>CAKKXW010000005.1:19799748-19824777 GCA_920937365.1 Sphaerophoria rueppellii | reverse complement strand
GCCCTATAGCTGTAAGCATGGAACCGATGTTTTACCATCACCAGGCTCAGCTACAAAAGTGGAGCTTTACACGCCTGTAGAACGTACGATCTCTTCACAGCACGCAGCTAGCGTTATGGAAGAAGGACTCAGCTCAGGGTTGATGTTTAGGTGTAAACGAATTTCGGTTTTGCACTTGGAATGTTAGGTCCCTCAAAAGACCACGTGCAGCCGAACATCTAGCGGAAGCAGTTGATTGCTATAAAGCAGATATAACTGCCATTCAAGAAATGGGATGGTCCGGGCCTACGTAAAATGAACAACTGCGATATTTACTACGGTGACTGCTACCGGGAACAAATTCAGCGTCTATTTGGATGTGGATTTGTAGTTGGGACTCGACTCAGGAAGAAGGTATTGCGATCGACGCACGACACTTCTCTAGCATGCAAGATGTCCGCACATTTCGAGGTGAAAACATCGACTCGGACCACTACCATTTTGTAGCCAAGGTACGAATGTCGATATCCCGATCAAGGCCAACAAGCGCAAATGCTAGGAGGAAATTCGACGTCAAACGGCTACAATCACAAGAGATTGCTAGATCCTTTTCCGATCGTCTCTCCGAAAATTTCTTCAGAAGTCCTTTGCTGCCAGCACAAAATATAGAGAAGCAGTGGCAGCACCGCCAAGCAGTCATCAGAGATGCCGCCTCTGAAGTGCTAGGGTTTACACGGCCACCATTATCTACATTAACGACTTACTACATATAGTAAAAACTTGTTTTATTTACCTATATGCCGACGACGTGCAGCTTTTGATCAGCCGACCTTTATGTGCTAAGGACAAGGCAGTGTCTCTGATGAACGAGGATTTGCAAATTATCTCTCATTGGTCCAAACTTAACAACCTTCACCTTAATCCTTCTAAATCAAAGACTTTACCAATCTATCGTAAGGTTTTCGATAAAGCTGTGTTAAGCCCCTTGCAGATAGAAATAGAAAATCAAAATATCACATATGTTGACTCCGCCCCTAATCTAGGTATGGTTTTTAATCGTACCTTAACATGGAATGACCATCTAAATAGTTCTATAGGGAAGGTTTATGGCAGCCTAAGATCACTACGCATCTCCCAAGATTTCATTCCAAAAAAAACAAGGCTTCTGTTTGCAAAAGCCCTTTTGCTCCCAGTACTGCTTTACTCTTGTGAAGTTTTCGGCGATTTGGACTACGCGACGTCTAGGAAACTTAACGTTGCCTTTAACAATATAGCCCGTTTCGTATATAATCTTCGCCCATACGATCACGTCTCCCGCTTTTCTCAAGAACTTTGTGGATGTAGTCTTGATAACTTGTTGAAATTTCGGACACTTAACTACCTACATCTAGTAATTCATACATACCCGACTATCTACACCGCAGACTGAACTTTCCTCATTCTAATAGGTCTCTCATTCTTGTTACGCCGCGATATAAATATTTGAATTCTCAGCGTCGTATTTTATTCATGCCATCAGCCTTTGGAACACTCTGCCAATCGCCATTAGAGGAATAGGAAGCACAAGAAAATTCTCAACAACGCTTTTTAATTATTTGGCCACTCGTTGAAATTTGTAAATTTTGAAAGAAATTAATATTGTTATAATTTTATTAAAAGAAAGGGACATTTTTCGCTTTGATTTTATGTAATATTTATCTTTTTTTTAATTATTTATGTGTAATCTAACATTATATTCAAGACTTGCAATATTTAACAAGATGTTTATCTTACTTTGTAAGTGTTTAAGATTAATAAATACAAATACAAATACAAAATACCACAACTTAATTCAAACAAAGCCGCTGGAGCAGACGGGCCAGCCGCCGAACTGTACAAAGCAGCTGAAGATGATTTGGTTAGGAGCATGCACCAGCTCATCTGCAAAATTTGGTCGGATGAAAGCATGCCCGATGAATGGAACCTCAGCATCGTATGCCCGATCCTCAAAAAAAAGGAGATCCCTTGAACTGCACCAACCACAGAGGTATAAGTCTCCTTAACATCGCCTATAAGATCTTATCTGCCATGCTGTATGAACGTCTGAAGCCCTTCGTCAACAACCTGGTAGGTTCTTCTCAGTCTGGCAATCTCTGAAGCCCTTCGTCAACAACCTGGTAGGTCCTTATCAGTCTGGCAATGTCTAGTTTTTGCATCCAATGGAAAATTCACGCTGTTCCATCATGGTCGGGAAAAACCTAACGGACGATTTTGATGTCAAAAAAGGTTTTAGACAAGGCGATGCTGTTCATGCGATTGCTTCAACATCATTCTTGAAAAGATTGTGCAAAGCTCCAATGTCAACACCAGAAGCACAATCTTTCAAAAGTCCGTCCATTTATTAGGATATGCAGACGACATTGACATAATTGGAAGAACACAGCGTGATGTCAGTGGAGCATTTCTCACCCTTGAAACGGAGGCCAGGAAGATGGGTCTAGCGGTTAACGAGGGCAAGACCAAATTAATGCTGTCGACAAGAAAGGACTATCACCATCGACGTCTTGGAGCAAACGACAGACTTTGTCAACCTGGGATCCGCTATCAACTCAGACAACAACAGCAGCGCTGAAATCAAACGAAGAATCACTCTTGCCAATCGCTGCTTCCTTGGACTTTGAAGGCAATTGAGCAGTAAAGTCCTCTCCCGAGCAACTAAAGTGGCAGTCTACAAAACCCAAATCATCCC
Organism: Sphaerophoria rueppellii; assembly: GCA_920937365.1. Classification (NCBI taxonomy): domain Eukaryota; kingdom Metazoa; phylum Arthropoda; class Insecta; order Diptera; family Syrphidae; genus Sphaerophoria; species Sphaerophoria rueppellii. The sequence goes on along the minus strand of CAKKXW010000005.1, from coordinate 19,822,070 downwards.
GGTCCTCATGTATGGTGCAGAGACATGGACCATGACAATATCTGATGAAAACGCTTTGGGCTGCTTTGAGAGAAAAATTCTTCGAGTGATTTTTGGTCCTGTCTGCATTAATGGAGAATGGAGACGAACATTCAACCAAGAACTGTACGAGCTGTACAGCGACGCTAACCTAGCTAAAAAAGTAAAGGTCCAACGACTAAGATAGTTGGGTCATGTTGAGCGAATGGAAAATAATGCTCCGGCTCGTAGAGTCTTCGAATCCAACCCGGAAGGACGTCGCAAATGGAAAATAATGCTCCGGCTCGTAGATCTTCGAATCCAACTCGGAAGGACGTCGCAGAAGAGGAAGACCGCGACTCCGGTGGAGCACACAGGTGGTAGAGGACCTGAACCAACTGGCGTGCAAAACTGGAGACGGCTAGTCAGGGGCCGAGCTGGCTGGAGAAGTTTGTTGGGTGAGGCCCTAGTCCGACCTGGACTGTAGCGCCACCATAAGTAAGTAAGTAAGCTCTAAGTGAAAGTTTCCATGTTGTTATGTTAAATGAACATTACTGTATCAATAGGTACTGTTAATTTATAGTGATGAAACATTCCAACCAAATAAAAGAACAACAGCAACTAACAGTTTTAGAAAGACAAACTATTTTCGAATAATCAACATTCAAACGCTGTGTAGCATTGTATGGATTAGAACATGTGTTATGGAACATTTATACATTTTAAAAATTTTTTTGTTATTTATAACATAACGTAATTTCAAAATTAATTCCTTTTAATGTTTTCCAGTTAAGTTCGATTATATTCTATTTAATGCATTACAGTCAACAAGCAACGAGTAGGTAAATGTTTTCAAATTCACAATCCTCTGTATCTCTTATTGGCTTTGCACGACTTGAATTGTGAACTTTTTAAGTAAATCAAAATTTCGAACCGTTTCGTGCTTTTAATTCTTTTTATTTTAACCGAAAACAAAAAAAAAACAATAAAATGGCCAAAGTAATTTGCAATGCAGAATAAAAGGGCTTTTACATTCCGGTGTAACGGATTACTATTCAGTTTTTTGTTTGTTTTAATATTCTGTTTTTTTTTTCTTCACTAACCGAATCGATTATTTGCTATTATTCCATCGTAAACCTGGCAGCCTGACTGAGTGGTCGTTTTAACTTCTGAGCCACGGAATCAATTTGGTTTAAAACTTATTTTTGAAATGTTTCCATGTTTTAGGCTATATGCTCAGCACCGGAATTCTGTACAAAAAGAGGGTGGGAGAGAGAGAGAGAGAGAGAGCGAATCGAGTCCAGCCAACATCCGGCAATAGTCACTTGGGAAATGGGAGGGGTGTTTTACAGTTTTCGTGTTATTTTTTATACATCGATACAGTTTTGTAGCGTTTTAAAAATGGGAAGTAAATTGAAAAGTCTGCTATGTGTGGTGAGTGATGAAATTCATGGGAATTTTTTCGTGACAGAACACTAACTAATGTTCGGAAAAAGCTGCAGATGTTAAGAAATTAAAATTCATGATAGTAAATAGTGATTTGCATATTTATGAATAGCTAGTGTAATGAAAATTACAAAAACGAAAAAAGCTGGATGGTGAAAAAAATTATTCAATATGCCTATCATGATTTCGTTTATGTCATAGATTTTTTGTGTTGACCATTAAAGAAGCATGAGCCTGGTTCAGGTTTGGTGGTGTACATATCTATATTAACGTATGTAATTTAAATTGAAATGAGAGCTCTGCGTTTGAAAAAATTCAATTTGTGACGCAGAGAGGGAAGTAATGCTTCATTATGTGGCAAAGTGAGTAATACTCGATGTGGCCGAGCCAATGTAGTCGTCTTTTCTTGGCCTTCTGGACTTCATCCACATCTTGGTACAACTCATACAGTTCTCGGTTGAACCTTCCTCTCAATTCGCCATCGTCGCATACGGGACCGAAAATCCGTCGAAGAATTTTTCTTTCGAAAGTGCCCCAGTATCAATTCCCCTTTATTACTTATCGTCCGGCACTCTGTGCCATACAGTAGGACTGGTTAAATCAAGGCACTGGTGTCTTTCGAGTGAGGAGTTTTGGACCTAGTTGTTTGGCCAACCCGGATTTCCACTTAGGTGTCGTTTGTGGGATTAATGTTTCTTCCAAGGTAGGTGGACTTCTTAACTACCTCAAAATTGCTGCTATACCAACAGTGACGTTTTGTTCCAGGCGGTGGACAGACGTTGCTTTGTTTGTTGATAGCATGTACCTCATTCACTTCAAGACCAACGAGTTTTGCCTGTTCTTCAATCGCAGTGAAGGCCTCAAGCACAGCTCTCTTGGATCGACCGATGATGTCTATGTCGTCCGCATAGCCTAAGAGCTGGGTGGACTTGTTGAAAATAGTGTTTTCCGTACAGACACCTGCCTTGCGCTCTATCGGCTCCAGGACTATGTTGAAGAAGTCACATGACAACGCATCGTATGTTTGGAATAACTCGAATGAGCTGTTACCTATTTGCACACTGCATAGCGTCATGCGACACAGCTGGATCAGTTTTTTTGGGATCCCAAATTCAGACATCGCCAGCATAAGCTCTTGTCGATGAAAAGTTGGTGGGTTTCGACTTGAAATTCGTTGGTTTTTTTTCCAGAATCTGCCTCAGTGTGAAAATTTGATCTATCATTGTTCTGCCCGGCCTAAAGCCACACTGATACGTGCCGATTATTGTGTTGCAGAAAGGTTTGAGACGCTCACACAGTACGTTGGATAGGAATTTGTATGCCACATAAAACAGAGATATGCCGCGGTAGTTTTTGCATGGCATCGGATAGCCTTTTTTGTAGATGGGACATATGGAGCTTTTCGACCAGTCAGTGGGCATGTATTCTTCCTCCCACACTTTGGTCATCAAAACGCCTCCTCTATATTTAAAGAGTTCCGCAGGTATGCCATCCGACCCGGAGGACTTGTTATTTTTTAAGCTTTTGGATGGCTCTTTCTACCTCTTCTGGGCTGGGGACTGGGACTGGGTCTTCATTGACATGTCTTGCTTCTCTTTCGTCATTAGCTCGCTCGACATTTTGCGCATTCAGCACCTGTTCGAAGTGCTGCTTGAAAACATCTTCAATTCCCTGTGATTTGGTGACTAGGTTTCCTTCACTGTTTCGAAGAGCCTGTGTCCCGAATCTGAAACCAGAAGCTAATTGCTTCGATCTTTAAAAGAAACGCCGGGTGTTGTTCTTGGCCTGAGACTCTTCTGAGCTGGGAAAGTGCGGACGCTTTTTTTTTCCTTCGCATCAGGGTCTTTTTTTTGTAGTGTCCGTAGCTCAGTGGTTAGGTGCGTTGGCTGCTAAGCAGAACGTCGTGGGTTCGAGTCCTATTCGTGCCCATAGTTTTTATTTCATCTTTCACGGGCACTGCCTCTTGCGTAGAAGTGACAAAACTTCCAAGAGTCTCAATCTGTCATGAAAAAGTTCTTCCCAACTTTGCCGTTCGGAATCGGCGTTAAATTGTAGGTCCCCTCAATTCTTCACATGCACCCAGAGAATTGTTGAAGAGAGTAAGCCACTTAGACATTGGCTCTTCAAGAGCTGTCGCGCCACTGTATTTTTTTTTATCAGGGTATTTTTCTCATTTCTCCTTTTTGTTCGATACTCTTCTCATGCTGTTCTTGTTTTCCGTTGCAGCATCTGCAAACGTGCATTTTTCGTCTCTATTTTCAATTGCGCGCACTCATCATCATACCACGGGTTCTTTTTCCGGGGTGGTTGGTAACCTATGGTGGTATCGGCTAAATTTTTTTATTATTTTGCGATATTGGTTATACGGCATCTGTGGTATTTGGGTGGTCGGCGCTGCGGAGAGTCGCTCACTCAGGCCCTCACTGTAGTCTCTGGCATTATCCGAAATGCCAAAGCAACCGATGCTGATCTTCTTCCTTGGGGCCGGACGTGTTTTTTTGTTGTTTGATAGTCGAGCTCTTAACTTAGAAACAACCAAAAAGTGGTCATAGTCGACATTTGCTCTTCAGTGTGCACACGTTCAAGATATTGGATACGTGCCTTGCTCCGATTAGCACATGGTCGATTTGGTTGGCGGTTCGACTATCCGGAGATTGCCAGGTTGCTGTGTAGATTTTTCGTCTTGGAAACCTAGTGCTACTTATCACCGTATTACGAGCTGCAGCAAAGTCAATTAATCGGAAACCGTTATCTGTTGTCACTTCGTGGAGGCAGTGCTTTCCACCAAAGATGTCTTCCTTCCCGATTTTTGCATTGAAATCACCGAGTACGATTTTGACCTCGTCCTCTGGACAGGCTCCGTAAGCTCTATCCAAGAGGTCGTAAGAATCATCCATGCTTGACTCCTTGGCATCATCGGGGCGTGTGCACATATTATACTGATGTTTTGCAGTGTGGCCTTGATGCGGATCACAGCCAGGCGGTCACTAATTGGCTTGAAATCCATGTCTTTCGATCCAAGTCGATTTCCCACGACGAATCCGCATCCAAATATGTGCATTCTTTGATGACAGCATTAATAAACGTCGCAATTTTTTCTCTTCTTTGTCCCTGATCCATCGTATTTGCTGGATCGCAGTTATGTCTGCCTTATACTGCGAAAGGCCAGATTCAAGTTTCTGAGTTGCAACTAGAGTGAAGAGTGTTCTTACATTCCAGGTAGAAACTCTCAATGTATAGTCCGTTGTCGTTCCAGGTCTGGTTACAATAAGAGGGGGGTCATTATCCGAGGCTGGTGTCTCTCTCATAATAATCAAGTTTTTTTTTTTTACTGTGGAGGGGTTGTTAGCCCCTTGCAATAACCTCCAAATTTGTTAGGCAATTGATTACGTTCTTCTGTTTCTCTGTTTTGCGTTCGTTCTTACAAGTTTCGCAAGTTGTATCTAGAGATTTAACCAGTACATGGTGGTTACCACGAGGTGGTAAAGTAAGCGCTTGGTGTGTTGGAAAAGCTACAGCATACGCACCAGAACCTACAAAACGAATATTCTATTCAATCCTTTAGATTACTCTGGAATTCTTCTTCCATAATTTTTCTAAGTACAGAGCATTACTCAGCAATTTAAGAGTCAAAGTCACTAAAAATTGAGAATTATTTCACACCACTCCCATCTTACCAATTGCAAGTATCGTCTCTGAAGAAAAAATGAAAATTAGGTAGCTAGGTATATAATTTCCAGAACTTTGGATCGATTGCAAAAGGCAATTGTCATGCTTTAATAAATCTCTTCAACAGAGTCTTGCTGTTTGTTGTTTTTTTTTTTTTTTGCAAGTTATATGAAATAATTTAAGTCCATATACCTTTGTATGTGAGGAGTATGGGAAAATCTTAACTGGCCCTTCTTATTTGAGGATTAAAATGAATATGCGAGTAAAATGAATTAAGCCTGTTATAGGTTAATTAAAGTTATTTACACTTTTTTGTATAACCCACTTAATTCTTTGTTTCAGACTTCGATCTTCAATGGACGGAAATCAAAATAATTTTATTTGTTAGCAACAAGAAAGGCATACAGAACCAAACATTTATTTATCTACCCATCTGTCGAATGAGAGCAAATACTCAATGTTCAAAAGTGTTCAGTTTACTTGTTTGAAATAAAAATTCTGAAACAACATAAACAAAGATACCTTGCCTAGTAATTTGGATATGTGCCTGTGCAACAGCAATGCCAAGAAATTAGTTTCACATTTCCGATAGTCTTATCAATAGCTAAACAAAATTTCTTAGTAAAGTTGTAACAAGCGGTGTTTTCCCACTTATTATTTTATAACTTGTACTCTGCCTGTGTGTTTTAAGAGATAAATCGGCTTCGGCTTTGTATTTCATTATTTGAACAGCCTAAAAGAGGAAGACCACAACGAATCTTATCAATCAACAAATACAATTTTGAAAAAGGGGTTCTGTTAGTAGGTATTGCTTTCGGTTCGACGAATTTCTCTAATGTCTTGTCAGACTTTTGATCTTTGGGGCAAATAGCTGATTTGTATGATATCGCTGCGTTACAACACTTCAATCGAATTGCTCTTACTCATAAATTGAACAATTTCCAAGTGAAGAGGCACAACGCTAATATAGACAAATAGACGGTGTAGATTGAGTTTAGTCATTCAATCGTAATGCTCGTCGATCAAATGATAAATCAATCAATATAACTGGTTTTGAGTTGGAGATCAAATCAATTAATGAATATGTCAGTTGTGTATCAAACTGAAGGAAGGGTTCATTGATATCGACGACAACGTGGCGTCATAGTCTGGGTTTATAGTTGAAGAATTATGGCATGAATGCTTTAATGTTCTTACAATTACCTTAAGAACAGCCTTAACTGAAACTTGACAATGCATTTTAACTTTCAAAATTGTTGCTTATAATTTTGTGTAAGCAAGAATGTAGTGTCTGTAGCTTATTGGTTAGGTCTAGGTGCGTTGGCTGCTAAGCAGAACGTCGTGGGTTCGGGTTCTATTCGTATCCATAGTTTTTATTTCATTTTTCACGGACACTGCCTCTTGCGAGGAACTGACAAAACTTCCAAGAGTATCATCTGTCATGGAAAAGTGCTTCTCAACTATGCCGTTCTGAGTAGGCGTGAAATTGTAGGTCCCCTCAATTCTTCACATTCACCTAAAGAATTGTTGATGAGAGTAAGCCACTTAGGGGTTGGCTCTTCCAGAGCTGTCGCGCCAATCTATTTATTGATTTTTTTTCAAGAATATTTCAATAAAAACCTATCTAACTTTAACAGCACTTCTCATTTTCAACTTGGAAAATCTTGCAATTTTCTGCCTGATTTTTTTAGTGGGTTTGAAAACTTTACCTCTTAGATTGTTTAAGGCGAGTATAACTTGAGTAAACATTGTGTCAAACTATAGGCATGTCGCATGTGTCACGTATTTGCTCTAATGACACTGATGTGACAATAATAATCTATACTTTAGGACTAGACAAACAAAAGTGAAGCAGAACCCCCACACCGAAGTGTTTTCAGATAAATATAAAAATACATCGACGACTAAGCAATCGTTCGTCTGGCCGGCATGCAGTCTACCAAGATATTTTATCATGGGCCTATGAAGCATTATAAAAGTTCTTTCCAAGAATAAATTGATATGAATGAAGAAAACTTACGCTAAGAACACACCGAATCAGACAAAACGTCTTTTTGTCCTTCGACAAAAAATGATTTCTGATTTCAACCCACACCGAGGCCGACAACAACAAAATGTCTTGTATGTATGACGTCCGACAGCCACAATCGCAAGACATCGGTAGATCCTTTTCCGATCGAGTGTCAAGTAACCGAGCATTGAGATCCATTGGAAGAATTCCCAGGAAGCCATTAGGAATGCTGCCTATAATGTACTGGGTCTCACGCGGTCACCAAAACGAAACCCCTGGTTTGATGATGAATGCAGGCAGGTTCATGCAGCCAAGTAAGAAGCATATAAAGCAGCGCTGCACAGAAGGACGAGATCAGCTCGGGAGCTCTACGAGCAGAAGAGGAGAGAAGAACACAAGCTTTTCAGAAAGAAAAAGAGAGTGCATGAAAAGCGATCGGTCGAGGATGTTGACAGGTATGAAGTTCGGAAGTTTTACAAAGAGGTGAAACTAATGTCTCATGAGGTAACCGAGCACGAACTGAAGCAATGACCAACAGGGAAATATCGTAGTAGAGTCACAGTTATGGAAATTTGAAGCTTCAACCATATAGTAATGTGTTCAGGGTTGAACACAGAAAAAACACAACTTCTTAATTTATTAAGTTTGTTTAATAAGTTATTTTATTCGGTTTGTTTTATTTTACATTTATTTTAAGTTTTACAAATATTCTTAATCAAGCTTGACATCGAAATTTTTTAGATGCGTCTTTTTTATACGACAGCCAAGACCAAACTCTCCATCAAAAACGGCAGGACGACTCCAGACTAAAGATTTACCTAAGCAACAATACTCGTTATAAGAAGAGCTTATAATCCCTTCGCGTCATTTTGTTGCTTCGCCAATGTAAGCCCTCCAATCTTATCTTCGACGGATAAGAACCCATATAAGACCCCTTAAATTCATAATCGATTGTGGTGCAGAATATAGTATTATCAATGAAAAAATATGTGATCCGAAATGGAAAATACCTTCAACAAATATAACGCTTAAGGTTCTCGATCGTAACGTAAAAACAAATGTCGAATACCGCATCCCTATTTTTGAGGAATTTAAAAGGCCAAATTACTTTATTAACTTTGTAGAATTTCGTTTCCATGATTATTTCGACAGGCTTATAGGAAATAACATACTTTTTGATCTTAACCCAGTAATCGATTTCAAAAATCGAATTTTGAAAACAGACTCTGCTGCAATTCCAATGTTCTTTAATAAAGAAGAAGAAACTTACGGTGAAAATTCACCAATTTGGGTCTTGCCTAAGAAGGATGACCGCGATGACAATAAGCAATTGAGAATTGTAATTGACTATAGGAAGCTTAATGAAAAAACGATTGAGTATGGCTTTCCTATGAATAACTCGGACGAAATTTTTGATAAACTTGGTAAATGCAATTATTTTTCTGTAATTGATCTTGTCAAAGGCTTTCACCAGATCGAAGTTCATCCTCGCGACCGAGCAAAAACTGCTTTTTCTACAAAAATGGGTCATTTTGAGTTTTTAAGGATGCCTTTTGTCTTAAAACATGCCCCGAAATCATGTCAACGGTTGATGAACCATATTCTCAGGGATTATATTAAAAAAATTTGTGTGGTCTTTTTGGATGATATCCTAATTTTTTCAACAAGCTTTCCTTCAAATATTAAAAGACTCCAACTTAAAAATACAAATAAATAAATGCAAGGTTGCCGAGTTTTCAACTTCAAACTTAGGTCATATAATAGTAGCAAATGGAATAAAAGTAGATCCACTTAAATTTAAATCCATTTCAGATATGTAGCTTCCTAAAAATGTTAAGGAAATAAAACAGTTCTTGGGTATAACAGGGTATTACCGCAAATTTATAAAAGAATATAAATAATGTTAAGGAAGTTTTCAAGTTCCCATTACAAGAACTAATGGAAGTTTCAATATTTTGTGACATAAGGAATACTTTAAAATAGTTTCTTGCTCATTTTCATTGCAACCCTTTGTATTATGTTTTATAACAAAAGATTACATATTGAAATTAAGAGAAAACATAATTTTTAAGAGAAGTCAATGGTATTGACAATTTTCACAATTACCTACCTTATCTTCTTCCGAACATTCGCTGATTTCAGTCCTCGATAACTTCACGAATTATATCTTAAAGGTTCTGAATCGACAGTATAGTATAGACAAAACAAACTTACCCTTTTAACAGGCCAATTCTGACAACCTCCCCGATAATTAATCGTAGGAACTCTAATTCGATTTGAAAAAGTCTTCTCAAAATTAATTACATATTTGATTTAATTTCATTTTTCTTTATTTCAAACAAGATTTACATGGGTACATTAGGATTTAAATCTTTTATATTACACTTAATGTTACTAACAGAAAAAATTGTATAAAATAATGATAAGAATAAGCACTAAAGCCTTTACTAATAAACATATCTTTAGTTAAAAGATTTGATTAAATCACCTGTAAAAATAAAATACATCTATATATCTATATATATAAAAGAACAGCTTATTTTTTGTGTTCGTTCACTAACCGGCCACACCGGTTGACCGATTGTCCTAATTTTTTTCTAAATGAAAGAGGAATATGGGGGAAAGGTTTAAGATAGATAAAATGTTTACTTTTCAAATCATAAATGGTTCAATTGTTAAAAATGTTAAAAAAATTTATATTTCGCACTACAAAAAAAGATCAATATACGAATACTCAATTTCGTCTGAAAATTCTGACAAATATTTTTATTCGATCGAAAAAAAAATGTCAGTGAAGATGTGAAATTATATTTGAACTAGCTGACCCGGCAAACATTGTTTTGATGTATGAAATTTCTAGAGTATGAAAATACATGTGTGTAGCTTTTTTTTTTTTTTTTTAGTGAGTGCGTATCTGGAATATGAGTATGTGAGATATAGAGGGAAATTTATAATGTTGTGAACGTTGATGGAATATGTCATTAATATAATTCGATCAACACAAGGTAACTGGAGGTTTTCCATGTACAATTATTGTCCGTGTGAAAAACATGGTGTGCTCAAATCTAACATACAAACAGATATTTTTTGGACTTGAGTCAATAGTCATTGTCATTGCAAACGCCAATCTGATGGAGAACTGTATGCTTTCAAATTGAACTGGCACATCTGTGTAAACAAACGTTTTGCGAATAAAGTATTACCACAATGGAATTGGTTGCTCGAAGTCGTGCAGCGTAAGACGTTCATGATCAAGGAATACTTCGTAAAAGACACTAATCAAATTGCATTGGATTCCGAAAATTTGCGCAAACTACTGAGACAAAGTACTTATGTGTATTACACCATTATGCAAGGTGTGGTTAATCAAAATGTTGGTAAATATTTTTGAGATGAACCCGGTGGAATGGGGAAATCATTTTTTAGCATCAATACGATCTGAAACTAAAACAAAAGAGCATTGACTCCTGCTTCTTCTGGAATTGCGAGCGCGTTTTTAGTCTTAAAGACTTAAACCGACATGACAATATTTAAAAATTTTTTGGCCACAAATAGTTTGACGGAATTACATAAATGAAAACGATGTAAGACTGTTACGACGAGACGGAGTTTTTGAATTTTTTGGATTCATATTCCAGGACTGCCACCACATTTTTTAACCCTGAAAGTACGACGGTTAATTTCTATGTTTCGGAACATCAATCAACTTAAATTTTGCAGTAGTACAAGACTAGCCGTAAAGAAGGCAATGGCAAATGGGCTACCACACATGTCATTTGATTCTATGATTCTAAACGTGGTCAGTTTCCTGTTCGACTTGCATTCCCTGTCAAAATAAATAGGTCGCAAGGTCAATTGTTAAAAATATGTGGTATTGATTTAGAAATTCCTGTTTTTTTTCATAGTCAACTTTACAGGGATCCTGTAATTTGTCTGCCATCCTTTGGGATGTAATACTTGGTCATGGTCATATTCTATGAGAATCGTTCTAAAATAAAGTCTTATTTCTTACTTTTTCATCACTTTTTGACGAATTAAAAGAGGCTAACTTTGGTGTACCCTTCCCTGACTCATGTTAAGGTCAATTTTTACATGGTATTCAATTTTTCTTGCCCGAACAAAATGTTTGGGTTTAAGGTCAATTTTTTCAAATAATGCGTAAAAAACATTTTTACCTTATAACCAAAAAAATTACAAAATAAAATCTCATTGATAAGTGCATACAAAAACCCATACATTTTATGATACTTGGGAAAATCTAAAACAGGAAATAAACAGAATTTATATTTTTATTCTTCAATATATTTATAGCAGCACTTCATAATCTCCCAAGAATTGATAGTTTAAGGAAAATTTATAACACTGTACAATCCTGAAGAGGGTTAAATATATACTTATGCCTCAATCAACAGTTTCCGCCAGCTAGGTCGGCCCTTAGCTTGTCGCCTCCACCTGAGTCGAGGTCTTCTTCTCCTCCTCCTCCAACAGCTGACATTAGTATTAATTTTGTAGCCTAAATAGGCAACATCCTTATCATTGGTTATGACTTCATTATCAAGAACTACTGCAGGTAAATCAGAAGGGTCAAACTCAGCTCTAGAGCAATACATGGCTAGAGACTTAGCAGGATTGAATTTCATGCGGTTTTCATTATACAAACTTAAAATATGACTCAAATCCTCATTTATTCTTGCAACACAATCTTCCATCAAACCAGTAGGGCGAAAGAAATAGAGAACCACATCATTCGCATATAAGTGAACTCGACAGTTACAAATTATATTAGGTAGGTCATTTATGAAAATTGAAAAAATTAGATCACCCAGTACTGAACCTTGGGGTATTCCTATGTTAGAAGGTAGGTTGAAATATCAACATCTGTTTAATCATTTGGATTCTATCAGCTTAATAATTATACAAAAGCTTCAGTGATGTGTTAGAAAAATTAAAGCTATGCTTTAGTTTAGCAAGTAAAAAAGAGTGATCAATGCAATCAAATGCCTTAGAAAAGTCTAACAGCACAATTATACCATTTTTATCTGAATCTAGGGCAAACCGGATGTCTGTAATGACGGAAGAAGAACACCAATCATCTCGTCAGCACTGAAAGGACATTTTGCGTTTTTATCTTTCTTCACACAAAGTTTTCTTAGGTCACTCCAAAGCTTCTTTGTACCGACGGACGGATCAAGTTTCTGCAACAAGTAAGAGCGTTTAGAGTTGCGAATCAACGAGTTCGCCTTATTACGTGCATGTACATATTGTCATTTAATGTACTCACAAGGATTGTTTTTAAATCTTCGAAAAAACGCTCCCTTTCCCTAATAAGGTGTTTTGTATTGGGATTAAACCAAGGGCAACAATTTCCTTTTAGTTCTTTAGTAACAACTGGGGCATAATCATTATACAATCGGGTAATGTCTTTTCTTCAAATTTTTTCTAGTTGGTGGCGAGTAACGCACGCTGGGTACAGCTATACTAAACATGCGCTTTTAAAACATAAAGGCGGGTGAACAGGGAACAACGACACCAACAGGGCGTTACCAATGAGCTACTTAGAGAAACTTTTTTGAAACGATTGTGTATAACACCTTGTAATTTTCTTCTTTGACATATTTATAGCCTTGCAAATTTCTTTTTAGAAAAACGTCCAGTCCAGGTTTATACTAAGGTTAGGGAAACATTTCTATTTCTAAAAGTTAAGTCTATGATCGTGAGGGGAAAACGCTTTTTATGATGCGGCTCAAAAAATCATACTCATAAGTAGATCTTGCATAGAGCATGAAGTCATTATTCTAATTCTAGTCATATTCTCTGTTTTTTTCTATTTTGCTGCTTTCATGTCTAATGAATTTAATTTGAGCCAACAGCAAATAAAAGATGGTTACATTTCAAATTGTAAAATACAGTAGACTCACTCTAAATCAAACTTTCCCTAAAACCAATCTTACTTGAACATTCTTTTATTTTATAATCTTATCACATATCCCATTTGATAAAGTCTGGAATCTTGCTCTTTTATCGAAAATGTGTGCCTTCGGTATCGATGAATCCCTTCTTCGTTGGATTTGAAACTTTCTTTCGAACTTTCGAATACAAGTTGTATTGGACGGTTTCAATTCTGAAACCCACAATATAAATTCTGGTGTGCCCCAGGGCTCCGTTTTGTCTCCGACCCTCTTTATCATTTTTATTAATGATCTCTTGTCTATTACTTCTAATCCAATAAATTGTTTCGCTGACGATAGTACCCTTAGCTTCTCATATTCGTTTCCAGATTCACATCCCTCCTCTTCGGATGTGGAACTGCAACGGCAAAATATGATAAGTCCATTAAACTCTGACTTAAACAGCATTTCCAATGGGGAATTAAGAACCGTGTAGAGTTTAATGCTTCGAAAACTCAATGCTGTCTGGTATCGTTGAAGCAAGATATAACCCCTCCTGCTGTCCATGAGTGGCACTTGCATCAATGAGACCGAACATCTCGAGATTCTCGGTATGTGCATCACTGACCACCTCTTGTGGTCCGAGCACATACGCGATGTCGCCAAAAATGCCGCAAGATGTTTGGGTTTCTTAAGACGGTACAAGAAATTTTTCTCCCCGTCTATTATCTATAAAACCTATATCCGTCCAAAGCTTGAGTACAATTCACTACTCTGGGGCCCTGGGCTGGTGCTCCAGCTACTTACTTAAGCCTCTTGGATGGAATTCAAAAACCAGCTGTAAGAATGATTGGTGATAGAGGGATCACTGACGCATTCACCACTTTAGACCACCGTCGTAACGTAGCGTGTCTTTCCTTGTTTTATCGCAACTAAAGGGTTCTTCAATAGGGACGCTACAATTTTTTCCATATTTTTTCCCGTTCTTTTAACATTTCTCTTCAGTAAGGTTTGCCATTTCATCATGGAAAGGTATACAATTCAACAACGAGTCGAAGTTATTAAAATTTACTACCGAAATTCGGAGTCAGTGGTCAACACTTTAAGAGCGCTACGTACAATTTATGGTCGTCAGCGATGAGGCTCATTTCTGGCTGGATGGCTTCATCAATAAGCAAAATATGCGTTATTGGTTAGGAAGCAATCCACATGTGCTTCACGAGGCACCATCACATCCCGAAAAAATCACTGTTTGGTGCGGTTTACATGCTGGTGGTGTCATTGGGCCGTACTTCTTCCGTGATGATCAAGACCGGCACGTTACTCTGAATGGGAATCGCTACCGCTCAATGCTAACCGATTATTTTTGGAATGAATTGGATGATATGGACTTGGACGATATGTGGTTTCAACAGAACGGTGCCACATGTCACACAGCGGGCCAAACAATCGAATTATTGAGAACGAAGTTCGATGAGCGCATTTGCATTATCTCCAGAAATGGACCTGTGAATTGGCCGCCTCGTTGATGCGATTTAACGCCGTTAGACTATTTCCTGTGGGGCTACGTCAAATCTATGGTTTATGCCAACAAGCCAGCGACGATTGATGAACTTCATACGAATATCGAACGTGAAATTGCAGCAGTATCGGCCGATTTATGCTTGAAAACCGTCGAAAATTGGGTTCAGCGTCTGGACTTCTGCAAGCGTGCCAGTGGTGGCCATGCACAGAAATAAAGAATTTCATTGATATCCAAAACAGTTTTTGTTTTATTTAAGAAAACTTTTGTAGCGTCCCTATTGAAAAACCCTTTAATATGGAAATTGCTCTAGTGAGATAGCCAGTTGCATTCCTCCCCTCAAACAATTCGCCCGTAATACTCGCGCTTCTAGGAATGCCCATCTGTTTACCCTCGAGCCCAACTTCGGACGTATTTTCAAGTATAGGGAATCATTGTTTAGCCCTACTACGCGAATGTGGAACACTCTTCTACACTCTGTCTTTCCCCAGTCACTACAATGTTCAAGAATTTAAGACCAATGTACACCGACATCTCCTTTTCAACCCCTTCCCTTTTTCCTAATGCACTCACTGTGTCTCTGGCATAAAAAGGGTATAAAAAATCCCTTGAGTGGGTGAAAGTAATAAAAAAAAAAATCACCAATTTTCGTAAGGGAATTTCCACTAAATAACTCGAACAAATTTTTAATCCGTTAGAATTAGGCAGCGATTAAATCCAAACCCGATATATTCCTTTTATAAGATGTTCAAACAATGGTTATCTTTCAAAAATGCATAAAATTGCAAAAATAAAATAAAAATATCTATGTTCACATCAAAGAACATTGCAGCTTTGGACTCACAGGTATGTAGATACAATGTGTAGCTTGAATTTAAAATTTGCCAACCGATTATTCAACCAGCCTCTGCCCTTTTTTGTTTGAACATTTATAATTCTCCCTGTTAAACGAACCACAAAGTGTTTAGCTTTTTTCTGTATTGTTTTCTTCTTTTTGTTGACCCGACTCTTCTCTCTATAAAAAATAAATCGTTCTTTTGAGGCCCTTTAGAACTTCGTTTACCTGGGTGCGCACATTGCTGATTGAAAATCATCTTATTCAAATATTCCAATAAAACGGCACTGGTGCACTGCTGGATTCCCTAAATTCATCGGCGACCCCGCTTCATTCCGAAAACACAAGTCACCATCCAATTCTAACAAAAACAACTACGACTCAAAGTTAATTTATTTTTAGAGCCCAAGCAAGCTATGGAAAAGGGTTCTGATGGTGCTCCAAGCTTCAAGCTGCTGATTTCGCCTATAGTACTATGACATTATAGGTACATCAGGAGTATTGGTGCGGGTGGCATCAGGGGCTTGCGTTGGTTGTGATGACGGTATGGGAGCTAGAAGGGTTAATATAGTCATAAAACACCCAGACAAGCGGACGCAAACATGTCGCAGGTGCTGGAGCCCCAGCAGTGTGCAAAATTCAATATAACAACTCTTTCATGAAAATTGTTGGAGTTTGCGTTGGGGCAAGCCTGGGAGTCGGTGGAGAGCGAAGCTTGGAGGCAGACAAACGGCATATGCCTATTAGAGTACGAAGGAGTATTGGAGCCTCTAGTTTCCACCTCAAATACCTTGACTTTGTGTATTTCTGTATCTTAAAAGTTAAAATTCTTATCATGATGCTCTAGCTGGATGGATCCAGGAATGGAGCCGACGGCGGCGACGACGACAGACTCGTGTCCGTATAGTGCTGCGAGTACGTAAAGTAACATTTGTATTTGAGATTCCAGAATTTGTTGCTTTATTGTGGGCCGTTGCAGTAATCAGGGTGAAGGTATTTTATTTTTATTGTATTCGAAAAAAGAAACGCAACTCTTCTCTTTAACTAGCAACGAGACGGGCAGAAGTGGTGGCGGCAACAGCGGTGTGGGGTATCAATGATTTATATGCAAAATATTATCCTCAGCGGCAGTAGGAACGACATAATGACGAACGTTTCCAATAAATGAATTAGGAGAGTAGAGTAAAGTTAGGAGGCAGAAGGACGAACGACGAAGACAAGTTGTACCTTAAGCTAAAAGAAAGAGCAGGCACTCTCCTTTTACTTTTCGTTGGGTACGGTGTGTTCTTACTTTATATGGAATTGATTACCTTAAGAATTATAGAAATTCATTTGCTCCCAATGTCATATAATGTAGAGGCATGGAAGCATTGAAGGCGATAGGTCTTTACTTTCGCTATATTATTAAGGAATAATATTTTTTTCCTCTGTGTAATGTGCAATTTGTCGGAAAGGATAAAGCGCCAATAAATTATTGTATTCGCAGTGATTTTTTTTATTGTAACGATGAAACTAAAGCTTGAGGTTTTGAAATTTGAGAATATGTTCAGTTTTCTGTTTAGTTATTTCTATCCGTAAACAGCTCCAGCGGAATGCAATTAAGTCACTTTTGATTGGCCTTTATGATATGTTTGATCCTCTGGAACGCTGAATGTAGATTGAAAAAGAATTTGAATTTCCAAGGTAATCATTAGCAAGTTGACCTGAATATCTAGGTTAGGTTAGGTTAGGTTAAAGTGGCTGTGGATACAGAATCCACACACTTAGGCCAAAATAAAAGGCCCATTGTGATACCACATGAATCTAGAGAATTACTTCTTACTAGTCGAACCATTTTGAGCTTTTTACGAAGCGAAGAAGATAGTTTTGATATAATTATTAGCTAGTTCACTGGGATTATATCATAAAAGTACTCTCCCAGATGAAGTTTGCGTCTTAGTGAAAGATCAGGGCAAGTGCAGAGAAGGTGAGAGATTGTTTAATCTTCTTCCTCGTCCATACAGCTCCTGCAGAAGTCATTTGAGGGCTGGGGCTACACCAAGTCGTGTTGCGTGACTACCTATAAGACAGTGTCCCGTAAGGACACCTATTAGGGAACTAATATGTAGTCTGCTTTGAGATAACAAATCTTTCCAGCGCTTTAGGTCTAGTGAAGGCCAAATGAGTTTTGTGGTTGCGCACGTTGGTAAATGATGCCACCTAGAGTTTGTTATCTTTAAGGTTTTTCATTTAGTAGAAGTTTACATGTAGCTATCGGTATACCTATCTTCTCCCTTTCAGGTGAAATAGGAATGACGGTTCCATTTTTAGCGAGTTCATCGGCTCTACAATTTCCTGTGATGTCTCTGTGGCCCGGCACCCAACAGAGGTGAATGTTAAATTGCTGCGCCATCTCCATAAGAGACGATCGGCAATCGAGGGCCGTTTGAGATTTGGTTGAGACACCGTCAAGAGATTTAATAGCAGCCTGACTGTCAGAGAAGATGCGCATATCCGAAGTTGATATCACTTTTTCTCTTAGCCATGGAGAGAACCTCTTTGATCGCTTAAATTTCCGATTGGAAGACGCTACAATGATTAGGAAGGCGGAATGAGATTCTAAGATTAAGCTTCTCTGAGTACACACCACTACCAACTCCATCACTTGTCTTGAATCCATCTGTATAAAAATGAATGCTTTTGTCATCCAGAAGTTTATTGTCTTTCCATTCATCTCTGTATGGAATGGATATGTGGAAGTTTTTACCAAATTGGGGTTTGGAATGGTGTAGTCTATGTACTTTGGTATAGAATCGAAGAAGTTCAAAATGATGGAATGTTCCACATTATTGTTTGTCCATTGAGATGAGGCGTTGAGCCTTATAGCTGTACTCGCTGCCATTTGATTGCTAAAAATTTCGAGGTGTGTCAGGTGGAGGAGAGTGTCTAAGGCTGCTGAGGGTGTGGTTCTCAATGCCCCGCTTATGCAGAGACATGCAGTGCGTTGAACTCTGCTGAAATTGTCGCAGTAAGTGACTTTCTCCAGTGCAGTCCACCATAATGCAACCCCGTACATGAGTATTGGTCGGATATGACCGATGTATATAGCCAATAGGTTGTGCGAGGTTGAAAACCTGTACTGTAGCTTTCTTCACTTTTTCCTGAATATTAGGTTTCCAACTTAATTTTTTGT
This sequence comes from Sphaerophoria rueppellii, assembly GCA_920937365.1. Taxonomy (NCBI): domain Eukaryota; kingdom Metazoa; phylum Arthropoda; class Insecta; order Diptera; family Syrphidae; genus Sphaerophoria; species Sphaerophoria rueppellii. The sequence continues at coordinate 19,803,530 of CAKKXW010000005.1, read as the reverse complement.
CCAGTATTAGACCGAGATATTTGGTTTCATTGGTAAAAATTAGTGGTACACCTTTTATTGAAGGAGGTACAATTATTGGGATCTTGTATTTCCGTGTGAAAAGGACGAGGTCTGATTTTTGGGGATAAATACTAAGTCCACATTCATCAGCCCATCTAGTGAGCATATTAAGTGCGTTTTGCAGGAGGTATCTCAGTGTATTAGGATGTTTTCCTGTGACGGCGATAGCAACATCATCGGCATACGCAATCACTTTATAGCCTTCAATCTCGAGGGATATTAGCAGTTCGTTAACTACTATGTTCCACAGGAGAGGGGACAGAACACCACCTTGCGGAGTGCCTCCACTGACAGACCTTTTCGTACAAAAATCCCCCATCTTAGAGTTGATGATCCTGCTTTTTAGCATTAGATTAAACAACTCACTAAGTGAGTATTCGACGTTTAGCGTCGTCATAGCAGAAGTGATAGCAGATGTGTCAACGTTGTTGAAAGCACCTGCAATATCCAGGGAGGCAACCATAGTATTTCCTTTTGCTCTAGGGAGTATTCGATAGTTCTTACCAGAGCATGCAAGGCTGTTTCTACCGATTTCCCTTTGCAGTAAGCATGCTGAGACATCGATAGCCTCTTATCAATGCTATTACGTATATGGATATCAATCAATCGTTCCAGCGTTTTGAGAATGAATGATGATTTGATCTGGACCTGGAGATTTATAAGGTTTGAAGCTATTCAAAGCCCATGTCAATTTTTCCATTGTAACAAGACCTTGAGGAAAAGTTAAGTTAATACCCAATCCAGTATGGTTTGTTGTATTAACGGAAATGGAGCTAGCTGAATATCTAACTTCTGTTAAAGCTATCCCATAAACCATTATCCATAAAGCTGAAAAGTAAAATTCCAAGGAGCGAAAAAGTGCAAAAACCCAAAGAGCTGATAAGTGATCAAACCAAGAAGCCGAAAAGTGAAAAATCCAGGTCAAAATTCCAGGCAGCCCAAAAGCCTGTTCAGTGAAAGCTCCTTAAGGCGGACAATGACGGTCGCTAAGGGAGTTGTCCATCTATGGGAACATCTGCCGATTCCTCAGAAACGCTTTTGTATATTATGGCATGCCGCTTACGAAGTTTCTGAGGCCATTCATCAGAGACCAGAAAGTCGTCAAGACATTTTGGAATAAATTTCGACTTGCACCTTATCATAGGTCCGGAAATGGGAATATTTTTATGTCTTGCCATTTAAATACTCGAATACTTTTTTTTCGTCAACAAAACTGCTTACTCACAGAACTAGTTGCCTGTGGTTAATGCAGACGTAGCAATAGTTGCCGCAACTTCATTTTGTTTGTAGCTTTGATACAATAAGAAACTAAAGCGGAAACGCATTAGCAGAATAGGAAATGTTCATATAAAATAGCTTTATTATTGCTGCAATAATTGTAATTGGAATGTGAGGGGCGCTATATGTCGAAAATTGTTATTTTGGCCGTCCATAAAATACGTCACGATTAATTTAGCGGCGATGAGCGAGAGTATTGATAGCAATGAGCTTGAGACGATTTTCTTAAGGCGGGAGATTAAGATTTAACCAGTGTTAATGTCAGATGACCGAGTGAGAATTGAGATACTTTGGAAGAGCAGACTTCATATGCGACAGGCCAGTTCCACCTTACAACATCTCACTGAGATCTCATTGTCATTTTGACTCAGGCAAAATCATTTAGTGGAATATAATTCCCAGTTCTCATTTAAAAAGCTTTGGTTACCTTACAAATTGTTGTGATTCATACCTATGCCAGTAACCAGTAACGTCAAATCGGCTGAGTAAGAAATCGAATCCAAAATATGAGATATTTTGTTCCACTTGAATAATATCTGAGATCTCTGAGATCTCAGTAAGATGTTGTCAGGACGTCAGGTGGAACTGGCCTAATAGTAGGATACCTCTGATGTCAAATGAATTAGGACCAAAATGGCCGGCAAAGCTGATCTTGGGTTTATTGACGTACGATTGTTCGCTGATTTTTGAGTAAGTCAGTGGAATCGAATTCAGACACTAAACGTTGAATAGTTGACTTGTTTATTCTATAAGAAGGACGCAACGCGTGCATCTATGTTACTATGAGAACAACCATATTAAAATTAAAGTTATATCAATTGCACGTGTTACTGATGGCCATTCCAGTAAAGGACCAACTCTTTTGCAGCAATATCAGGTATTACACTACAAATTTCGAAAATTGTAAAAGTAACACAGGATACGTTTTATTCTGATAAAATGTATCTACGGTTACAGTGGGATAGATTTAACCTGGTTTTTCATAGAGCAAAGGACTGGCACATTGCATAGGTAGTGATAGTTTAGGGGTCAGAAAATCACATAGCCTCCTTTTTATCCCGGTTGTCGTCGGTTACCGCACAGGTACAGCTATGTGGCATAAATTATAATCACCAGCACTACTATTTTCACCAAATCCACCCAATTATTTGCATTCGCAGACGACATTGAAAACTTTGGAAGGAACCCACAATAAATCCTCATATATCCAGAGCGAGCAGGCGGCAAAAAACCTGGAGATGCATATCAATGAGGGAAAAACTAAGTAAGTACACAGTGGCGCCGACTTCTGAAAACGTTGGTTAAAGTAGAAGAACAACTATTGAAGTGGAGGAGCATGAATTCGAAGAAGTGCGATCCTTCAATTACCTTGGGTCAGTAATAGCAGGCGATAAAAATATGGAAACAAAAAAATATGCCGGCGGCTGTTGAAAGCCAACAGAATCTTCTTTAGTCTTTCAAGGCTCCTTAAATACAAATAACTTCGAAACTGCTTCTGTATAAGACGATAGCCACATACGATCACTTACGAATCCGAGATCTGAGAGCTTATAGGCAAAGGTACTCTGAAGCCGCGTTCGAGAGAAAAAACTTACGGAAAATAGTTGGCACCGTTTGTGATCAAGGACTATTCCGGAGACAATATAACCACGAGCTGCGTCAAATCTACCACGAAGCAGACTTTATGACAAAAATTTGGTACACTTCCATGGGTTCGACATCTAGCTCGTGTGAGCGAAGAGGAACCGGCCGGCCCGGAAAGTCATTTGCAATACAATTTATAGTAGGATACAGCGCGGTAGACCAAATCTGCGCTTGAAGGATGGCGTAGATGAGGAAACCTAAAGCTTAAGGGTGCGGAACTGGATGGCGTGCGTCGGCCAACAGGAAGGAGATCCGGACCGGATCCCGGTTGTGGCACAGATGAAAGGTGAAATTCATTGGCCAGCCCGACGATCATCGTTAATGAATAACGAGCGAGACGAGGCTGTCAGTATCATTTATAAATTTTAAAATATGTATTGGGTCAGAATATCACGCCTAAGCCACACCATGGAAAAAGGCGAAAATTTTGCAAAATTTTTTAATTTGCTCTCAGAACGGTTATACGCATGTTATCTATATCTTTCTTATACAATACCAAAAGAAGTATTAAGAGGTGTGGTGCAAACGCTTTTGACCACCCAAGATTAAAGACTGAATCACAAAGACGCTTAAGCTTCAGCTTCGCCTGACGTTTACGAGTCCAGCTATAGGTATTCAATGCTTGCTATCACAATGACGCTTCGACCTCACGTTTCGTACGTAACGTGACTCCAAACGGAAGCTCTAGTTCAAATATGCTGACGTCTGACGTCATTCAAAGCAAACTCGAAGCGGGTGCATCGTAACCATTGAATAAGAAGTGCAGGAAGGGGTCTTATGAAAAAGAAGTGAAGCATTTT
>CAKKXW010000005.1:19772068-19794345 GCA_920937365.1 Sphaerophoria rueppellii | reverse complement strand
ACACCGATAGCAGAATATGTCTTCGTCAAAGCTTCAACAAACCTAAATTCCTCGGAACTTTCTGATTTCTTCTAAGACAACCGAAAGTTGTCGGCGGCCGTATAAAAAAACAAAGGTATAAATAAATGTTAATTGTTTAATAAGATTAAATCACATGTAAACTTTTAACCTGCATTACTTACAAGATTTATCTTTTTGTGCAGCGATACCTTTATATTAATAAATAAATAAATAAAATAAATAAACAACTATTGAAGTGGAGGAGCATGAATTCGAAGAAGTGCGATCCTTTAATTACCTTCGGTCAGTAATAGCAGCCGATAAAAATATGGAAACAAAAAAATATGCCGGCGGCTGTTGAAAGCCAACAGAATCTTCTTTAGTCTTTCAAGGCTCCTTAAATCCAAACAACTTCGAAACTGCTTCTGTATAAGACGATAGCCACATACGTCACTTACGGATCCGAGATCTGAGAGCTTATAGGCAAAGGTACTCTGAAGCCGCGTTTCAGAGAAAAAACTTACGGAAAATAGTTGGCACCATTTGTGATCAAGGACGATTCCGGAGACAACATAACCACGAGCTGCATCAAATCTACCAAGAAGCAGACTTGATGACAAAAATTTGGTAGACTTCGATGGGTTCGACATCTAGCTCGTGTGAGCGAAGAGGAACCGGCCGGCCCGGAAAGTCATTTGCAGTACAATTCATAGTAGGATACAGCGCGGCAGACCAAATTTGCGCTTGAAGGATGGCGAAGATGAGGGCACCTAAAGCTTAAGGGCGCGGAACTGGATGGCGTCGGCCAACAGGAAGGAGATCCGGATCGGATCCCGGTTGTGGCACAGATGAAAGGTGAAACTTCATTAGCCAGGCTGACGATCATCGTTAATAAATAACGAGCGAGACGAGACTGTCAGGGTCATATACATATAAATTTTAAAATATGTATTCGGTCAGAATATCACGCCTAAACAACACTATGGAAAAAGGCGAAAATGTGCACAGTTTTTTAATTTGCTCTCAGAACGGGTTATAGGCATGTTATCTATATCTTTCTTATAGAATACCAAAAGGAGTATTAAGAGGTGTGGTGCAAACGCTTTTGACCACCCAAGATTAAAGACTGAATCACAAAGACGCTTAAGCTTCAGCTTCGCCTGACGTTTACGAGTCCAGCTATAGGTATTCAATGCTTGCTATCACAATGACGCTTCGACCTCACGTTTCGTACGTAACGTGACTCCAAACGGAAGCTCTAGTTCAAATATGCTGACGTCTGACGTCATTCAAAGCAAACTCGAAGCGGGTGCATCGTAACCATTGAATAAGAAGTGCAGGAAGGGGTCTTATGAAAAAGAAGTGAAGCATTTTTCTAAGTAGTGTGAGTTTCACAAACACAAACGCATTACAACAGGGCTGGTCTGCAATTGAATGGTTAATCTGAGGGGCCCCAAGCGAAATTTGATCGAATAAAGATTTCATCAATTTTGCTTCAACTTTTTTTTAACACTAAAGGTGCACATGCACGGTTTTTAATGTTGAATTTTTTTTATTTTCCAGTACATTTTCATAAATTTCTTTTATAAATCGACTTTGTATGTCCTCATTATATTTATATCTCGGGGTTACTCATATATTAATATTATTAAACATACTACTCACTGAGGCTCTTCAAAATGGTCAGACATATATGGCATTGCGGAAGGAAATAACCTTCCTTTTTTCTTGCACCTTCGGGTATAAAATCAGTTTCATGAAAGTGTTTGAATAAACAAAGGACTTAGAATTCATTCCATCCAATTAAAGAATTTCTATCCACTTTTCTCTTTTCCATTTAGCTTTCGGAAATCTTCAAAATTGTCAACGTATGTATTTTAGAGCATTCAAATTCTTGAGGATATAGTTCATAATAGACAGGGAAACAAATATTGACAAGGATATAATACACATACAAGTAATTTCTAGCTGATTGTAATACAATCAACAAATAAAAATCATACACACAACGGGCACTCAATGAATTGCAGCGCCTTACCATCACCACCAAAATAATACACCCCTGAACTCGATTGACAACACAGTCAAAGTTTGACAGCATAGGCCCCAAAAATTGACAGTAAAAAAATAAATAGAGTGGCGCAACAGCTCTTGAAGAGCCAAGGCCTAAGTGGCTTACTCTCATCAACAATTCTCTAGGTGCGTGTGAAGAATTGAGGGGACCTACAATTTTATGCCGATTCCGAACGGCAAAGTTGAGAAGCACTTTTTCATGACAGATTGATACTCTTGGAAGTTTTGTCAGTTCTTCGCAAGAGGCAGTGTCCGTGAAAGATGAAATAAAAACTTTGGGCCCGAGTAGGATTCGAACCCACGACGTTCGGCTTAGCAGCCAACGCACCTAACCACTAAGCTACGGACACTACCAAAAATTGACAGTACAAGTCCCAAATATTGACATCATCAGGAATTTGTGTTGCTTCACTCACGTACACTGTACAATGTACAAGTTAAAGGGGATAAAGTGGATGAAATTATTGAAATATCAATTAAAAATCAACGGTTGTGATAAATTTACCGTTCAAAGAGATTGTCTGTCTAAGGACGGTGTCCGTAATGAGAGTTTTCACTGTATTGTTAAATTAAGATAGTAAGGCTTATGCGCACTAGCAAACAAAACCAAAATGACCAAAGTCATAAACTTTGAAAGCAAAAGGCCATTTAGTCAAACAGGCACAATATCCAAATCACAAAAACAAAAACAAAATCACAATTTGCTTAAATTTCGCAAATGCAAATCCTTGGGTGATATTCACTTCTCTTTTATATCTTAGGTCGTGTGCCAATTGCGTTAAAAAGTGGTTGAAACATGACGTTTGGTTAAATTTTGACACTTCGTGTTAAATTCGCACACGGGCTTGGACAAAATCTAAAATTTTGATACTGTAAATTATTTTTATTTTCAAATCCATTTGGTATGCGACACATAGATGAATTTTCAATAAAAGAAAAAAACTTATTCCTGCCACGCAGTGTTTTTCACATAAGTATTTAAAAAAAAATTCTTCTGTCTCGAGATGACGCTATTATCGATTTCCATCTTGGAAGTATTAACCAAGCATGTATACTTACAAGCACAAAATTTATTTCTATCTATCCCTTTCTTATTGCTTTGAAATAAATGTTCTTCCCTTACAAGCTAATAATGTGCTATCTTTGAGTGACTTGAAAAATGACTCAAAACAAATCGTCACTACAAGCTACATGCTACAACACAAAGTCCTCAGTTGTTTGTTGTTTTTCTTTCTGTGCAGTAAAATAAAAAAGTAAAATTTGCGAAAATGCCATCTTTCCCAAAAGCAGAAACAGAAAAGGCAAATAGAAAATTTCTTGGATTAGTAAAAAAACATGAATGTCTTTGGAACAGAAACGCACAAGGTTACAGTTACAAACCAAATGTAGATAAAGCATGGAATGAAATTGCAAAAGATATGGGCGACTCACGTAAGTAAATCTGTATTGTAAGAATAAACTACTGTGTCGTGTCGTCGCGTTAATTTTTCGGAATGTCGTTGTTTTTTTCTTTTTTTTTTTTTAACAACACTCCGGTTCCATTGAACAGGTTTCAACTGAGAAAAGAATTTCCCGTGTCTATTGATGTTAATTGTTTATGTCTTACATTTGTTTTAATAAATCAATGTTTACTTATTTCAAATACACAACGTGGACTTAGTATCATGTTCATTTATTTTTCATATAATTTTGTTTACACCTACCTACTAGAGAAATGTAAAAGTATTAAGGTACACTTTACCATCCTTACTTACTTTACCATAAGTTATTATTTAATTTTTGAATTGTTATATTATATCCAAACAAAAACTGTTTTTAATTTGCAGCGAAAGTATGCAGCACACATTGGCGGAAAATTAGAAGGGCCTTTTCCCGGTCCTTTAAGGTTAACCCAAATGGAACTTGTCAAAGAAGTGAATATTATCTAGCAAATTCCTTAGAATTTCTTCGTCCGCACATCAAACATGTTTCCAGCAGCGAAAATGCAAGCCAAAATTTCAATGACGATTCCCAAGATGATGACAATGTATCTATAATATCTATGAGTGATATTAATATTAAAGAAGAGCCAAGTGATTCTTTCTCCGAAACGGTTTGTTCTGAAGTAAATATTGAACAAGCCTTACTTGATATCATTAAAATGGAAGACGATGATTCAAATCTGCCGTCGTCTACTATTCAGTCAAATTCAAGCGCTTTAAACAACAATAGCAGCCTCAAACGTAAATCTCACCAACACAAAATGGATGAAAGAAGATCGAAAGAAAGGAAAGAGGACGACATTAAAATTCAGTGCTCTAGTTTGATTGACGCAAATAGGAAGTTCTTTGAGAGCTTAATACCGTTCATTGATGAAATGAATGTCCAACAAAATCGACGCTTCAGACGAGAAATAATGTGTCTAATTGATGATGTTCTAGATGATAAGGATCTTGAAGAGTAATGTGATAAGTTTAAAATAAGAAAATTATTTTCGAATATAAAATTGTTTGTCTCTATTTTTTCATTCAATGGACACTATAAGTAAAATACATAAAAGAAGAGCTAAGACATACGAGTTAGAAAAAAATATCAGAATTTTATAATTTAAGCTGTAAATAAATAACAAGGGTGTACATAACTACAAGCACAGCAGTGTACTAAGAAAATAAAATACAAATATTACAAATACCAAAGCAAACAGCTGCTTTCCTCTTCTTTCTCTTGTATTCGTTGGTCTACTACAACACATACAAGTGTTTCTGTTTCAGTCAAACTTCTCAATTTGAGTGGAAATGAAATGTCAATTTTATTCGTAACACAGCAATTAGATTCAACTCAACCTAGTGTCGCATACCAGAAACGAAAATCTAAGAGCCTGCGTTCGCGTTGTTTTATTCCATCAATAACTATTAATAATTTTTTACCTACATATAAAGTGAAACAAAATCCATATCAAATAATCAAATCAACAAATAATTTTGTACCAGTAGTCAGCCAGCTTATAAAGGCAAGTCTCATCTCAAACAAACAAAATAAACGGTGTCCGCTGAGCGACAACTGATAGTTTTACTAAAGCAGAGTTATCGTTTGTGTTAAATTAAAAAGTTAAATTAGTAAGGAGCCGCAATCAGTGCTGAAAATGGACACTTACAGTGAAGAAAAAGAAAGATATAGAAGTAGTGAACACAGAGCAAATATAGAATTTGTCAAATTGATTGAAAAATACGAATGTTTGTGGAAACACGACTCGCTTTATTACACAAACAAGAAAGTCAAAGCCAAAGCATGGAAAGATATATCAGAGGCTACAGAATGCTCAGGTTAGTACAGTGACTCAATAAAAGATTCATGTTAATAGCAGTTCGTACCACAGTTTCGTCTACATTTATTATTATACTGTAATATTACATATGCACGTTACATATTGATGTTTTTTTTTTTTTATTTTAGTAATACAGTGCGGTTTACGTTGGCGATATGTTCGACAAGCGTATGCAGAACACGTGAGAAAAAGTTATATGTTTAAAAAGCAGCCAACCTGCTATTACTTGTCCCCATACATTGATTTTGTAAAACCCTATGTTAAGTTACCTATTTGTTGTGATGATGGAGATCAAAATAAAAACAAACCAGCTGTAGCTGTAAGAATTTCAAAAACTAAAACACCTCAAAATTCTCAAACAGAAACAACGGTGACTGAAGACGTCTCGGAACAACAAATTCTCAAACCAATTAAACAAACATCAGAAACTCCCACGTGCACCACCAAAGTGAAAGTGGAATGTGAAATTGAAACTGACTGTTTTGAACCAAAGGCAAAGCATTATAAAACTGAAATTAAAAAATCTTCCGATAGCAAAAACATGATGTTTTTGGAAAGTACTTTACCATTTGTGGACGAAATGACATCTAAGCAAATAAGACGATTTAGGCGTAAAGTAATGGAGTTGATAAATAATGTTTTAGAAAACAATTGCGTTGATAAACCAGAGCTTAAATAAATAATTGTTAATTAGGAATATAATTGCCATGTTTATTTCGATTTAATCTTATTTTGGAAGTGTTGTATCGCGATACCCATATGATTTGAAAATATTGTATGACAGAGAAGAAAAATAAATAAAATATAAACATCCATCCTGTTAAGTTATTAATTTTTATTTAACTGAAGTAACACAAAACAGTCTATATTCATGCCCATACATTATTCGCCTGAAACTCCAAATAGCCAGTTGTTTTCATTCGTTTTTATCAAACAAATTTTAAGATATCCATGAATCTTACTATTTGATATTGCATTAGTCTTTATTAGTTATATTAAATACAAATAAGAACCTGCAATCAAAAAGCTGGTATATTTTTTCTATAGCAAGAATATTTGTGTTCAACCCAAAATCTTATCGACCATTGTTAGGACTTTCAGTTTAAAGCGACGATTTTGAGAACTTGTCATATCGTTGACAAATGGTAATAAACTCTCAAGAAACATAACATTTGAGCTGATTTGAACCGATTTAACCTTTTCAAGCTCTTTAAATATTATCGGCTCACTTATTTGGTCTGCTTCTTCTGTTGATACGCTCATAGCCTTATCGCTTGATGTCTCATCGTTAGAAATAATTATTTCATATTGATTTTCATGTTCACTAACAGGTTCCTCGGTATTGGTTTGTTTGCTCCTACCTCCAAGATGGCAGCAAGTCTTACTTCGGCAGCATGATCTTATAAAAGGTCGCAGAAAATCCAAGTATTCGTCCAAATAGTATTTCGATGAGTGATTTAGTTTTGGATGTATGGATTTTCCAAACATATTACGAATTGTTCTCCAACGATGCTGGGTTTTTCGTGCTATAGAATTTTTTGTTTTATATAAATATCAACGATACAAAAGTTTATTTGACTCAATGTACTTACGGCTATCATTGAGTTCGTTGGCGATTCTCTTCCACGCATCTGCCAGGGAAGTTTTATCAAAATATTTCCAATGCTTACAATTCCACAGACATTCGTTTTGTTCTACTAGTTTAATTAATTGTATATTAGCTTCTTTTGAATAGCGTTTCATGAAAACTTTATTTTTTGTTGCAAGTAAAGACATGTTCTCAATGCTTTTTTGTGTACGTATCTTTTATCAAAATGATTCGGCGTTTGCCACTTCAAAATAAAAACTAAAACTGCACAACACCAAAATGTATTCAAATCGAAATTTACTGCTCTGCTCTGGTCTCAGTCTGTGTCTCAGAGTCTGCCACTGTAACTGCTGCTTCTCGTTCTCTCTTGTTTTTTACTTTTACTGAGGGAATATCAAATGGTAGAAAGAGACAGCATTGCTTTCAACTATGGGATAAAATATTTTGAGTATGTTTTTTATTTATAAATTGAGTGGAGTTTTGATTTTTTTTGAATATATGGCAAAGGCATTCACCGATTCAACTCAAAGGCAAGGTAAGCGACAACTATGGTATCACATGTGTGTGATGAGTTTTGAATGTGACTGGCATTCAACTCAAACCAGTGAAAGCAATATATGCAACAATCATGGTTGGAAAGATAGAATGACTTGACTGATACTGAAACTGAATGAATGAGGAATATGATGGAACATCAGTGCGAATACCAATATCTTAACAATTGTGTAAATATTTAGTGCATTTTGTTTTTCTTTATTTGCGCATTATTGTAATTGTGAAATGAGGTAAGTCGTAAGTCAAAACTGGACTAAAAGCATGTTCAAGTTCAACATTATTTTTAAATGTATATTTGGCTACTAAGAAAAAACAAAACCAAATAAACTATTTTGTTTCGTTTTTCGTTCTACACAATATTACGATCAATAGAAACAAAAACACAACCTTACAATTTTTCGCTAAAAGCCTGATTTTCTATTTTGACATCATTTTTTGACGATTTAAAATAACCTATGTAAAATGTAACTCTGGTTTCCCTGAGCGCTGTCAGTACTTATGTTAGGGTCCTCATTTCGGACTTAATTTTTAGTTAAAATTTGAACCTTTAAGACTACGTCTAAGCTGATATGTTTTAAGGGTTGGCAGATGTTCAGTTTTAAATTGTGCTCAATTTTCAATGCCAGAACAAAATGTTGACTTCAAGTTCTTGATGCTCTTTTGATGCTTAGTATATTTTTACCTGGTGAACAAAACAATAATTAACAAAAACTCATTCACAAACGCAGCCAAAAATACATACATTTTATGATACTTGGAAAAATTTAAAACAGGCAAGAAATCGAATTTTGTTTTTTTTTTTACCTAACTTACTTGAGTGGTTTTCCAAGAATTGATAGTTCTTAGATAATTTTTCACACTTTGCAATAATGAGGAGGGTTGAAAGTATACTCATGCCAACCGGGATTACAGTGAAAACCCTAATTACTTTACCTATTCTCAGGAAGAGCTTGATTTGGGTTATGAATGTTTAATGGGTACAATAACTAAATAATAGGAAATGAAAAATAAATTCATTAATCAGATTATCAAGTTAAGTCAAGATATTTCCAACAATATTGGTCCATTTATCTATCCATCCATCATCCTATTTTTCATCCAGCCAATGCTTAACTTCGCAAATCGCGACTTTAGTGGGCTGGATCGGAGCACCATTTCATTGGAAATATCGTGAATCAACTTTTAACTTATCGGCTTGATAAATTTATTGGTTGGCAACAATGCCTTTCACTCACTTCTTAGCTAAAATAGGTACTGTTTGCGAAAAATCGCTGTTTCACTCGTGTATACAAAATAGCTACTTAATACTATGTGAGATGTCAAACTCGATTTCCTGTGCATTTCAACGTGCATTTTAAACATTATGTAATTTTCATGTTCTTATTTTCTGATGATTCCTATTTAGGAAATTAATTCGGTTGCTGACAACAGGGGAAGTACAAAACCAACAATGGCTTCTTACAAAACAATAAAGCAATTCTACTAAATGGATTAAGACGATCGAATCCGTGGTGTAGTCTTACAACGAAACTGTTAAACATTCTTGAGGAGGGTGGTGTCCAATCTCATTATAAATACAGGACAACGAAATAACAAATAGGCGAAACTGTGTTGAAAACTACTTTCTCAGTATACCGATTTGCAATAATTTAAAATGCACATGCCGATGTATAAAATATTTTTTGAAAAATTCAGCACTTCGGAGAAGTATACTTATCTCCCGCCAGGACAAAAGAATTATTGGATCGAAGCAGGTATCAATTTTTCTTTGGTTTATTTATCAAGACCTCAAATTCAAAGAGCAAGATATATTTAAAACAAAGTATCGACCGATTGCACTAAGGTCATGGAAACGCTGATTATCAGCTGATTATCAGCTCAAGAAATATCTTGAGGAACGAAAGCTTCTTAATGACCGGCAGTACGGCTTTCGCAGCAACAGGTCCACTAGTGATTTGATGGCATATCTCACCGAACAGTGGATCTAATCCTTACATCGTTTTGGGGAAATTTAGATTGTTGCAGTTGATATTTCAAAGGCATTTGCGATAGAGTTTGGCACCAGGCTCTCTTATCGAAAATGCATGCTTTCGGTATCGATGTGTCCTTCTCTCGTTGGATTAGAAACTTTCTTTCGAACCGTCCTATACAAGTTGTATTGGACGGGTTCAAGTTCAAACCCCCTAATATAAATGCTGGTGTGCCCCAGGGCTCCGTTTTGTCTCCGACCCTCTTTCTCATTTTCATAAATGATCTCTTGTCTGTTACTTCTAATCCAATTCATTGATTCGCTGACGATAGTACCCTTAGCTTTTCATATAGAGGTGGGCGATATATCAATAACCGTTACCGATAACGTGTTATTCGTGAATAACTGCTATAACTAGTTATTCAATATCGATCTTAACAGTTATTCGGTAACGGTTACGCAGAATAACCGTTACGCAGAATAACCGTTACTCAGAATAACCGTTACTCAGAATAATCGTTACTCAGAATAATCGTTACTCAGAATAACCGTTGCTCAGAATAACTAGTTATTGAAGGAACGGTTACTCAAAATAACTAGTTACTGAAGGAACAAGTTACTCAGAACAAGTTAACTAGGTACCCGCGAAATTTTCAGAAAACGAAAAAAGATGTCAAGTTAGAGGTAGATGCATTATTTTTGTATGAATGTAGGAAAAAAGGGTTGTGAATAATAATACTTTCCATTCTAGGAAATACGAATTCAGTTTTTCTGAGGTTAGGATTTCCGCATAAATATATGGATAATCGTTAATGAGTAACTGCTAAGAATAACAGTTGTTCAGAAATAACTGTAACTGTTATAACGGTTACTCAAAAATAACTGTTTAGGCCATCACTACATAGTCGTTCCCAGAATCACATCCCTTCTCTTCGGAAATGGAATTGCAACGGCTAAATATGATAAACTCATTAACCTCTGATTTAAACAGCATTGTAGAATGGAAAATAAGAAACCGCGTAAAGTTTAATGCTTTGAAAACTCAATGCTGTCTTGTATCGTTGAAGCGAGATATACCACCCTTGCCACTGTCCATGAGTGGCACTTGCATCTTTGAAACTGAACATCTCGAGATTCCTGGTATGTGCATCACCGACCACCTCTTGTGGAGCGATCACATACGCGATGTTGCAAAAAATGCCGCAAGATGTTTAGGTTTCTCAAAACGGTGCAATAGCTATTTTTCCCCTGCTGATCTGGCTACCATCTATAAAACATATACACGTACAAAGCTTGAGTACAACTCCCACGTTTGGGCTGGTGATCCAGTAACGTACTAAAGTCTTTTGGACAATGTCCAGAGCAGAAAATTTAAGATGATTGGTGACCATACCATCGTTGAGTCACTTACATCGCTCGACCATCGGCGTAATGACTCATGCCTCACCCTCTTTTACCGTTACTTCAATGGTTTATGCTCTAGTGAAATAGCCAGCTGCATCCTTCCCCTTAAGATAATCAACCGTAATACCCGCGCCTCCAGGAAGAATCGTTCTTTAGCCGTACTACGCGGATGTGGAACTCTCTTCCACATTCTGTCTTCACCAGTCACTGCAATATTCAAAAATTCAATACCAATGTTAACTAACACCTCATCCTTAACCCTCTCCGTCCATCTCACTTTCCCTAACACTCGCACTGTGCTTTGGCATAAAAAGGGAATAGAAACCCCTAGAAATTCTGTAGGAAAAATATGAAATTTTTTTTCGAATTCAAGTAAACAAACAGAAAATGTAAAAACGTTTTACTTCATTGCAGTTTCTTGCGGTAAACAAACAGAGCTAATGATGTTTCTGTCTTCAAAAGGACATCGGAAACTGACTTACGTTTTACCCTCCGGATACCGCAAATTTTATTTTATCGTTTCCTCGTGTATGGTTAATAAATTAGAAAAAACAGCAACAAAAATGAGGTGGTTTGCTCAAGTTTACTGAGATAGTATTGGTAAAAACACGCATACTCTTGCAATAAACTTGAACCATGGCTTGTAGGCATAGTCATTGTGACAGCTTGGTTACCCATCTCCCTTTTAAACTCATATATTGCTCCAGCTTACTCCATAAGCTAAGCGCGTGTAAAAAAGTTTTAATATTGGGACGAATAAGCGATCTTGTTTGATGTTAATATAAAATATGAAATTTTCTAGGCCCTAGAAGTCTATACTAATAATTATTTATATTTTAACATGAACGTAGTTCGTCGAAGTTTTGTTTCAATCAAATGAGTAACAAAAGTACAAACAACACGTACATATAGGTATTTTCTTAATAAAGTTGAATACATTTGATAAGAATTACGGAAGTTTATTCTTGACCCTAAAACTTTTATACGAAAGAATAATATGTAGGCATGTGCGATGGTTGGGTGTTGAAGGATCTGGGGGCATATTATGCTGTATCTTTTCCTTCACACCAAGCGCTTACTTAACCTCCAAGTGGTAACGCGAGTGCAAATCGGAGAAACAGAAGTACTTAACCAACGGCCCTACAAATTTGGAGGTTAATGTTAGGGGCTAACAACCCCTCCACAGTAAAAAAAAAAAAACTAAAAAGTTATGAGAGAGATAGTAGCCTCGAATAATGACCATCCTCTCATGGTAACCAGACCCGGTAGACAACGAACTATGCATTGAGAGTTTGTACCTCTAATGTAAGAATACTCTACACTCCAGGTGCAACTCAAAAACTTGATTCTGTCCTCACGCAGTATAAGGCAGACATTACAGCGATCCAGGAAATACGATGGATAGGATCAGAGACAAAAGATAAAAATGCGAAATTTATTACAGCTGTCATCAAATAATGCACATATTTGGATGCGGATTCGTCGTGGGAAATCGGTTTACATCGAAAGTCATTGATTTCAAGCCAATTAGTGATCGCCTGGCTGTAATCCGCATCAAGGTCACACTACAAAACATCAGTATAATATAAGCACACGCCCCTAACGATGATGCTGAGGAGTCTAGGAAGGAGGATTCTAACGACCCCCTGGATAGAGCCTGTCCAGTGTACAACGTCAAAATCGTACTCGTCGATTTCAATGCAAAAATCGGGAAGGAAGACATCTTTGGCGGATTAGTTGAAAAGCACAGCCTCCACGAAGTTACAACAGATAACAGTTTCTGACTAATCGACATTGCTGCAGCTCGTTATACGGTGGGAAGTAGCACTGGTTTCCAAAAAGAAAGATATACACTGCAACCTGGCGATCTCTCAATGGTCGAACCACCAACCAAATCGACCATGTGCTAGTCGGAGCAAAGCACGCATCCAACATCTTGAACGTGAGCACTTTCCGAGGAGCAAAAGTCGACTGTGACCACTACTGATAGTGGCTAAGTTTAGAGCTCGATTATCAAACGACAAAAAAAAAGCACATGCGGCTCCAAGAAAGAAATGCAACATCGATATCCTAGGCACTCCGGATAATGCCAGAGACTACAATGAGTGCCTGAGTGAGCAACTCTCCGCCGGCCTCCCAAAAACCACAGCTGTCAACACCTTGTGGAACCAATATCGCGGAATAATAAAAAATGTAGTGGAGACAAGCATAGGCTACCAGCAACCCCCAAAAAAGAACCCGTGCTACGATGATGAATGCGCGTTATTGAAAAGAGAGACGGAAAATGAACGTTTGCGATGCTGCAAAGGAAAACAAGAGCAGCATGAGAAGAGTACCGAACCAAAAGAAGAAATGAGAAAAAAAAAGGAAGAAAAGAGCATCCGCAGTTTCTCAGCAGTCGAAGTAATTAGCTTCTGGTTTCAGAACCGGGACAGAGGCTCTTCGAAACAGTGAAGTAAACCTAGTCGAATCACAGGGAATTGTAGATGTTTTTAAGCAGCACTTCCAACAGCTAATGACGAAATAGCTAATGACGAAATAGATGCAACACCAGTCAATGAAGACCCAGTCCCAGTCCCCAGCGCAGAAGAGGTAGAAAGAGCCATCCAAAAGCTAAAAAATAACAAGTCCAACGGGTCGGATGGCATACCTGCCGAACTCTTCAAATATGAAGGATGTGTTTTGATGAACCGCATGCACCAGGTCATCAAAAAAGTGTGGGAGGAAGAATGCATCCCCACTGACTGGTCGATAAGCTCCATATGCCCCATCTACAAAAACGGCGATCCGGTGTCATGTAAAAATTACCGTAAGCGTCTTAAACCGTTCTGCAACACAATAATTGGCACGAACCAATTTGGCTTTTGGCCAGGTAAAACAACTACATATATTCATCAAATATTCGCACTGAGGCAGATCCAACGAATATCAAGTCGAAACCCACCATCTTTTCATCGACTTCAAATCTGCTTATGATAGCATCCACCGTCAAGAACTTATGATGGCGATGTCTGAATGTTCTTCAACATAGTCCTATAGCAGATAGTGCGCAAGGCAGGTGTGAGCACAGAAAACTCTATCTTCAACAAATCCACCCAGCTCCTAGGCTATACGACATTGACACCATCGGTCGATCCAAGAAAGCTGTGCTTGAGACCTGCACAGCGATTGATTGAAGTGAAAGAGGACCAAACAAAGTAAACGCTATCAACAAACAAAGCAACATCTGTCCACCGCCTGGGACAACACGTCACTGTTGGTAGCAGCAATTTCGAGGTAGTTAAGGAGTTCACCTACCTTGGAACAAACATCAATCCCACAAACGACACCTTATTGGAGATCCGAAGAAAAATTTCCCTAGCGAACCGCTGCTGCTTCGGTTTGGCAAAACAACTGGGTTCAAAACTCCTCACTCGAAAGACAAAGGGTCTGCTACACAAAACTTTGAACTTACCAGTCCTACTTTACGTTGTCCATTGCTGGACGATAAGTAAAAAAGGGGAATTGATACTGGGCATTTTCGAAAGAAAAATTCTTCGACGGAAACGAAAACATCTATCATTTCTTAGCCATCTGCCCGATTCTGCAAGAATTGAGGAGGCTTTACTTTCAAAAGAGCTTCTTATTTTTTCTGAAACCAAAGATATTTTAAACGGTAGAGATGGTTGGAGAGTAACTTTTAATTTCTGTGATCATGCTCTTAGATATCGAAGAAGTTTTGACCTCTAATCTGACTTAAACTTATTTTTTTTTTTATTCTAGTAAGCCTAGTTATAACTTTAAATCATTATTCTTTATATTAAACTTGAATTTATTGAACTAAAAATCCATTGATAATGTTTATACGAATTAAAATACAAGAATTCATATTATCAAAACATGTATATCAATAGCTTTTTTTCCAGTTTTTCTTTTTTTATTTATTTCAATTAATGAATATATGTCAAATTATTTTCGAAAGACGGCACCCGTTGCCAAGTTCTATTTTCTTTTGAATAACTCTTATGTAATTTATATAAAGAATTCTTAATAATAATAATAATAATGGACGACAACGCTCAGAAAGTATTCCATCCCAGCCCCTAGGTTCGAGACGGTAAGGAAGAACAATTTCTTTTCAATTAAATAATGAACAAAAAAAAAAAAAAACAATTCATATTTTGAATGTTTGTACTTCCTGATACATGTTTTGTTTTTTATTTGCTTTCACTTTGTAGCCTTATACCCTGTTTGCTTTAGTCGGGTAAGAACCTAGATAATAAACGCTAAAAATGACCAATATTCATCACAATTGAAATTGACAGCAGCTAATAAATACAGTCTCTCATCAAGTACCAGCAGGACATCATCCACCAATAAACTCTTCAAGTTTAAAGAATGCATTCTAAATATTTTTTGTTTCATGTTTTTTTTTTTATAAATGAAACATTATACAGCGCCCTTCGTACAAAACGCTATCATGTATTTATACACCTGAGTACCATTGCATGAGTGCATGACAAGTGTAACGGCAACGAACAAAAATGCAAAAAGCTTGATACTTGAACCTTAGTATATTCATTGAATTTAGATTTTATTAATTCTTCTTATTTTGCTATCCTAGGCATTTTGTTTATTGAAGGACCCATTCATACGAGTATTGAAGAGTCAATTCGAAAATGCACATTTATGCAAATAAAATGGACAAAAAGTGCATTCAACTGTGAAAATAAACTCAACAGATGATAATAATCGAAAATCAAATTCAAACCAGTTTACATTGAGGAACGTTTATGGGATTCTGAAGTGTAGGTTAGGTATATTTAATTCGATATTGAGATTGAATGGTTTTTGTTGCTCTAGGTCTGCTTGTTTAAGATATATAGGCTGATGTCGTGTAAGGTCAGCCCTCTCTAGTAGTCGACCACTTCGTCAAAGGAATGAGAATAATAGCAAGGGTTTAAGTCAAACCTCTTCTTCTTTTATTTATGTGCAAAAATTTGGTGCCCACTGCACATGCAGGTTTTCTCTTTAATAATGCCAGGTTGGTTCAAGATTTCGTCAGTTGCGGGGATGTGGTTTTTTGTAAAAAAAAATTAATGAAAGTGTGTTGGAAAATAAGCTATAGCTACGAAATTATTGAAGTAATGTGGATTTCGTCATTGTATTTATGTTATTTATATTTTGTTTGTCGTTTTTTGTTAGAAGAATAAAAAAAAATGTCTAAGACGACATGGCCCCCGGCCGACTATTGAAACCAACTTTTTTTAAAAAATATGTTAACCTGAGAATGCAGTTCTTATGGAAAGTGGCGCAAAATAAAGTTCTTTTAAAAATATATTAAAAATAGTAGTAGTAGCCGCCTATATAAACGTAAAGGCCAACTTTAGAAAACAAGTATACTTATTTAAGGCTTTAATGATTATTGAGTTTATTAGCAAATTATTTGTCTCTTTAACAACTTAGTTTCAAAAATTATCTTAACTTCCAGCACTTTGAAAATGGGCAGTTCTGAACAGAAAACAAATTCCACAAGTACCTCGAAAAAGGCACATTATAACGTATTAGTAAAAATAAGAGAGCACAATTGGCCGATCAGAAAACCATACGGGTACCCCGTAAACGGTAGACTACAAGATCGTATCCATATGGTGGAGTTGTAGAGAAGCCAAGAAAATGGGATCGGTAACTGTCCTAAGTCTAGCCGAAGAACACAAACTTGTTAAGTGGCTAGTGCGGTTTTCCTCAGAAGCCCACAGACCTCTTGGTGACAAAACGTACATCGTGAGGACAAACGTAGAACTGCTTTCAAAGATAGCCTACAAGGGAAAACGTACATATTACTACGCCTTCCTAAGATATCATTATGAACGTCCATCGCATCGTGAGGACAACGTAAAACTGCTTTCAAGGATAGCTTTCAAGGGAAAACGTATTATTATGCCTTCCTAAGATATCATTATGAACTGTCCCTCAGAATAGCAGAAGACGAGAGATCGGGACGTAAGAGTATTTAAAAGAGGTTGGCGCATCTGGTAGTGTCCGTAGCTTAGTGGTTAGGTGCGTTGGCTGCTAAGCAGAAGGTCGTGGGTTCGAATCCTACTCGGGCCAAAAGTTTTTATTTCATCTTTCACGGACACTGCCTCTTGCGAAGAACTGACAAAACTTCCAAGAGTATCATCTGTCATGAAAAAGTGCTTCTCAACTTTGCCATTCGGAATCGGCGTAAAATTGTAGGTCCCTTCAATTCTTCACACGCACCTAGAGAATTGTTGATGAGAGTAAGCCACTTAGGCCTTGGCCCTTCAAGAGCTCTCGCGCCACTCTATTTATTATTTTTTTTGTTGGTGCATCTGGTATCTTAGAAGACCCCTCAAGAATATTTAATGGAGATGAAACATCATTCAGCCTATCTCCAAAACCAGGTTGCAAAAATCTTTATATTGTAGGCACATGGAAACGAATATGAAGCGATCACTGTCCTTTTTCTCTTCAGTAACGATGGACAAATTCTACCACCTTTGCTTGTATTTCCCTATATGCGAACTCCTCCAGTTCCTCACTTCAGCTCCTTATTAATCGACTTAGAAGCTATTGCAAACTATGGGGTGTTTAAATTAACACAAATAAGTCGAAAATTATGATTTTTGAATCCATAAACAGGAGGATTTTACGTCAAAACAAGTGCTTTCTTGGTTCAGAACCCATAGAAGTTGTGAAAAAATATAATTATCTCGGTTTCTTAATAAAAAGCAACTTGGATTTACGTCCACATATTGAAGAAAAGTATCTCGTTGCTAAAACTGTGGAGCAGGTTCTTTTGTAATCAAAAAGTAGATTCCAAATTTAGAGTCCCAGACGCAACGATAAACACCTGTTTTTGCTATGCAAACCAATTCTATGGGTTCAGGTTTGTGGAAGAAGAAGGAATACAGCGCACTTTTTTAAACGTATTTTTGGGCAACAATCGACAACACCTTCTTTTGCTTTGCATGTTGTATCGGGTTTATCACACATCTATATAAATATCTATACAAAACTTAAAAGCGAATGCTGACTACATAGTCAAAGTAATGCAGCGACGAAACACATATTTGCAAAAGAAAATAATGATGCACGCCTTGAGATTTAGACTTACTCCTTTTCGGAAATGGTTCTATATTGCGGATATCTATGGAGTGGATCTTAGTATATCTAATCAGCCGAGTGAATGCTGGCTTGAAGCATTTTACATCTCCAAACAACCGTAACTCATCATCAAAACAACAACAATAACGCAAAGGATATTTGAAACAGTAGAAGATATGGTTGGAGAGTAATTTTTAATTTCTGCGATCATGCTCTTAGATATCGAAGAAGTTTTGACCTGTAATCTGGGCTGGAATCACGTAACGCGATAAGCGATACTTGATAATCAAAATCAGGATTTTTGCTCTATGTAAGCTGATTATCAAATTGATAGTCAGTTATTTGCGATAATTTCATTTGATACCTATTTAGGTGTCGTTTTCAAATATTTATGTAGTTTTAATAAAAATTCAAATGAATATTAACATTGCATATGCTTTTAATATATGTTAAAACACTATCTGACAAGTTTGAAGCATAAATAAAATCAAATAAAAAAATTAAATTTATATTAAGTTTGTTCATTTACTCCCTAAACCTCATGAAAACTCCCGAAAACGCTTAAGTTCTCACACTTCTCTGTTCTTTTACCCAAGAATTTTGTTAGTACTGTCACTTTTGAAGGAGAAAAATATTTCCCCTATCTCTTCAAATTTTTATATAACTCATTTTTGACGTTCTTCAATTCTTATTCAAAATTTTTGAATTGTGTTTTATTTAAATTCGTTGTGCTTGGAGTTCACGAGTATACTTTTCTAGTTGTTGACAAAGTGGAATGTTTTTCATTTTATTTAAAGGAAAATTAAATTATAGAGCACGCCAAATTTTAATCGTGACTTAAGAGTCATGGTGAAATAGTGTTCGACTCAAAGGATTGCAATTTAAAAGAGAATCCGAAAAAGAGTCATGACTCATGAGTCATCGTGTAGTCTTATTATTATTGGATTTTGTGTACTCTTATTAGTAAAAAGTGTAACCCAGACCTAAGAAAAGATTTCAATCAAAGTCTGTATCGGGGTTAAGACAAATTTCAAATGTCAGTACAGAACAAAATAGTTTCGTCAAAGTCAGTGATGCCAAAAAATAATCAAAGGTTTTTTTTTGATCAGCTTACATAGGCCAAAGTAAAGTTGATAATCAAAAACGATAAACAAATTTTGATAATCAACTATCGCGTTATATGATTCCGGCCCTGGCTTTGAAACCTTTTTTCTTTTTTTTTTTTTAATATGTAAGCCATCCCAAGTGATAACTTTAAATCATTATAATTTATATTAATCTTGAATTTATTGAACTAAAAATCCATTGCTAATGTTTATACGAATTAAAATAAAAGAATTCACACTATCAAAAAATTTATATCAATAGCTTTTTTCAGTTTTTGTTTTTTTTTTTTTTTTATTTATTTATTCCAATTAATGAATATAGTATGTCAAATTATTTTCGAAAGATGGCAACCGTTGCCATGTTCTATTTTCTTTTGAATAACTCTTTGCAATTTATATATTCTTAAATCTAAATACAGAATTTTTAATACTACATACATCTATTTTTCATCCTCTTAAGTTTTTGTTTTATTTTTTTTAGAAAAAAATGTTTGTTTTTGTTTTTTATGATACATCATACTAAAATACACATAACCCTAAATTTTCAATCCTCTATGATCAACCCTAATTTTTATTTATTAGTTGAAAACTTCAATTTTTTTTGGCAAGTTTTTTATTTTTATTTTGTCATGACCTAGAAACTGGGTAGTCGGTAGCGAGTAGTGAGTAGTGGGTAGCAATTACTGGTGTAGCGGGTAGTGGCGTAGCGGGTAGCGTGTGTAAGTATTGGGTAGTGGGGTAGCGGGTAGTGGGTTAGCGGCTAACAGGGTAACTGGGTATAACGGGTTAGCGTGTAGAGGGTAGTGGGATAGCGGGTAGTAGGTATCGATTGCCGGTCAAGCGGGTAGCGTGTGTAAGTATTGGGTAGCGTTGTAGCGGTTAGTAGGGTAGCGTGTATCTGGGTATAACGGGGTAGCGAGTAGGTAGTAGAGAAGCGGGGTGAGGGTAGCGGGTGGTATGGTAGCGGGCTACAAAAGTCTAGGTCTTTTTCGTATCGATTGAGGCAGTAAGAAGTCTGTCGGGTCAGCTAGTTTATCTATATTACTTCAATTCTACTGAACTCAAAGCGTGTTTTAGCTATTAAAATTATCACTTCACAACTCACGATTTTCAAAACTCTTATAATAAACAAAAAACAAAACTATTCCAGTACATAACCGATCCGTTTATATAAATAGTCCGCATTTGCTTCTAAAATTTTTAAAAGTAAAAGTGTTCAAAGAAAAAAATCACCGAAAAACTAATTTGTACTAAATCATAATGAAGCTCATTTTAGTTGCTTGTTTTCTACTACTTGCCTTATCTGGTACGTTCTTGATCTAAATAATATAAAAATATAAAAAACAAAATCATTTATATTTTCAGCTGATTTATTCGTTAATTGTTCGCCTCTTCCGCAACTATATGTTCCGGGACTTACATACGTTCTTGAAGACAGTATGAATTAATATTAACAAATTATTATTGACACGTGAGACGTGACTGACAAAATGTTTCCATTTTTAAATTTTTAGCTGGAGATGCAAATGTAATCCTTGGAGCAGTGCCCTCGGCAACAGTTTCATACGTAATACTTTAATATATGTTTGTTTGCTTAAAGTCAGTAATAAAATTCACATTGACCTTAAACGACATCTTTCTATTTATTTAAGGCTATGTCTCAAGGCAAAAAAATGAAAGGCACTTTGTGCGAAACGTCATAGCGCCCACAATTGTTTGAATATTTTAATGAAATAAAATTGTTTTGGTTTGAAAAATGTTTAGCTACATATATAGTTAAAAATTTTTGTCTTTTTAATTTAACTTCAACGTGAAAACTTCATAATATCTCAAAAAATCCAAAGATTTTGACATAGGCTTGGTTCCCCCTCCAGGAAATCCGTAAATATGACTTTTTTATTTTTTTTATTTCTTAACTTTCAAGAAAAAATGATGCTACAGGTCGCCACGAGCTTCTTTTTTCGAAATTGTTTACCATTTTCGTTCAATTTTATACCAAAAACTATGAAAAAATGATAAATTTTCGAAAAAGTATGTCCACGGAACCACGTATATCTTCCACGTATATCTTCCAAGATATTTAAGCAAATTTAACCAAATAAACGGTTATTCAAAGCCTGAAAACAGTAAAATAAACATAATTTTTTTTTTGTTTCTAACATATATATTTTATTGATTTTGAGGCGTAAGACCCAAAAAAACGAGGATATTTTTAACTTTTTTTTGGTTGGGCCGTCAAGAAAGGGCCAAAAACCTTTTTTTTTTGGTCGAATTTATTTTTCTATAAAACTTTTTGAGTTTTTATAGGTCGACGCGAAGCTAGTTTTTTTCATTTTCTTTCTACAACATTTTTAATATGCAATACAAAATGACAACGTTTGTCACAAAATTGTGGATAAACCAGAGTAAATACAGCCAATTTTTTTGTCTTGAATTTTTTTCTGATATCTTCTTTATTGCTTTTTATAAAAATAAAGGTTCATTTGGTTTCAGTTTTCAATATTTTAATATTGTAAAATCTATCTATTTTATACATTTTACTTAGAAAATTCGAGTTGTCACACCCACATAGAACAAGCAGTTCAGCAGTTTTCCGCTAACAAAAGTGGCGCTTATTCATTTCTCTTTCCTCTTTTTTTTACTTGTTCTCTCGACTGGTTTTACTCAGCAACAACAAAGCAATACGCATAGTTCAACAGGTTTGGTAAACGATACCGATTTTTTATTTTCGATTTTAGAGGAGAGTTTTTGTGATCATTTTCTGTCGCTGAGAGATCGTGGACTCAGGACTGGGATGAATGTGAAGAGCTTGTATTTTTTTTTTCCTTCACTGATAAGTTTGTAAAGATGATGACTGATGACACCTTGAAATAACGATTCTTTTTCCAATAGGGTCATACAATTTCTTGAAGCTATTGGAAAAAGTGACGTGCAATATACATAGGCAATCAAGGACGATTATTTTGATGTATGTTGTTTGTATTCATAGCAAGGCGCCGCGTCGCGTTGGTGGTGACGGCAGCGTGGTGAAGCGTTGATCTTCGTTGTTCGTGAATATTAGAACAGAAAACAAGTTTTTTTGTAATATCTCATTTTTATTTCACTAATCGTACATGGACGATGAAGTGCAGTCTCTAATTGGGATATGCATTGCCAACAAACACATAAGAG
>CAKKXW010000005.1:19708866-19719713 GCA_920937365.1 Sphaerophoria rueppellii | reverse complement strand
AAGCTAGGATGCTACAAGACAGTGAAATGTTTTCGTGTTACTCGTTACTAGACGAATTGTTTAAGAAAAGGTTGTTGTTTAGCTTTCTTGAATATACATATTCTGTGTCACAATTCCAAGTAAAATGCCAGTTTACATGTATTAATATTATACTTTCTGGCAGCGCCAGCGCAGCATGATATTGTGATAATAACCTTCCGTACATTCCATTACTGTTTTAAACCCGTAAAGTTCGCTGTTGTATCTTCTTCGCCATTCCCCTTCAATGCACACGGGGCCAAAGATAACCCGAAGAACTTTCCTCTCGAAACAGCCTAAGGCACTTTCATCCGATTTTGTCATTACCTTACATGCCTTCCAATAATAGTGTTATAGTACGACGCGACCGCGACGGTCTTTCATATTATAATTATGTACATTTGACCGTAAAATGAACCTTAACACTGTGTCTTATACATATAAGTTCTTTCGATTTGTTGTTGGAAAAGAATTTGTTAAGCAGATCATTGCTCATTGTGCTTTTGTAAAGTGACAGAACATCGTAGGATCGAATCCTACTCGCGTCCATAAAGTTTTTATTTCATCTTTCACGGAACTGACAAAACTTCCAAGAGTATCATCTGTCATGAAAAAGTGCTTCTCAACTTTGCCGTTCGAAATTGGCGTTAAAATTGCAGGTCCCCGCAATTCTTCATATGCACTCAGAGAATTGTTGATGAGAGTAAGCCACTTAGGCCTTGGCCCTTCAAGAGCTGGCGCGCCACTCTATTTATTTTTATTTTTAAAGCAGTTTCTAAACCACCGTCCTCATACTTGAAAAATAAACAGACAACACTATGTAGGCTTACCAGGGCCCGAATCGCTATCCAAAGTAAGGCCCGTCAATATCTGAAATGGATTCCAATACGGGAATGGGCTGGCATAACTTCTTTTCAACCTAGTATTGGGGGAAACTTTCCGGGGCTATGAAAAATAAACAACAAAGACTATCGGCAACAATTCCGCCCAATTGCTAGCTTACGCAGACGGCACATCGCGACATTTTTGGTAAGAACCATCACCATGTATAAACTTAAGCACAAACGCGCTTTAGCTTCGGTTCCGCCTGGCGTTTACGGGTACAGGCATAGGAATTCAATACTTAATACTTACTTACTTAAGGTGGCGCTACAGTCCGTTGTGGACTTAGGTCTCAATCAACAGTCTCCGCCAGTTAGCTCGGTCCTTAGCTAGTCGTCTCCAGTTTTGCACTCCAAGATGATTGAGGTCCTCTTCCACTTGAGTGCGCCACTTGAGTCGCGCTCTTCCTCTTCTCCTACGTCCCTCCAATTGCACATTTAGCCCAAAGAAGCAGCGATTAGCAAGAGTTATTCTTCGTCTGATCTTGGCGCTGGTGTTATTGCCCGTGTTTATAGCGGAGCCTAGGTAGACAAACTCCTCTACTACCTCGAGGTTATATGTGTCTATTGTCACGTTCTGCCCGAGCCGTCGATGTTGGGTGTCCTTCCTCGAAGACAGCATATACTTCGTTTTTCCCTCATTTACAGCTAAACCCATTTTTGCCGCTTCTGTCTCAATTCTCACAAAGGCGCCATTGACATCACGCTGTGTTCTTCCCATTATATCAATATCATCGGCGTACGCGAGAAGTTGAACAGATTTTTGGAAGATAGTGCCTCTGGTGTTGACGTTCGAGGTCTGTACTATCTTCTCAAGAACGATGTTAAGGAAATCGCATGACAGTGCATCGCCTTGTCTGAATCCTTTTTTTGACGTCGAAAGATTCCGTAAACTCGTTGCCAACCTTGATGGAACAGCGTGAGTTCTCCATCGTCATTTTGCACAATCGAAAGAGTTTGGCAGGACGCCAAAACTAGACATAGCTTTGTACAGTTCGTCTCTGCAGATGCTGTCATCGCGGCCTTAAAATCGATGAATAGGTGGTGGGTATCGATTTGGAGTTCATAGGTGTTTTCCAGGATCTGCCGCAACGTGAAAATTTGGTCGATGGTTGATTTTCGTGGCCTGAAGCCACATTGATAAGGACCAATCAGATTGTTGACGAAAGGGATCAGACGTTCACATATTACGGCAGAGAGGATCTTGTAAGCGATGTATAGTAGACTTATTCCTCTATAGTTGGCGCAGTGTAGAGGATCTCCCTTTTCCGGATCGGGCAAACAATGCTGAAGTTCCATTCATCGGGCATGCATTCCTCTGACCATATCTTACAGATGATTTGGTGCATGCTCCTATCTAGCTCGTCGCATGCTGCTTTGAACAACTCAGCAGCTAGTCCATCTGTTCCAGCGGCTTTGTTGGATTTCAACAGTGATATTGCGGTTTTCACTTCTTTTAGGTCGGGTTCACGGAATTGTTGGCTATCATCGTGTCCGATGAAAGGCTCCTGTCTGACGGTGGTGTTTTATTCGTCGTCGTCGTTATACAATCTACAGAAGTGGTCTTTCCAAATCCCCAGCATTGACTGCGATTCTACTATGATGTTCCCTTGTTTATCTCTGCAGGCATCGGTTCTTGATCGTTGACCTTGAGCCAGCTGTTTAACCTTTCGGTAAAACCTACGATCTTCATTCCTGCTGTTGGCACTCTCAACATCCTCGATACTACGCTTCTCATGCCCTCTCTTTTTTCTCCTGAGAAGCCGGCGTTCCTATCTCCTCTTTCGCTCGTAGAGCACACGAGCAGCTCTTGTTCTTCTATGCAGCGCCGCTTTGTATGCCTCCTGCTTGGCTGCGTGGGCCTGCCTACATTCTTCGTCAAACCAGGGGTTTCGTTTTGGTGGCTGTGTGAAACCCAGTACATTAGAGGTGGCATCTCTAACTGCTTCAATGCATGCTACCATTATGAAGCTTTAACCACACGTTTCGTACGTAATGTTACGGAACGTGAATCCAAACTCCAGACTCAGAGAACTGTCATTCAAATCAAACTCGAGTGGGTGTCTCGTAACGCAGACGAAGACGAGGCTGAGGGGTGTTTGTGTTTCAGCCATAATTTGTCCAAATCGAGCAGGCGAAAAGAAACAACGCAACGCAATTACCAGGAGGTCACTCACTCGTACCATCTGTGATTGCACCTCTCTCGTCTGCCCATGTAGTAATATAGCATATCAGCAACGTAGCTATTTTCCTATTTTATTAATTATTACTTACGTATATCTCCTTCCCAATTTTATAATCTCGCTCGATCACAATTCTCTTCGCGATCTAGTCATGTATTCACCTGCTTATTTCCCAAGTCAAGCGTGCGTAAGGAAGTTTTAGTTCCGAAAGATATTGCGAACTAGGATAGTCGTAACCCCCGTAACCCCCCTCTAAAAACGCTATGCTTAGATTAAAATCCTATAGAAAGCTAGTTTCTATATACCACAGATTTGACAGATTTCAAACAATTGCGGTGTAAATCTGTCAAGCATTTTCAATCTGTCAGAAATTTAATGAAACGCAAGCTGCACAGTTTTTGCGCACTTTTTAGTTGGTAATTGAAACCAACCCTTGAAAATTTTCTACAACAAAACTTATTTCATTAAATTTGAGCTTCATGTGGGTTGTCGTTAAATTTAACCACCATGACAAGACAAGGTTAGAAACCAACTAAAATACGCACTTCTGACATTATTTCAAGAGCATGTTCAATCTAAAGTGGCACCCTTTTGATTTGTTTGACCGCATACGCCATTCAATTAGACCAAAAAGGGGAAATCACTTCTTTTGTCAAAAATCCTTGACTGAAACTAATATCTGCCACTCGAATTCAACCGCACAACGTAGCTTAATAGCGCCATTTAACTTCCTTTATTCCGATATCAAAAAGAAGCCACACCGAAGTCACGTGTCTGTGATCCTTAGACTTGCCAACTTGCCGTTGTCTCCTCCCCATCATACTATTCTGGTTACAATGGCCGACGACAATAAATTTGAGTGCGTGTGCCACTTAGAACTCCATTATACGTTCTTTTTAAAACCTTATTTCAACAATTTTGACAATAATTACCACCCACTTGAATGCCATGTTGCCTGTCGGGGAGAGGAAAACAGTTTTAGCCTGACAGTGACACTTACAATTAAAACTGACAAGTTTAATTTGGAGATACAGTTCAGGTCATGTCGCGTCTCGCGACAACCATAACGGTAGTCTTTATTGAAATACATAAACTCCAGAGAAATATTAATCAATTTAAATAGACTGACATATATACTATATACTTGCTCATTGGTTTTCTTATCTCCTGGTACACAGGTATATCAGCATTATAAACTACCCACCTTTGCTCCAATTCGGTTCTCACATAATATTGCATCATTTATTCTTGGCCTGCTGTCAAACAACAAATGTTCGTCGCGTCATTGGGGTGAAAGAAATTCAGTATCAATTTGAAATTAGGTTTCTGTGTCCCAGCGATAGTACGTTTTCTGAATGAAAATGAAAAGTATTAGACTCTTTTTATCCTTCGACTTCAAATAACCGTCGATATCGTAGTTTGTTGAAATATTGAGGTAGCTTTTTTCGGATCTTTCTTTTGTTTACTCAATGCCTTATCGAAATTCAAATCACGTCCGGGCAGTTATTGAATATTGCTCATCGGGTAGCAGCATCTTCGTTTGATACACTTCGGACCCATTTTTGCTTCATTTTATTTGTCGATTTTTATTTGGGATCAACAAAATTAGAGAGTTATCCGTTTTGGATCGAACTTTGGCACTCGACCTTCCTCGACTCCACTTCAAGAATCGACTGTTGATAAAATGTTTTTCAGTTAATACTTTCTATAATATTTCCAAGTTGATAGACGAGACGGCATTAGGTGCGCACGGAGGGCGCCAAAGTGCAAGAACGGTCGTTACTTTTTTGTGTGCGTTATTTTTGTCAAGAGAGAAGAGAATCGTCCTCAGATTTATTATGAAGTATGCTCATAATTTATTCCGTAAAAAAAAAATGAAAAAATCAGACGCGAGTGAACATCAATTTTAATTAAAGTTTTTAATTTTCAGACAATTTAAGAGGGCAGAAAAAGTTAAGGGATAAGACTTAGTTAGTAGAACTTGGATGCAAATTTCTTGAGGAGTGAAATAAACTCACCTTAATTTGTAGGCGAAAGTGAAAGAACCAAGCAACTTAGAAGCAATTGCTGCACTCTAGAAAATCCGTTAACTTTCCGAAGTATAATT
Source organism: Sphaerophoria rueppellii (assembly GCA_920937365.1). Lineage (NCBI taxonomy): Eukaryota > Metazoa > Arthropoda > Insecta > Diptera > Syrphidae > Sphaerophoria > Sphaerophoria rueppellii. The sequence goes on along the minus strand of CAKKXW010000005.1, from coordinate 19,714,524 downwards.
GCAGAAGTTTTCCCTCATTCTTTTTATTTAATTTTGTTGGCAGAGACTGGCAGCAGAGATATAATAACGGTGAAAAGGATCGTCATAATATCTACGACAAAATATCAACCGCGGTATTTGCGATCAGAAAGGTTGTATAAATCCTTACATATTGTAATGTGTATGTACTTTATATCTCTATCTCTCTATATATCTATATGTGTATCTGTTATGAAAGCGAAATTCCAAATTTTGAAGCTCAATAATTTTTCTTTATTTAAAAAGGCTTTAAATTTCTGTAAAGAGGATTAATCTTAACTTAAATTTACAATAATTGAGATTTATAATTATACATACGTTTTAGTTTTTTCTTCAAGGTTTATCATATTTAACGGCTGCAGTTATACATCCTACGAGGAGGGATGTGAGTCTGGAGACGAATACGAAAAGGTAAGGGTGCTATCGTGAGCGAAACAATTTATTGGATTAGAAGTTACAGACAAGAGAATGGAAATGAGAAAGAGGGTCGGAGACAAAACGGAGCCCTGGGGCACACCAGCATTTATATTGTGGTTTTGAGACTTGAATATGTCCAGTACAACTTGTATTGAACGGTTCGAAAGAAAATTTCTAACCCAACGAAGGAGGGATTCGTCGAAACCGAAAGCACGCATTTTCGACAAAAGAGCAAGATGCCAGAATTTATCAAATGCCTTTGAAATATTAAGTACAACAATCTTGCTTTCTCCAAAACAAAGTAAATATTTGTTCCACTATTCGGTGAAAAAAAACCTTCGGATCACCAGTGGGGGTGTTGCTTCGAAAGCTGTGGAAAGCTGCTGGGCACTAAGAAGCTTTTGGTCTTTGAGATATTTCTTGAGCTGATAGTTTATCAGCGTTTCCATGATCTTAGAAAGAAGGGACGCAATTGCAATCGGACGATAATTGAAGGGAGAAGACGATTCGCCTGTTTATGGGATTGGCTGGACAAATGCTGTTTTCAAACTGCTCGGAATGAGCCCAGAAGAATAGGATAGGTGGAAAAGCTTACTCAAGGGTTTTGCCAGTGTGGAAGAACACCTCTGCAGAATAATAGCGGGGATACCATCTGGAACTATAATTCTTTTTTCCTCTCTACAGCTTGAATCAAACCATGACTTTTCCTTGAGTTTGATGCTTTTAACCCTATTCGGGATAATAGTTTTCATTCCCGAAATATTTATTTATTTATTTATTTATTTATTTATTTATTTATTTATTTATTTATTTCATCAATCAGAGACACAGCTCTTAAAGATTAGAACAATAGTAAATTTATATAAATAATAACAAATAAAACAAAAATAAAATATACAGTTATCACTAACCACCGAAGTTAATTATAAATATCAATTTTTGTTTAAAACATTCCCCACTTAAATATAAATTAAAATCAATACCATTACAAAGAGAATTAGCTTATTTTAAACAACGAGTCAAGGGTTCATTGATTCCATAATTAACCCTATGAAAGGGTACATAAAATAAACGATTAGTACGTAATTCACGGCAAGGAACATGAAAGCCAATCAACGAAAGCAAGTGAGGACAATTGATTTTATAATTTAATTTATATTAGTAATCATATCTGCGCCTTACTCTACGTCACTATCGAGGAAGTATAGGATGACCAGTTAAAGATCCGGAAGAAGTTATTAAGACCGCTCCAGTTGGCTTTTTCGTATTGCCATACGATTCCTATTGGAGCTCTTTCCCTTACTCTAATCTTCGAAAAAATACATGCCAATAACATCTTTCAATGATCGAAAGATGTTATTGGCATACCACTTTTTCTTGAGGACTTGTTCAATTTTCTTTGTTTACGCACCCATCGAATGAGAAATGTGCCTCATCGCTAAGGAAAATGTTGTTCGAAAAATCGGTGGTAATTGTCTGTTGTTCCAACACCCGTTGTTCTATTGTTAAGCGATCCAATATCGTATATTGCAAACATTCAACTAAATATTATAACACTTCAGATCATAGTTAATTTTGACACGTATCAAATTCTAGCGGTAACAACTTGAAACCACGAAATGTATGACCCTATAATATAATAAAACGGCACTAGTTTTGCGGTACACTTAATTATTTTAGAAATTAATACTATAAAGTGCACTTAACACTGGCATTTTGGCCACAAAGTGTATGAAAGTTTTTCATTGAATATTCATAATTCATGGTTAAAGAATTTTTGTTTTGTTGCTAAAAAGTAAAATGAAAATGTACATACATACTTATATATTATTAGTATTATTATTAGTATCTTTATTAGTTATAAAATAACTTTAAATTTAACAATTTTTACAATAATATATCATATTCATAAAGAAATTAGTTAGCAAATAAGTTTTTCGGTTTTTATAAGTTCTGTTACAAGTTTTTTAAAAGTATAAAAATTTGATTCATTTTTATATTTGATGGCAAGTTATTAAAAAGTTGCAATCCACGGTACATCACTGAGTTTTGAGTTTTTGTAAGGTTGTATCTTTCTAGTCTAAAATTGGTTGCTGTTCTCAAATTGTAGGGCTGCACTTCATTGACAAATTGTACATTTTTCGTCAGTATATCGGGAATCGATTGTATTTCACCTTGAAAATAAAAATTAAAACTTTTAAACAAAGACGTTGTCTTACATTTAACCATTGTAATGCTTCCAACATAAATGCAGTCCTTGTGTAGATATTGCACCTGAGCAAAGATCGCATACCGCGGTTTTGCAAAATTTGGAGCCTTGATTTCGTCTCTTCATTACACATAAATAATATGGAAGCACAATAATCGAAATGAGGAAGAATTATTGTATTGTAGATCATAAGTGCATTTTGAAAATTCAAACTTTTTCTAATTCGGCCGAAAAAATCAACTTTTTTACTTATTTTTGAGCAAATATAATTTGCATGTTCTTTATTATCGATTATAACTCCCAGATATTTTATTGACACAACTTCTTCAATGTTTTCATTTCCAATTTTTAGTACAATGTTCTGTCTTACCGATGTTATCACCATAAATTTAGTTCTGTCGATATTAATTTTTAACTTGTTCATACACAACCACTTATATAAGCTATCTAGATCTTCTTGTAAATTATTTTGTAATTCAGGTAAATTTGTTCCTTCAATATATAACAAGGTATCGTCCGCAAATAAACCAACTTTACACCACTTTAATACTTTAACAATGTCATTTATATGAATTAGAAAAAGGTCTACTCCCAAATTTGATTCTTGCGGAACACCAAGATTGACATTTATAGTTGAAGATTCATTATTAATTATTCTAGTTTTTTGTAGTCTGCCAGTTAAGTACGACTTAAACCATGTTAGTTCTGTTCCAGTGACTGCATATGCTTCCAGCTTTGTTAGCAAAATGTTTGTTTGTTTGTTTATTCATCTACCGATTATGAAAATCTTACAGATTACTAACAATTTCTTGGCTTAATGTCTGAATTTAATATATATATGTACAAAGTTTATTTTTGAATGAGAAGAATAAAATAACTTAAAACTAATTTGCCAAATTTTGTAATTTAATTTTGAATTCCAATCTATTAATGGAGAGATCAAGTTCATTACACAAAGAATTAAAAAATTTAATACATCTAGAAAAAGATTCATTGCACCCATAATTACATCTATGCATCGGATTTTTTAAAAAAATGACGTAGACGCAATTGTCTTTCCGGAACATATAAAACGAAATAGGTAAGAACTTGTGGACACCTTATGCGATAAGAAAAAACATCATGCACAAACAGAACGCACTGAACAAACCGTCTTTTTACTTGCGACATATAGAATATATGGCAAGTATTGAATTCGTAAAAAAAAATTTGAGATGAGAATGAGATATGACATTACGATGATAGAGAAGTCGAAAAAAGTGGGTCCGGCGATTCCGTCTGTCTGTCTGTCGGAAAGTTTACAGGCATCTACAGGCTGAACTACTGGTCCGATTGACTTCAAATTTGAAAATTAGAGGTTTGAGCAAAAAGTCATATCCCAATTTTTTTATTTTTGTTTTAAGATCAAAATTTAGGGTAGCCACCATACGATTTTTTTGGCCAAAAATCAAAACTTTTTTTTTCACAAAAACGGCCCGAACGATTTTTTTTAAACTTCCTCGAATTTAATTTTTTTAAACACTCATGTATTTTATGTAAAAAAAAATTTTTTGTATTGCTCCAAAACGGTACCTCCGATAGAACCGTTTTTTCGTTATTAGATTTTCTCGAAAACTGAAAATCCGATCAGCGTAAGTTTTTTTTCGAAAGTACGTATATATTGTTCAAATAATATTGTGTTTTCAAAAAAATTTCAAATTATTTTTTGGATTTTTAAAAAATATTTATAACTTTTTTTTTTTAAAATTCTGTATCTCAAAAACGGATCAATTTTAAAAATCCAAATTGGAGTATAATATGTATATTTATATAGTCTTAAAAACTGCATACCCAAATTAATTTTAAAACATTTTTGAAAAAATTTATATATAAAAAATTAATTTAAAAAAAAACGGCTCCGACGATTTTCAAAAAAAAAATTTAATAAATCAAGAATAAGGTTTGAATTTGTTTGGAATTTAATTTTCTGGAATGAAATGTTTTTACGAGGTTCATTTTCAAATTTTAATTTTCTTAATGAATTCTAATTATTTTTATATATTGAGTTTTTTTTTTTTTGAGTTAAGTGTAAGCTGTAAGTAAGAGTATAATCAGAATTGCTTAAAGTATATCTCTTATTTTAATACTACCTTTTGCAATTTAAGTAATCATAAATATTTAGTTTTAGCATGCAGGAGCAAGTTCGTACGACCCAGTCGTGCACATTTTTTCTAAAGATTCAAGTCCGATCAAATTACACCTAGATACATAAGAAAGGGAATCAATTCTCCACCTTAACTGCTTAACTACAAATCTTGTGAAAACTTTTTGAACTCTTTCGATTCGAGTTATATAAATGGACGCTGATGGACACCATACAATTGAACAATACTCCAGAATTGGACGAACTAGGGACATGTAAACAGATTTCAATGCATAAGGGTTACAGAATTCGTTACAGTTACGCTTAAGGAAGCCAAGCATTGAATTTGCCTTTGCAATGACATAGTCAACATGCAACGAAAACGACAACTTTGGATCGAAGATGACCCCAAGATCACGAATCTCCAATTTGCGATCAAGAATCTGATTAAACAGTGTATAATTATGAATAATGGGGGCAAGAGTACGGTGAGCAGTAAAAACATTACATTTACGTATATTCAACGGAAGAAAATTTTTTTCGCACCAAACGGATAAAATACTCAAATCATTTTGAAGTTTTAGCGGATCATCACTGTTTTTGATACATAAATATATTTTTATGTCGTCAGCGTACATCAAACATAAAGAATTTTGAAAAAGAGACGGGATATCATTGACAAAAATGTTAAACAAAAGTGGTCCTAAATGGCTTCCTTGAGGAACTCCAGATGAAACTTTTATTACACTAGATACAAAAATTCCCAATTTCACACTTTGTGTTCTATCAGTTAGGTAGCTAGATAACCATTTCAAAAGCAAACCATTAATACCAAACACTTTAAGTTTAGCTATAAGAACTTTGTGGCAAATTGAGTCGAAAGCCTTTATAA
>CAKKXW010000005.1:19664153-19675114 GCA_920937365.1 Sphaerophoria rueppellii | reverse complement strand
ACAATATTTGTAAATTTTTAATCAAATTCACCTAAATAAAATCACCGATATTCCTTATAATCCACGACCTTATCTTATAAATACTGAAATTTAACCAATTTTGAGTTATCGTAATTACTTTGTTATGAGTCCTCATGTTTTCTGATTTCCTAAAAAGCTATCCCCGATGTTTTCAAGTGCCCGTGGTGGCCATGCAAAAGAAATCGAGTTCCATACATAATGGCATCAAATGTACTTCCACAGGAATAAAGAATTTCATTGATATCCAAAACCGTTTTATTTAAGAAAACTTTTGTAGCCCCTATCGAAAAATCCTTTAGTCTTTTGTACTCCTGAGTATTGTTTCATTAATGCTATTGAGTTTTAACCAATTTAAAGTCATAAATATTCTATTCCAGCACCTAATATTCCTTATAGCCACTAAAATAAATCCACTTAAACTAATTTTTAAATGTTTATAACAAAATATTGACAAATAATATATTTTATTACATTGATAAGTAAGATTTTTCGAACTTTTATTGACATTTTTGCAAAAATTATCATAAATTTCATTGCATTCGGTTTGCCTTAGTTTTTTGATTCCCTTTAAAAAACCTCTAAGCGGGTTTCGCTGAAAACCTAATCAGCTTTAAAAAAGACAACACCGATTCACAAAATCGTACCCATTACAATAACTTTCTCTGGGAAGTTAAAAATTAAAAGCGACAATAAAGAAGTAGTTACAGGGAAATATGAAAATCTAACAAAAGGATACCATTGTAACCGCTTGGAATTGAATGCAAAAAGCCCTAACAATAACAATCTTGAAATGGTACGAGTATTTTACTTCATTCGCTCACAATAAATCGGATGTCTTTGTTCGCATTCTTTCCCAGTCCAGACCGATTTATCGGAATTTTATTTGCCTACTTTATTGTTGTATAACACCACCAAGAGCTAAGCGCCTAGAAGCAAAAGAAGACGACACGTCGACGTGCGTCGCGGCGGTAACCGACACGGCGTACTCCAATACAGTATTATATCTCAAAGTTCTTCGGTAGGCCACATCTAACACTATACAATATACTTGCCAGAAGCAATGCCAATACCCTGTTACATGCGGCCCGTTTCAAATAGGACATGAAAACTAAAAGAAGTTATCGTGAAACTCGACATTTATTGTATTTAAGTCGTATTCGGAGTATTTGGAATGGGTTTAAGATTGGTATACGGAATGTTTTGAAAGCAATTTCGCATTTTATGACCCAAGGTGGATATTCCATGTGCCCAAACTTCTGATTCTTCTACTTACTTTTGTATCGTCATTGTCATTGTCATTTTCGTTGCCGTTTTTGGATGTTTATCATTTGTGAAAATATCTTTCGGTTATTATTATTGTTGAACGCTATCTACCGGAACGGCAACGGATCGCCGGATATTGGGTACTGAATGAATAGAACGAATACACTCCTCAAATAATACAATGCTCGCATTTTTATCAATAACCAATTATTATTTTTGTTGTTTTCTATTGTGTAGCGATATCGATTGATATTACATTATTTTGGTTCTATATAAAGGCGGACACGATAACATTGGCGCGCACATGAGACGATATTCTTTGTAGGGTTAGAAATATCATCTTCATAGGGTACGGTGTAGCAATACGTGTGCCTTGTAGTAGAATAATGTGTTCAAATATTTACCCAGAGCCTGAAGAGAGACGGCCCTCTGAATATGTCACGGGAAGCCGGTAATGAAACCTTCAAAGCATGACTTTTTTTCAAACTGGATCTGAAATGTGAAAAATAAGCAAACGACTCAAAAGCAAGAATCAAGTTATTTTGTTGTTGTTAAGTAGGTACAACATAGGTACTGCAGAGATATTCAATAATATTCTTATAAGTGTACATGTTCATATAACTATTCCTTCTCAAAGATAAAATTATTGTGTGTGCTGTCTGTTGCCCATCGGAATATTTGGTACTCAAGAACTGTGACAGAAATCGAAAGGAAATTAGTTTCTTGATAGAACAAAGGGAGAACAAATGGGAATTCAATAGAAAAATTTTGTAATGAAAATTGACTTTCACAACAACAAGCTAACATTTTATTGACAGCAGAAATGAAGAGATACAAATGATTTTGAGAAACTATTAGCCTACCAATTTCTGTTACTTAAGTAAGTGCTGTTTTTTTCCTTCACTTAGATGAACATTTATGTTGGTTGCCCTGGCACTTTCAAATATGCGGAACTGAATAAATTCTTTGTTGAAAAAGCACTTAAAATAGGATAACATAAACCTTCTGTCCGAAGGATCATCACTATAACTAGCACTTACTGTGTCACTGGTTATGCCCTTGATTGGGTGCAAATTATAAAAAAATATCTTTAAACAAAATAAGTTCATTATGAATGCTTACCACCTATCGATGACCTCGGCATAAAAAAAGATCTAAGATGATTACTTTGCCGAAGATTTTGTCATTTATCTGATAAAGTAATCATCCTCAACTTCTCTTAAGAACAGATATAGAAAATATTAATAAAATGTAAATGCTAAAGCTGAACTTTGTCGAAGCATCTCAATTTTCATCACAAGAAAAGGAAAGAATTCTCCAAGCCAAAATTCCCATTATGTTTGCTGTTCTTCTAAACGATTCATAAATAATTCTTTGACACAATTCTGATTAAAGTTCTATTCATCTTATATATAAACAATTAAATATTAAATAAATGTCTTTCTTATTAATTTCGTTTCTAATTTTAAGCCTTACTTCTACTATGGAATTATAATTATAATTAAGTATTACTAAGAAATTTTTCGTAGTAAAACTACTTCTATACATAAGAATTCTCAGGCATTTCCACATGATGTTTTAGTTCTCTCTGAAACCTGACTCAACGCCACAATATTGGACATATAGCTCTTTGATAAAGAGTTCTCAGTTTTTGGGAAAAACCGTCATGAGGATGCTATGAACTGAGTTGGCGGGGGAGTCCTCATCGCTGTGAGAAAGAGTTTCTCATCTTCCCTTGTTATTTTCCCATTTACAGTTAATATAGAACTCATCTGTGTTAAGATAACCTCACGGCAAAAATCAATATTTGTATTAAATGTATATATTCCTCCTAAAAGTCCAATGTCTGTGTTTACTGAACGTTCCTTAATCTTAGACTTTGTTTCCAGTATGCTGATCTTGACAGCTGTATTCTTTTGCTAGGTGATTTCAATCTTCCTCTAATTGATTGGGTTCCCTCTGAAGACGATTCCTATTTTGAAGCTTCTACGGTTTCTTCTCATTGGAGCTTCAATTGTTGGATAACATTTTTTTTTTAAATAAAAAGAATCGACTACTAGACCTAGTATTCTCATCTGACACAGTAAACACTGCAGTTGTAGAATCTACACATGCTTTATCAACCATAGATAATTACCACTCTCCCTTGGATATTTTTCTTGACTTGAGCGGTCATTTACTTGAGAATAGTAATCCCCATGATTGCTCATACCAATTTGACTTCCGAAAAGCTGATTTCTTGCAGCTTTCAAATAGCTTGCTTAGTTCCGGTATCCAAGAATTACTTATGGTTATGAGTTGCATTGAAGAGGCAGTTCCTATGAAGAAATCAAACCACTCTAACACTTTCAGTCATCCTTGGTATACTAAAGAGCTACACTTCGTAATAAGAGAAATAAGGTCTGGAAAAAATACCTCAAATCCATGACCTTAGAAAACCAAGTAGCTTATATTTCATTTTTTGAAGAGTTTAAGAAACTGTCTTGTGAACTTTATAGTGAGTATTTACTTACTGTAGGATGCTCTCTGACGACTGACCCAAAAATTTTTGGAAATACATTAATTCGAAGAAGAAATGTGACGTTTATCTAATGAACCTTACTAGCAATAATGTAGCCCTCAACTTAACTTCTGAAATTTGTGAAGAATTTGCAAATAATTTCAACAAATCTTTTATCGATTCCCCCGCCGCGCGATTTTTCGAGTGGCCCAGATGGTATTCCACCTGCAGTTTTAAAAAAGTGTAAGTCTTTAAGTAAGTAAGTTAGCACCTCCCCTCCGTTATATTTTCGAATTGTCTTTAAATTTAGGAAAATTTCCATCAATTTGGAAAAACGCTTATATTATACCAGTCTATAAGAAAGACACATATCTAAGCTCTCCTTTTTGGCATTTCATTGCAGGAACATCATCTGTCGACAACAACATGATTTCATGCAGAAACGTTCTACTGTCACAAATCTTCTTGTTTTATAAATCAATATGTTAGCACTTTGGAATGTTGTCAGGAAATCGATTGCGTCTATAAAGATTTTTCGAAAGCCTTCGACCAACTCTCTCACGCCATCATAAAATTAAAACTAAATACATATGGCTTCCCCCCATTTTTCATCACTTGGATATCCTCTGATATCCTCTTATCTCGAGAATAGGTCTTACCAAGTAAAATTCAGGCATTTTATCTTTAAGTCATTTTTTGCATTTTCGGGAGTTCCTCAGGGTAGCCATCTAGGACCTCTACTTTTTAATTTAGCTATAAATGATGACCCGTTATGTGTACGTAATAGCAAAAAATTCTCATCTTCGCTGATGATATGAAGATTTATAAAAACATCTGTTCTAGTAATGACCACAAGATGACATTAATAGTTTTGCATTGTGGTGTGAGAAAAATAGTTTAAATCTAAATCCAATAAAATGTCAAACAATTACCTTTTCAAGGAAGCGTGCACCGTCTTCATATGACTAAGCTATCTCACAGCACATTCTAACCCGTGTAACTTCCGTAAGAGATCTTGGAGTTTTTTTTACCCCTAAATTAGATTTTTCTGTGCACTATAACAACATCGTGAATAAGGCAAATACAACCCGTGCTCTATATTATTGCTATGTTCGTTCTCACTTAGAATACGCTTCCCAAGTTTGGAACGCTCATTAGAATATTCATATCGAGAGGCTAGAATCTGTTCAACGAAATTTTATTCGTTTTGCCTTGAAAGGTATTCTATGGAGTGGTGCTTTGAATGTCCCCTCTTATGAAAACCTTTTGCTAACTCTCCAAATGGAAACATTGTCAAGTAGATGAAATAACAATGACATGGTATTCTTCCATCAAGTTATTACTGGTGTAACAGATGCACCGGAATGACTTGGCGCTATATCTTTCAACCATCGGGGTGGCGGTTATAATTTTCGTAGGAAGACTTGGTACATGAACCAAAACATCGTACCATCTATGATTTCTATGAGCCCTTGACACGTTTGTGTAGGCTTTCAATCTGCAACTCAGACTTATTTGATAAGCAAGAATAAATTAAAGTCTTTGCTCAAGACCAGTGTTCAACACTTTTAAATGTTTTTCTGTTTACTTAATGTTTGTAATTTTATTAGTTATGTATTAATCTTGTTTTGTAAACTGTCTTGTTTTTGTTTCATCCATGTGAGTGTTTGTGTCATGTAATGTTTGCTTACTAACAACTAACACTGCGCTAAGTGATGAGCCGGTGGTATAACACAGTATACTATGTTGGCAAACCATTGGTCGTAAGACGGTGCTTGATATAAGCTCTCTTCGACCAATCCTGATAGTGTATATTATTATTAGTTTTTTTTTTCAGCAAAAAGGTTAATAAAGAATTTCATTCTTAAGAATAAGGACATGGTTTATCTGCCGTCTGCCTGAAATGACAATTCATTATAGTAAACAATAATAAATATGAAAGTATAAAAGTGAAAGTAATTGCTCATTTCGATTGGTAGTTGATTATAATATTATCAACCTAAATGATTTACAACATGAGATAAAAGAGATAAAATACAAAATATTTCCAATTTTAGAATGATTTGAAACATATAAATTAACAATTTTGAAGTGATTATTAAATTGTAGTAACTGGTGGAAAACAGAATCAAGCTAGATAGCTTTGGCGGAAGGATATGGCGTGTTTGCAGAACTTATAGAGATTACTCCATCCCTGAACTCCATTCAATAATTCATACAGATGATTTTGAGATACATTACTGGCATTGAAATAGAAACGTCGTATTTCGTGAAGAATTGGGCATCTGGCGATAAAATAATAAGTATCCTCAACTTCTCTTGTATTACATAAACTTCATATTTGTGCTAGCTCGGTTTGATGTGGCATAGAGTTCAAGATGAAGATTTCGATACGTGCTCTAAAAATATAGCTTATAAAATTTGTAAAAAAAACAGTCTCTGAAGTAGCTAGTTTCTGATGACAACTGATTGTTAAGATTCCGATAGGTATTCCTTGCAGTTGAAGAAGATGCTGATGATAGATGCTGACAATAGATCCTTTCGTCCACTTTCGCAATAACCTTTGCAAACTTACTGGGCCATTCCTCAATGTTAGATTCTGTTAATGAAAAATTAAATTCATGGGCTTGGGCTAAAATATTCCACTCGTTGAATGGGTTCGCGTTCACTTGCAACTGTCTAAGTCTAAGTCTCTTTTCATCACTCTAATCAACTAATCAGACTTCGCTTTGAGGTTTTGTATATACAACGGTGTTAGTCCAGATTCGATTTATTTCGCCAGTTTGAATAAGCGCTTGAAAAAGTATGTCTCAACTTTTTCATCAAAACGAAGATACCCAAACACCTGAGCTCTATAGCACATACAGGTGTTAACTGTTGAATTGAAGACGCGGTATTTTGACTTATGGTCGATTTACTGATTCGCAAAGAACTTTGCCCACATTAAATTCAGAGCCAATTTGGCGTCGATACTTTTTTATTTGCGTGTTTTGAGAAGTTTAGATTGTGGGTAAATAGAACTCCCAAGTACTTAAAATCTTTCACTATCTCGATTGGTTCATTGTTAATAGACCAGTTTTCTTCAGGATGTCTCCTTGATTGTCGTTTCTCAAAAATCATCACTTTTGTTTTGCTAGTGTTGACAATAAGTCCCCAATTTTCACAAAATGAATTGAGTTTGTGGATTTGCAGTTGCAAGGTGAATGGGTTGTCGGCCAGTAGAACGAAGTCATCAGCGTAAAGTAAGACTTTCACTTGAGTTCCAGCAATCAGAATTCCACCAGGTAGGCCATCACAGATGTCGTCGATAAATTAGGCCTAGATGATTGGACTTAAAATGCATCCTTGAGGTACACCAGTAGTTAGTTGGAAACCAATAAGAGAAGTCAGATCCATCAAAAACGGAAGCAGTTAATCCCAAAAGAAAGGTCAGATACATCTGTAAAAAAAATTCTAGATAGACCTAACATCGATAGCTTGTAAAGCAAGGCCTGCCTGTTAACTTTGTCAAAGAACGCTTTAAAGTCGAAGAAGCAGACATATTTTTCAAATGCATTTTCGACAATAGCAGAGAGCGCAAAAATATCGTGAAATATTGAAAAACCCGAACGAAAGCCAGCTTGAAAAGCACTCAAAAGATTCTTGTCTTCCATCCATTTCGTGAGCCTATCATTGAGAATATTAGCGAAAATCTTCCTCAAGCTATTTAGAATGGAGAATCCTCTATGTAAGAAGCATCTTGAGCATCGCCTTTCTTAAGGATTGCACTGTTGAAGCTCTTTGGAGCATACGACTCGTGGTATTGATGATTGAAATATTGCACTAGATACATCATTAATTGTTCAGTAGCGTTTTTGAAAAATTCTATTGGAATACCATCTACTCCCGGTGACTTGTTTTTTTTTTCATACTTCGGAGGGTTGAAATGAGCTCCCTCTAGGTAATTGGGTTATCCAATTCACTTACATTACATTGGGAAGCGCGTACGAAAAGGTAAGTACGTTCTCATCAGCCGACAAAAGCGTTTTAAAATTATCTGCTAGTGTCTCAGCTTCAAGAGAGTTTAAGTGGCTCCTGTTTCGCCCTCCAAGTTCTTGCACATAGCCCCAGAATTCGTTCGAGTTTCGAGTTCTTTGAGAATTGAGATTGATAGTTTTGTTGCAATGCTATCTAAGTGATTTTTCCTTTTCTCAATATCAACAAGTTTATATTGTTTGTTTACATGTAGATATATGCTTTTGAAAAACAAAGCATTTGTTGAGCGGAATAATTTTAAGTTAGACAAATGATAAATTTCGACAACTCTTTCACTGTCGAACCATGCGTTTTTAGGTTTGAATGTATAATTGGAATTTTTACTGTTAGCGAAAGGAGGTGACGCTTTAATCGTCTTAATTATTTCTTCACCTATTTGGCCGATATTTGTTGGTAGAATTTGAGGGAGTGAACCACATTGCCTGTTTATTTTCGTTCCATTTCCATTTTACGAAGTTGTTTGTTTTTTTTTTGTGTTGATTGAACACAAAACTTCAATTTCACTTCTATTGGGAGATTTAACAAAAAATTTGCTGTGCCCACACTGAAGTCCACCAATGAGCTTAGCCAGTCTGTTGAAACTACACAATAGTCAATTACTGATTCGTCTTGCCTGATGATAAAAGTCAGCTCTCCAGAAACATCACCATTAGTTGAACCGTTGATTACAATGAAATGGAACATATAAAAAATCACCATTTCTTGGTCGTTAACAGCACTAGGTACGTACATCTTAATTATAGATATTAAAACTGGGCAATTTATGTTAAAATTAAATACATCATAAGCAAAAAGAATCGAATTTAATTTTCTTCTCGATAAGAGAGGTTTAAGGTCTATAAGAATGCTTCTGATTTCATAAATTGGACCGTTAAACTTCCATAAGTTTTTCGAACGCAAACGTGGTGAATTTCTTTTGGAATTTTTCAATACGTCCTATGTTTGACTGTGTGATTTGTAAGATGTAGCTACAGGATGTAGCATTGAGGGCTTCCATTAGAATCTTCTGGTCATTTTTCTAAAAAGGAGCGTTGGACAAAGAATTTGAGGACCTTGTACAATTACATGGAGGTCGATTACCACCAAGTCAATCCAATGGTAATTCTAATTATTATTTATTATCCAGGGTGATTCACGATTGTTGTGCCAAAAAGCTAGAGCATGCTGGTTGGATCGAGACAAAAACTGAATTATTTGGAGGGGGGAGGGATCCATACCTCCCATGTTCAAGTCAGTAGTTTTTTGAAAAATATAATTTTTAAAGTCAAAATTTTGCACAAAACATTTTTTTTCTATTAAAAAACTATTTTTCACGTAATTAATTTCTTTAATTTTTGAACATAACGTTGTTTAAAAAGAAAACAATTACATACTTTTTAAAAATTTTGAATTTGAAAATTAATATTTTCAAAAACTATTCATTCGATCAATTTATTACTCAATGTTACAATTTATGGCTCTGCCAGTATTACCGTTTTAAGAAATTTTTGTTTTTTGAAAATTACCCTTCCTGGCTAAACGGTATAGTAAATCCTTCTCCGATACGATTTTTTTTTGTCGCGACCCAACCTACATGCACTTGCTTTTTGGAAAAACATACGCATGCTTAATTGTGGGAGGGAACAAAATTTACAAACTTAACCTAAAGGTTTAAAATAAATAAAATAGAGTGGCCAATAGAAAGCCAAGGCCTAAATGGCTTATTCTCATCAACAATTCTGTGAGTGCGTATGAAGAATTGTAGGTCCCCTACAATTTAAAGCCGATTCCGAAAGGCAAAGTTGAGAAGCACTTTTTCATGACAGATTGATACTCTTGGAAGTTTTGTCAGTTCTTCGCGGATTTTAATTAAGCAATTATCAAGTGCTCGAACTATATCGAATCCGCCCGAAGCAGAAGCAGTCCGAAATGTTTCGTTTGATCTGTTTTTGATGGTATCATATGCATGCAAATTAATCGACAAACTAATTTTTCAATTTATCTCAAGTTGAACTGTAATCTATCCATCTTTCAATTGATGTTTTCCTTGATAGTGAAATAACATTATTTCCGTATGCCAGCAACTGTCATGTCATGTCGATTGTCTTCGTTTATAAATTGTAGTAATTTGTCACCCTTGCCGCAGAAAAACACAAACACAAACACAAATTCTTATTTCGTATAGCATATCGTATTCCCCGGTGGTGAACATAATTTTTTTTGCTTCCTCAATAACTACGAGTTTTATTCCAAACAAAGGTATACGTAGTTATTATCCTGCAGAGTTCAATTTCTTGAAGGAACCTCTACCCAAAGCTATGAGCATTGGTATTGTTTTTGTTTCCATACGATATAAATACTCCTAAAGTATAAAATTTATCTCTTCGGTCGTCTGGAAACATTTTGTCTATATAGCAACGTCTACAACATGTCGAGGACTATCTACAAACTGAAGTCGGCTGGTAGCCGGGCGATCGATGTCTGCATGTCCTGCGACATTGAAACTATTTAGGCTATGTCAAGTCCGCTTCTACACAGGAGACAAGAGTCAACTTTCGTCGCATACAACTTCTAGTAAGGTACTATGGGTATTTATGTGGTGTCGTATTCTGATGTTTATTGCTTCCCCCTGTTTGTTTATGATTAATTTTTCGGAATGTAATCCGAGATTGAAATGTTTTTTGTTTTGTTATTTGGTATTGTTGATGCTACTACGTAAGTGATTTCGCCTTTTCGTTTTTGTATTATTTTATTACTTATTTCTTCCATCTAATTTCGAACAGATGTCATCGTTTATGTGGTTCGTTGTTTAAGTGATGTTTGCAGGAAGGTTTGAATGAAATTCAATTTCTAATGCGTCATTTAAAAATGAAACAAGAAATCGGGGGTGGATAGTTTTAATGAATCTACTTTCCCATCTGCGATAAAAGTACTTTATATGTAACTAAGAAAGAACATTGTTTAGTTGTTTCTACTTTCTACATTAACGAATTCTCGGGGTATGTTGGTGACAAATATTGAAAATATAAGAATTTTTGCTGGTTAAATTTTAAACGTTATAGGTAGTAATAGAAAACTCAAATCAGAATAAGTTGGATAAGAACAATGATTGAGATGTAGAGGAGCACGAGTTCGAAGTGCTGTAGGTACTTTCAATATGTAT
>CAKKXW010000005.1:19515117-19648180 GCA_920937365.1 Sphaerophoria rueppellii | reverse complement strand
TTCAGGTTACATGTGGCTTTGGAGGAAAGGTTGGGGAAGGGAAGTAGGATTACGTGAGTGACATAGAGATAGTGTATTTCCCATATTTTTAGGGAACTCACCCACGTTTAATATTTTTTTTTTACTTACCATCCTTTGTTGAGTCGTCTCATTTATTTCATAACACAACAGGTAGGTCTCAAGGACCTCAATCAACTCGGAGTGCAAAACTGGAGACGACTAGCTAAGGATCGAGCTAGCTGGCGGAGCCTGTTGATTGAGGCCCAAGTCCACAACGGACTGTAGCGCCACCTTAAGTAAGTATCTAACTCTGGATGGACAACACAATACTTTATTTACTCTGCTGAGTTGTTTCCTACCATTCATTTTTTTTTTATAATTTGCACCCACTCAAGGGATTTTTATACCCTTTATGTGATAGAGATACAGTGAGTGCATTAGGATGAAGGGAAGGGGTTGGAAAGGAGGTTTCGGTGTACATTGGACTTAAATTCTTGAACATTGTAATGACTGAGAAAGACAGAGTGTGGAAGAGAGTTTCACATTCGCGTAGTACGGCTAACAAGTTATTCCCTATTCTTCAGAGTACGTCCGAAGTTGGGCTCGAAGGTTAACTGATGGACATTCCTAGAAGCGCGAGTATTACGGGCGAATTGTTTGAGGGGAGGAATGTAACCGGCTATTTCACTAGATCAATTACCGTAAAAGTAGCGATAGAACAAGGAGAGACACGAAACGTTACAACGGTGTGTCAGACAAGAGATCATTAATGAAAATGAGAAAGAGGGTCGGAGACAAAACGGAGCCTTGGGCACACCAGCATTTATATTGTTTCAGACTTGAAACCGTCCAACTCAACTTGTATTGAACGGTTCGAAAAAAAGTTTCTATCCGATACCGAAAGCACGAATTTTCGATAAAGAGCCAAGATGCCAGACTTTATCAAATGCCTTTGAAATAACGAGTGCAACAATCTTACTTTCTCCAAAACGATGTAGGTAAAGATTTGTTCCACTGTTCGGTGAGATAAACTATCAGTTTACCTGTGGACCCGTTGCTGCGAATGCCGTTCTGCCGGTCATTAAGAATCTTTCGGCCTTCGAGATATTTCTTGAGCTGATAGTTTATCAGCGTTTCCATGAGCTTAAAAAGAAGGGGCGCAAGTGAAATCGGACGATAATTAGAAGGAGAAGAAGATTCGCCTTTTTTTGGGATTGGCTGGACAAATGCTGTTTTCCAACTACCCAGAAGAATAGGATAGATGGAAAAGCTTACGAAGGGGTTTTGTCAAAGTGGAAGAACACCTTTTCAGAACAATAGCGGGGATACCATCTGGATCAGCGGATTTATGTATGTTGAGATCTTTTAGAACTTTCGCCACAGCACGAAAGAAGATTGTCCCATAGAATCATTGACGCTCTCAAGAACTGGGGGAGTCATGGCACTCTCTGGTAGTTAAAAGTTGGAGGCGAACTGCCTATTAGTAAAAAGGTTAGCTTTCGCGAGAGAGCTAACAACTGGAGTGTCACTGCCAACGAGTGTAGGGACCGAAGAAGAGGAAGAATTCTTCATACGACCAAAAACTCGTACTGCCTTTGGGACCTTGCAATATTTTTTGCCTTAATTTTTGGTCATGTAAAAATTTGGTCCTACGAATATGGGCATTGCAGGCCTTCCTGGCTTGTTAAAACGTGTTCCGGTTTTCCTCAGTTGGGTTGGCTCTAAAATACTGGAACTTTACTTCTTTTTCCCTGATAACCTGTTTACAGCTTGAATCAAACCATGACTTTTCCTTGTGTTTGATGCTGCGCTGGAGTCTACGTCACTATTGAGGAAGCGTAGTGACCAGTTAAAGATCCGGAAGAAGTTGTTGAGACCGCCCCAGTTGGCTTTCTCGTACTGCCACACGGTTCTCTTCGGAGCTCTTTCTCTAACTGGAGTAGCTTGACACGAGAAATTTGCAGATATAATTATGTACTGTGGTCTGATCTACCTAGAGGCTACAATACACTGATAGTATCGCAAAGACCTTCTAAATGAACTAGATGTCTAGTATCAACTCAAGCTGGCCTTATGCCAGTCTATCTGCATTTGAGTCAATTGGACGGTTGACGTAAAATTATAAATCCGGGACGCCGCGTCGGTAGAGAACTTTAATAAACTTGTTACATACCAACCTGGTAATGTCGTCGTTGGATGGTTCAATGTCTTTTAATAAAGCATGTTGCTAAAGTAAATTTTAGCCAAGTATGATGTGATTTCCATTCATCGGGATATCCGATCTTGACGATACTTAACATTAATTTTAAGACATTGTTAAATTGACTCTATGAAAATTCCCACACAGACATAAGCTTCATCAATATTTTTAAATATTTTTTTTCTCACACTCCCTTGAATGTTAACCTATTCTTATTTTCTGTTCAAAATACAGAATGAAACGGCAGTGGGTTATGCACTTCGCAATAAGGAAAATTGAAAGCAATAATTCCATTTGCAACCTCCACAAAAGATAGAAACCGTTTCAAGAGTTATTGCATTTTCTAATTACGAAACGAAGGACCAGCACGCAAAAAATTATTAATAGCATGACATGCATTCAGCTATGGGTATTCGTTGCTTCTACTTTAGCATCCAGCTTCCAGTTCCTATACTTTTGCTGCATATGGGTTGTCGTTCTGTAACCATGAGTGTTTGTGCATCTAAAATGCACGACATAGTGGCATGAAATGAATCTGAAAATTGGTAAAGTGGATTCAAAAAAGAACAGAAGAGAAAATAGAAAAAGAAGAGTTTGTCTTTGGGATGAGTTTTTGTCGTTTGGTTCGTTTGTACTTTGAGGTACTGGTACTACTAGTACGTCTTTCTGTCCCAACGTTAACAACGAGATATTCAATAAATTCTTAAAAAGGTATGCGGTATTGATTCGTTATGCACACGTGATGAGAATTCTGGCGGCACAATGTCTGGAGTGGTAGGCAGCACTTTGAACAACACCACCTCCGCGCCTCTTATGCTGTCTCAATATCTACCCACCTTGCCTTCGCATATTCATTTGATGGAATCGACAATACCATGCGAAGTAATCCCCTTGTCAGTTTTATTACCTCGTGATATGAAATCATTTTGAAGCAGAGTTGCTTCATTCTTCCGTTCGATGTATGCAGGTGTTTCATGTAGTTCCGTTTTTTGTTTTTTTCTTTTCTTTTTACCTCACGAATGAAAAAGAGGAAATTTCGTCTCATTTGTGACGTAGCTTACTTCCTGAATGTCCCTTGCTTTTGTTAAACGAATAATAAAAGAAAAATATGTATTTTTGGAAGTACACAAAAGACGGACGTGGGACGGGAAAGAACAAAGATATAATATAAATATTGAGAATTGGCTGGTCTGGTATAATTTTTAATTAAAAAATGCCAAGCATGTTCGAAAATGTTGTCAAACGTGCATTCAGCTTCGGTTTGTTTTGGGTGGTAATGGGACTTAAGTGGTTACGAGACATGATTGCTTAAGATCTATGTTTGCGAACGACAGTTATAGATAAAAGTTCTAAAGAAAAAGCGTTACAATGAAAATTATGAAGGTTGAATCGTAACCTTAATCAAATTATATTACAAATCTTGCACCCAGCTGTGGATTGAGGTTAAACGTTTCGTTCATATTAGTATCTCAATTGATATTTTGAACAAGAACTTACTATTTCTTTGTTGAAAAGCTGCTTCAATTTGTTAACTGTTAACTTATTTAAGCTTGAAAATGTATTTGAAAACGGAGGTAAGTCTTTTCGAAAACCACTGATAAGCACTATTGACATGAGCACGATAGACAAACGACAAATGATTGAAGAAAAGTGATTTTAGATACGTTTGAAGCCATATCCTCACAAATTCTTAACAAAAAGATAGAAGTATAGTAGTTTCTGTTTGATTTATAATGCATACATTTGCTTTTTATAATCTCAAATGTTAATAAATTTCAGAAAGTAAATTTATTTGCCGCGAAAGATTCTAGTTATATACAACTCAAAAATTGACTGCAGAGATTCAGAGCCAGGGTCACAAAGTTGCTTACTCTCATCAACAATTCTCAAGTGAGAATTGAGTAGGAACCTACAATTCTAACGACAATCCGACGTCCATCAAGATTGAGACGCACCTTCTTCCTGCACAGATGATTCTTTTGGACGTTTTATCAGTTCTTGGCAAGAGATAGTACCCGTGAAAGATGAAATAAAAATTATGGGCACGAGTAGGACTGTAATCCATGACGTTCTGCTTAGCAGAAAACGCACCTTACCTCTAAGCTACGGATACTACAGTTGATACGAACTGCCAAACTCTATTCGCGTTCCACAATCCACATCATCTACACCCCCAACGAACAAAATGTTCGCGCGGTTTGACCTCAAAAATCATTCTTGC
The DNA here is from genome assembly GCA_920937365.1 of Sphaerophoria rueppellii. Taxonomy (NCBI): domain Eukaryota; kingdom Metazoa; phylum Arthropoda; class Insecta; order Diptera; family Syrphidae; genus Sphaerophoria; species Sphaerophoria rueppellii. Next base: position 19,643,759 of record CAKKXW010000005.1, on the reverse strand, counting down.
TTTGTGTTTTGGTTTTTTTTTTTTATAATTTGCACCCACTCAAGGGATTTTTTATACCCTTTTTATGCCAGAGACACAGTGAGTGCATTAGGAAGAAGGGAAGTTGTTGAAAAAGAGTGTCTGTGTACATTGGTCTTGAATTCTTGAACATTGTAATGATTGGGAAAGACAGAGTGTGGAAGAGAGTTACACATTCGCGTAGTACGGCTAAAAAATGATTCTCTATACTTGAGAGTAGTAGTGTCCGTAGCTCAGTGGTTAGGTGCGTTGGCTGCTAAGCAAAACGTCGTGGTTTCGAGTCCTACTCGTGCCCATAGTATTTATTTCATCTTTCACGGGCACTGCCTCTTGCGAAGAACTGACAAAACTTCCAAGAGTATCATCTGTCATGAAAAATGGCTTCTCAACTTTGCCGTTCGGAATCGGCGTTAAATTGTAGGTCCGCTCAATTCCTCACACGCACCCAGAGGATTGTTGAAGAGAGTAAGCCACTTAGGCCTTGGCTCTTCAAGAGCTGTCGCGCCACTCTATTTATTTTTATACTTGAGAGTACGTCCGAAGTTGGCAATATTGAGGTCGAATTTTTTGAGGGGATGAGATAGAAGTAGCGATAGAACAAGAAGAGACACGCTACGTTACGACGTTGGTCTAAAGGAGTGAATCCAAGAGCTTAATTAAATAGCTTGAGCACCAGCCCGTAGATGTGAATTGTACTCAAGCCTTGGACGGATATAGGTTTTATAGATAATAGCCAGATCAGACAGGGAGAAAAATTTCTTGCACCGTCTTAAGAAACCCAAACATCTTGCGACATTTTTGGCGATATTGCGGTCCACAAGAGGAGGTCAGTGATGCTCATACTGAATCTCGTGATTTTCGTTCTCGTTGATGCAAGTGCCACCCATGGAGAGTGGCAAACATATCTTCAAAACAATGTTAAGATTTGTTCCACTGTTCGGTGAGATAAACCATCATATACCAGTGGACCTGTTGCTGCAAGCAAAAGCCGTACTGACGGTCATTAAGATGCTTTTGGTCATCGAGATATTTCTTGAGCTGATAGTTTATCAGCGTTTCCATGACCTTAGAAAGAAGGGACGTAAGTGCAATCGGACATAATTGGAGGGAGAAGACGATACGCCTTTTTTGGGATTGGATGGACAAATGCTGTTTTCCAACTGCTCGGAACGAGCCCAGAAGAGTAGGATAGATGAAAAAGCTTACGCAAGGGTTTTGCCAGCGTGGAAGATTACATCTTCAGAACAATAGCGGCATACCATGCGGACCAGCGGATTTATGTGTGTTGAGATCCTTTAGTACTCTCGCCACAGCACGAGTGCGAAAGCAGATTTGTCCCATGGAATCATTGACGCGCTCAAGAACAGGCGGAGTCATGGCACTCTATGGCAGCAAAGAGTTGGAGGCGAACTGCCTAGCAAAAAGGTTAGCTTTCGCGAGCGAGCAAACAACTGGAGTGTCACTGTCAACGGGCGTAGGGACCGAAGAAGAGGAAGAATTCTTCATAGTTTTTACCAACTATCAAAAATTCTTACTGGTTTTGGGACATTGCAGTATTTTTTGCCTTAATTTTTGGTCATGCAAAAATTTGATCCAACTAATATGGGCATTTCCGGCCTTCCTGCCTTGTTTAAACTTGTTCCGGTTTTCCTCAGCTGGGTTGGCTCTATAAGCACCGGAACTTTACTTCTTTTTCCCTGATAACATCTTTACAGCTTGAGTCAAACCGTGACTTTTCCTTGGGTTTGATGCTTTTAACCCTATTCGGGATAAATTTTTTCATTCCCAAAGTAATCATATTAGAACCTAATCATATCTGCGCTGGAGTCTACGTCACTATCGAGGAAGCATAGTGATCAGTTAAAGATCCGAAAAAGTTATTGAGACCGTCCCAGTTGGCTTTCTCGTATTCGGAGGTCTTTCTCTAACTGGATTAGTTTGGCACGAGAAATTTGCACATATAAACTATGGTTTGACCTGCCTAGAGGCGTGAATACATTGATAGTGTATTTATCAGGGTCAGAGGTAAGGAACATGTCAAGAGTTTTTTCCGCTTGGCCATTAATGTCCGATATTCGAGTGGGCTCGGAGACAAGCTGAGTAAGGTGGTTAAACTCAGCAAAGATCTCAGCACACATTCCTTCGAGTGTTGTCTGGCCCGAATGGAGAAGCCACGAAGAATTGTGTACATTGAAATCGCCCGTAATAACGATTTCAGTGTGAGAATACAGGGATACAATTCCTTGAATGGAGTCAGACAGATCGTCAATTTCGCGAAAAGTTGAAGCTCTGTCCAGCTCTCTGAGCTGCATTATATGAACAAATAAGCTATAACCAAAAAATATTCGTCTCACAACCCCTTTTGTTCAAGTCCATGAGGAGACTGATCTTCCATTACAACTACCAAGAACGTGCCGATGATAGAAGTCTTGGCTTGACTGGCGAGTACGTGGAAGCGCAATTGGTGGACTAGCTGATGTGACTCAATCTGATATTGTACCGGTGTAAGGCCATCAGTCAAATTGAATTGTTCTGACTCACCAATAAGTGTTTGCTCCTTCGAACTTTCAAGAGTATCTCGTCAATTTTCGTTCAATTAAATATTAAAATTATTTTTGGATTTCTTCTTTTTTTTAAGTTTAAAAAATGACGAAAAAAAGTAAATGTGTATGTTAAGTTGGACTGTATTTGATCAGTTTTTGTCTTTTTGAAAAAATAATTCAATCTTCAATTCTATGCTTCATAGATATAGTATGTTGTATTCGGCACTATTTTATGACGGTCTAATCATATGAAATGGGTTGAATCATTTCTTGCATTTCTACTTACGAATTGTTGTTGTTTTCAAAATTATCAGGTCCATTTTAATAAGAATCAAATTTCTATATCAATCAAGTAAACTGTGTGAACTATTGAAAGTAGTAGTATACCTATACATGTTCATATTTAAGCCTTTAAGCTATTTTCATATATTTTTCACACACATAGGTATCAAAGCTAGCAATACTTACATAAAAATAATTATGGCTAATGGATGCTTCAATACCAGAAGCACCAACAAGCGTAGACAATTTCTATGGCAGCCCTTCAGCCTCAGGTCACCATACGGTTTTACCACAGATAATAAAGTTACTATAAAGTAACTATATTATTTGTGGTTTTACCTTAATGCAAATGAAAACCGATTTTCAGAATTACTTAACAGCATTTGAACCACTGGAATGTTCAGCACATCAAGAAATTAATTCAAAATTATTCACTTATTAGCCACTATCAATTCATTTTCAAGAATACACCAATTATAATGAAATGTCTCTTCTCCAATCAAGCAATAATTGTGGTGCCCCTCAGTGTGTGGCCTCTCGAAGTTAACATATTTTCTTTCTAACTATAAAAATAGAAAAAAAAACTTAAGCACTAGATTCCAAATTCAGAAAATCCAATGAATAAATTTAGTCAAATTAAAGTTTAGCTTATCATTATTGTAATGGGCCCAATTTATTTAGAGAGTTTATAACTTTGGTTTAAGGTTTTGGTACCTTTTAAATGATCACATAACAGTGATAGATACAAGCTACATGAATAATTTTTGATGGCTGACATGCATATTTGGATGACACTCTTTTAATTATGCTGATTGATTTATTTCGAAAAACAAAACTTTGAATTTTACAACCTTGCAAATCTGACAAACTTAAAGTCTTTAAGCTAAAATAAAAGTGAAACTGAAATATTCACAGGATTCAAAAAATTATTGATCAAAAGAGCGCCAACTAATCAAGCCAAACAAGATTGAATCGAGTTCTGGATTCTCAAAGTATCTGGTCGTTTTTTTTAATTTTTCGCGCATGAACAGGTTTTTTTTCAAAGTTACCAGGAGTAAGACGAGTTCTAATATCACAACATTCATTTCTTCACTCTTTTTTTAGATAAGTATTTCAGAAACAGAAATAAATCAATGTACTACTTGTGCAACAGCTCATACTGCACGACTGTAAATCCTATATGTAGAGACCTTTCATAAATCGTTGATATTTTTGTTTAACATATTTCTAAAGTAGTGTCCGTAGCTTAATGGTAAGGTGCGTTGGCTGCTAAGCAGATCGTCGTGGGTTCGAGTCCTACCTGGGCCCATAGTTTTTATTTCATCTTTCAAGGGGCACTGCCTCTTGCGAAGAACTGACAAAACTTCCAAGAGTATCAGCTGTCATGAAAAAGTGCTTCTCAACTTTGCCGTTCGAAATCGGCGTTAAATTGTAGGTCCCCTCAATTCTTCACACGAACCTAGAGAATTGTTGATGAGAGTAAGCCATTTAGGCCTTGGCCTAAAGACTGACCCTGATATTTTATGGTCTTCTTTCTATTGATCGGAAGCCGTGCAAACATCTTGAAAAAAATTTGAATAAATTATTCGCCACTAATTTATTCACGAACAAATTATTATTCGTGATTTTATTCGTTATTCACAATTAATTCGTGATTTCATTCGTTATTTTAAATAACTGGAGAGCAAGAAAAGGTAAAATGGAAAAAAATGGTGTAACGGTAAGCGTGTAGAAATAGTTGGTAGCGGTTAACAGAGTAGTGTCGTAACGGTGTAGCGGATATGGGTAGACGTGAGCAGGTAGGGTTTAATGGGTAGTGGTAGTGTGGTAGAGGGTTATAATTATCGATTGAGGCAGCACGAAGTCTGAAGGGTCAGCTTGTTGCATATAAAGCAGTTAGTGACGTTATTAATGAAGGTTGTGTTGTGGTGTACTTCTGATTTTTTTAATGAGTGACCCATTAAATGAAGTTATGGATGCAGAAATTGAAAATTTGGACACTGATAATTCTCAATCAATTCAAAACATTTCGAACATATCAACACTCACTAATGATTGTGGCTACCAGAGATTAAAATTTGTCAAGTATTGTTTGTTATTTTCGGGTATTTACTAAAAAAAAACGAGTTTGAACAAACTGAGTCAACGAACAAACAAGTCAGCGCTGCCGAAATTACTACCAACGGAGTATTTGTACTCCCTTTGAGTTCAGTGTACTCCGGCACTCCGCTTTACACAAATATACTCCCCTTGGAAACATAAATTAAAAGTATAATACATTAACTACCGCGCTTACATATTTTTTTAATCATTATGTGAGCGAACACAACTAGTCTAGTGGTGTTAAATCGCACGGATGGGACGGTCAATAGACCCGCCCAATTCTTGAGATAACTTGCTGATCAAACCTACTCTTTAATAAAGCGATTGTTAGGTGAACTTTGTGACTTGTAGCATCGTCCTGTTGAAACTTCTTGTGGCCCAAGTTCATATATTCAAATACGAGCCAAAAATAATCGGCAATCATGGTGCAATAATGCTGGCCATTCAGAACGCTATTGACTACGGACGCCTGAACGGCATCGATATTTCGTATACTTTGACAAAATCACTGTACAGACACGGAAACATCACACAACGAATATGTTGGGCCTTACCAAAAATTATTGACTAAACAAGCGTTTAGATAAACGCCACGTTAAACTTTAGAGACGAGATTATTTGTGTGTTAACCAATAACCAAATTAAACACGTCTTTAACTAAACTGTGCTCTATTACATTATCTACTACATTTGTTGCCAAACAGACAGCTGCTGACGAAATGACGAACCAGAGAGGCGATATAATATAGTCCATATACATACAAGAAATCACATTGAACAGGACGATTTTATAGATCACAGTTTATACTCAAACATTTTACGTAAACAAAATAAACCATAAAAAAATAAAACATAAATTTTTGTTTGAAACACATTTAACTATTTTTTTTTATTAACTTATACATACATAATTATATATTTAATTCTAAAGGAACGTGGATGGAAAAATAAGCTTAAAACTACCTTAACATCATACAAAAAATCACAGTTCAGTCTATTTTCAGGTTTTGTTTGTACGTTGTACTGTCAGAATGACAGCACAAACATGACGTTTACACTTAATCACGAAGTTAAACACGCGTTTCTCTACTCTAAAATTTAGAGTGACGTTTAGCGTTAAGCTGACTATTAAATTGATTATTGGTATGGTTCATTATTTAGAGTCCACTTAAATATTTAAGTCGTCACTAAATATGATTATTGGTAAGGCCCGTTGACTTAAATCTTTGAACTCGATTTGTTATTGCCGGGGGCATGTAAGCTGATAGTTGATAGTCGACGAAAACGAAAAATTTTTACGAGTTCCTTCTGTTTGCTTGGTTATGAATCAATATATTTATAAGTTAAGGTTGCAATCGAACGAGTTGGATTTGTTCGAACTGTTCAAACATACTCATTTTAATCTCTGGTGGCTACCTACGACATTGGGCCTTACTAATAATCAGACACTAAAGTCGACTATTAGTAAAACGTAAAGTTAAAATAAAGTGTAGAGCTTAAACAGATTCCTACCAATAAACTATTTAACCTTCTCGTTAGCAAAACTTCACATTTTCCATCAAGTAATTGTAATTGTCAAATAAATGTCAAATGAGTGACAAATATTTTTTCAGGAGCTGAAACAATAAATATTTTGAAAAATTAGTTCAAGCAGGTTAGCTGCAAGAGTATGCGTTTTATTCTAATAATGATACAGTTGCCTGCATAATAAGAAGCAAGTTTGCTGCAAGAGTATGTGTATGAAAAAATAAGTTTTGTGGTATTTGTAGGGTAAAACGTAGGTAGGTTTCCAATCTTGTTATAACTGATCAGTGCTACCTTACTTCTTGTTAAGTATTGCCGTATCCTTTTTCAACACTACTTTATTGTCAGCACCTATAGTACATCAATTGATTTAAAGTGTTGAAAAGCTTTTTTTCATTTCTTCATTTTTTAATAGCCGTGTTTTTGTGCTTTATCTTCTATTCTTTCTCTGCTAAGATATAATTTCTATGTGAAATACAACAACAATTTTAACAATAAAGATGAATTTTGAATGTTTGAATGTTTGTTTTCTTGCTGATTTCATTTGAAAATATAACTTAATAACATATTCCAATATTAAACATTAGACGTGTCTAATTGTCCCTTTATGATCTGACCTTCCCTATCTTGCTTATTTTTGTGTCTCGTGTATATGTCTCTTTTCCTTACACTACTTTCTCTTTTTCGGCTATGAGAGATCCTCCTGCCCGCCAGAGTAATAACTAGTTTTTGGGTCATTAAAAGTATTACCGATAAATAGGAGGATCTCGTGTAGTTGTTGTAATTCATGTTTTAATGAACCACATAAGTACGGCTTATGCCAAATTTAAGAAACGGCCGACACAAATCCATTAAAAAATAAATAAATACAATTTTTACTTCTTTTGAACCAAAAAAAGTGAGACGTAATGAAAATACCAATAGAAATCGAAAAAATACTGTGAACAATTTCAGTACATTTAATACTTATTTGTGTACCATAAAATAGCACCACAGAAACACTTGCCTTCCGATGTGATTTTAGTGCACAGCTTAGAGATGGATTTGCGTGTATTAAATTTTGACGTTTTGCTAGTGACTAAACTGGAGACTAAATTCGTTATTGGTATGTGATGTTTCTGAAATCTGGAGATTTTCATTTAACTATTTACTAAATTTGATTATTAGTAAGGCCCATTGACTTTGTTGAATTTTTTTAAAGTATGACTCTTTATCTTCTAGTGGTAATAGCATAGTGATTATATGTACAAACTACAAAGTGTGAGCCCAAAGATGTAAAAAACCAAAGAATTCCCAAACTCGGCGTCTGCTGCTCGTGGCTGATTATACTGAAAATTCATATTTCGACTTCGAAACAGAAACAGCGAAAATGACATAGAACTACAATCGCAGCTTAAACAAACAACACCAGCAACTAGTGCTAATGACATAGTATCCCAGTATTTTGCTGAAGAAGACCGTACGCCGCCGGCCGGTTGTCTTGGATCGCTTTCCAGAAGTGAAAAGGTTATTTCAAAAATATAATACATCATTGCCTTCATCTGCATCAGTCGAACGAGTTTTTCTTACACTACAATGATAAGCTTGCCAAAAGCAAACAAATTGTCCGACAATATGTTTGAACAATGAGTAGTGATGGAGTCAAATGTTAGGAGCCTTGATAACTATTTGCATAACTTTTATTTGAAAAACATGAAAAAACAAACAAAATAGTAAAAATATTGATTATTTTATTCGTTTTTCGTTATTCTTTGAATTAATGAAATTATTGGTTATTCGTGAATAACGAATAAAATGATTGATCATATGCCACTATTTCTGTTAATTTCCCCCAAACAAAATAAAACGACACACTCCAAATAATGCAAATAAATTGTTTTTCATTTCTCTGGAAGCGCAACAAACACCGCATAATTAGATTCCTGATTTTGGAAATAAATACCACAAAAACAGCGCCGTAAAATTGTCACATTTCGAGTAATTTATGCCTCCGGTCGAAGAAGTTTTCCTCTTTCTTGTGTTCGTGGTTTATGACTGCGCCTATTCTATTCTGGGAGTGTTTTCCCTTTCCAGCACACAATGCAGATGTTGACAAGAGGCTTGACTTGTTAAAAAAAAATAAAATAAAAAAAAATACAAGACGCATGTTTGACAAATAATTGGAGCGTACATATGCCTGTGTCCTAGTGCCACTGGCACTGCTTTTACACAGTGCATCTTGCCACCATCACCATCATACACGTGTTCGCCCAATTACTATCCTTGACAATGAAGTACAGAGATTTACAGCCATGTTATTAGCTGATGCATTAAGCGTATTAAAGGAACGAACCTGTCTTAAAAATTTCCTTGTTTTCTGAGCTAGCACCACGCGACATCGCACCATATTGTTGTGGTTTTCTTTTTTACTGTAAGAAATCCGCAGAGCATTGAATAAATTTGAACATAATTACGAACGCTCTGCATGGCTGCAGTTGGTTGGGGGAAGAAGTGAATTGTAGTGATGTTCGATTTTATAATTATTGATGTTGATTAGACATGAAAACGATAACCAAATGCAGGCAGCAACTTATGGGTGTGGGAATGGGAAGGGGATGTGCATTTGTTATGTTATTCCAACTATCAAAAAATTCGATCATACTACTAATAAATGAATTAATTTGATGTACGAAGTAGATATATGAGGGTGGATTATTTTTAAGAGCACAGGAAGTGATCTCGTTTCATCTCCGACCTTGATTAATTTTGCTTCGATTAGCAATATCGAATTGTTAAAGCAAGAAAGATGTAAAAGAGGAGTTGGTTGTTAAAGCAAGATATTAACATTGTGCAGGAAACAATTTTATATGTCGGAATTGCAGCAAAACCTTCTCTTCCGTCTTCTACGGTGGCATCTAATTACCAGACCTTGATTGTCCAGGAGAAAAAAAGAAAACATTACTTCGGGTTCTACAACAAAACTTCATATAGAGCTGACTTAACGCAATTCGTGGTGGTTAGGTGTTGTAGGATCTGGGGCCGTAGGCTGTAGTTTTTCCTACACACCAAGGGGTAAACACCGGGATCTGGTTATATCACTAGATATAACTTGCGAAAACTTGTAAGCGCGAGTGCAAAACGCCCTACAAATTTGGAGGTTTGTGCGAGGGGCTAACAAAACCAACCAACGGTAAAAGCTTGACCGTTGATGAGATAAATAGTAGTTTTTACCCGTAATGTAAGAACACTCTACACTCCAGATGCAACTCAAAATCTTGAATCTGTCCTCACGCACTATACGGCAGACATTACAATCGATCCAGGAAATACGATTAATAGGATCAGGGACAGTGAAAAGAAAAAATTGCGACATTTTTTACAACTGTCATCAAAGAATGCACATATTTGGATGCGCATTCGTCTTTGGAAATCGCCTTCGATCGAAAGTCATGGATTTCAAGCCACTTAGTGATCGCCTGGCTGTAATTCGCATCAAGGCCACATTACAAAACATCACTATAATATTTGCACACGCCCCTACCGATGATGCCGAGGAGTCAAGCAAGGAGGACTTTTATGACCTCCTGGAGAGCCTACAGAGCCTGTCCAGAGTACGACGTTAAAATCGTACTCGGAGATTTCAATGCAAGAATCGTTAAGGAAGATATCCTTGACGGATAAGTTGAAAAGCACAGCTTCCACGAAGTTACAATGGACTAACGGCTTCCAACTAATCGACTTTGCCGCAGCTCGTAATACGGTGATAAAAAGCACTAGGTTTCCAAAGACGAAAGATCTATACAGCTAACTAGCGATTTCCAGATGGTCGAATCACCAACCAAATCGACCATGTGCTGATCAGCACAAGGCACGCATGCAACATCTTGAACGTGCGCACTTTCCGAGGAGCAAATGTTGACTCTGACCACTTTCTGGTAGTGGCTAAGTTTAGACCTCGACTATCAAATGGCAAAAAAGTACCTGCGGCCCAGAGAAAGAAGTTCAACATCGGTTGCCTTAGCACTCCGGATAATGCCAGAGACTACAGTGAGTGCCTGATACCACAGATGCCAACACCTTGTGGAACCAATATCATGAAATAATAAAAAATGTAGCCAAGACTCCTCAGAGTTGCCTACACCTGAAAAGGAAACCTCAAGAAAACATAATTTTCCTTATCGACAAGCTGTTGCAGCTCTTATGTATCTAATGCTGGGAACGAGGCCGGAGCTTGCATATACTGTTGGGTTCCTATCAAGATCATTGGAAAATCCAACTCAAGAAAATGTAGGTAGAGTGAAGAGAGTTTTCTGTTACATTATCAAGGAACAAAAGATACCGGAATCCTATACCGATCAAACAGTAAAGAGAACATATTTGACTGCTATAGTGATGCTGATTTCGGGGGTTGTACTAAAACCGGAAGATCAACTTCTGGAGTTGTCATTATCTATGCAGGTGGTGCGATATCCTGGATGAGTCAACGCCAAACTTTGGTTGCTACTTCGACAACAGAAGCTGAGATAGTAGCTGCCAACGAAGCATCAAAAGAAATAATTTGGGTAACCAGATTATTCAAATCAATACTCAACGTATCCAACATACCAACTCTTAAAGTCGACAATACAGCAGCAGTGAGATTAGCCCAAAATCCCGAATTCCATAAAAGAACAACATAACTTTGAAACATTTCTTTATACGTGAAAAAAGTCAACGAAGGTGCACTGGGTATTCAACAAATCTCAACAGATCAACAAATTACTGATATTATGAAAAAACCATTGCCAAAAATTAGACTATGTATGGCTTTGTAAAATGATGGGGTTGTTGTAATTATCATTTTGTTTTTGTTATTTTGGTTTGTAACTAGTTTAATTAATTTAAAATTTATAGTTTCTTTTAACAAGGGGAACTGTTGAAGTTGTTAATATAAAACTTTAATACTTTAAATATGAACTTAACTTGTTGTATTTTTGATTTTTCCTAAAATTATTTTTTATATCAAATCTAATATGAAATAAACTTTGTATTCGAAATTATATCAATCTATCAAGATCGTCTTTTACTTCATAACGAATTAAGAAATTCTTTGGAAACTTAAAAAAACTATAAAAATGGAGCAGTTAGTACGAGTTTCCTAATGCAAATGGTGCTCTCTATTGCCTCCTGGATACTACTCTATTACTCTTCAAGCTTCATGCAATGCGGAAGAAAAGCTTACAACTGTTGAAGTTTGCTGACTAGTTATTTGTTTGTTGGTGATATCAATTCTAAATTGGCTTTTATAGGATGTTATTATTTTGAGCACGACATCACGCTTCTTAGCCTTATGAATAGGCAACTGCGATTTTTCTAACAAAATTTTATTGTTTTTAAGTTCCTATACTAAGAACTAATTACAATTTAAGGATTCACTATTTATGTAATCCTGATTTTCACTTTCAGACGATATTTTTGTATAACACGCTTCACATAAAGTATAATCGTAACTAAGCCACGAAAAGAGCTTTGTGATCGATCTCAATTTTAACGAGTAACAGCTGTTGAACTTGAACCCGTTTTTCTGCAAGCACGAAATGAGTCTGAGTTCCACCCTGCTCGATCGGTCTCACTGGTGAGTTCAAGCTCGTCAGGTCAGACTCTGAGCTCTTGCTCATCTTCTAGAATATGACCCTTTGAATCAAACCCAGATGAAAGTTGCAACACATTATCGTAGCGTCTCAGGTAGAGCACACACAAGTGGTAGAGGACGTCAAGTTTAAGTGCGAAAGTCGATATAGTTAGCTAGGGACTGAGCTGGCTAAGGAAACTCTTGGATGGGGCTCTAATCCAACACGGAATTTAGTGCCATCTTAAGTAAATAAGTAAATTGAGTCACTCTTAACCAGATAGATCACGATGATCTAGGAACTAAGTACAAAGTATCAGAATGTATACAAAAAATAGTTGAAAGTATTTAAGTTCTTTTTCACTTTAAGAAAATTATTATATCATCTCCTTCCTATTAACCTGATCTCGTTCGGCTTCCACCTGAAAAGTTTATCAATTTAGAAACGTACCTATGCACGGATATGGAACCAGAAACGAATAATGAAAAAAAACACTATAAACGTTCGATTGACTCGGTGATTGAAATCAAATTAATTTTACTTTTTCATCTTCAAAATCAATTTTCCCCGCTGCGATTTTAGTGAAACATGGCATCTCCACTTCTTCTATTTACACGAACACAATTTCTCCCATCACTTAAACAATCAGGATAAGTTAATTCGAAATGTTGGTTGCTACCCCGCGGACAATGTTTATAACAAAAAAACAAACAAGAAAACTTAATCTTTCGTTCGCTATAGTGGAATGTCTACACATGGGTGTATCTGTTCTGACGCCTGGCTGTCTGTTACAATCAGATTGCAGATTACTCCCCCGAGTTAATGGAAAAATACAGATATGAACCTCATGTTGATTCTGCCGGATAAAAGAAATAACGTGTGAAGAATTTATTTATTTTATACTAATCCTTGTTCCTGCAATGAAAACTGAACGATTGAAGTTGTCGTATTATCCTGCGCATATCTTATTTTTTCAAGGAATGTTTTTGTGTACTTCAAACTACAAGTAATAAGTTATGTTTTTTCAAATCTTGAACCTCATAACTTACCTTTTTTTAGTTTATTTTTAAATGTATAAACATGTACCTAAAAATTTTTCTATATTCATTTGTTTATGTTTCATGAACATCCAAAGTGGCTTCAAATTTGGATTTCTTTTTCTTCGGAAATAAACAACAAAAAACAACTTCCACAGGGTGTTCCAAGAGTCATTAAAAAATATTTTTTAGCGTGAAGTATTGTATTTTGCTCCGGAATAATTGATTGTGATGTCGGCTTAAATTTGTGTGCTTGATGTTGAGTTTTTTATTTTGTGCAACTTGGTATAAATTGTAGGTACTTTAATATCTATTAGCATGTTGTATGAAAGTAATTTTTATGAAACTGATTGTTATAGTGAGTTGTTTTGTGTTTGTATAAATTTCATGTATGTAGGTAGATATAGCGTCCTTAATATACTGAAGGTTTAAACTGTTACTTTTAGTTCATTTGATCACACAATATAAAGGATATATGATATACCTACATTTGTGCTAGCTCTATTTTTTTTTTTTTTTCAAATTGAGTTTCATGTTCGTTCACTAGATTGTTGTAGATATCATATTTATTAAAAAGTATGGGACCTAGCTCAGGGAAGTGATTTCATGTTTCCTTTATTATTCTGTTGCTGATGTCTAAACATGCAATTAAGATATGGACAATGCTCGCTAGGCCAAAGGTGAAAGATATAATGGTATAAATTAGAAAGAAAAATGTGGCAACAAAAACAGAAAAAAAAATTAATTAAAATTGAAAACTGGGACACAATCAAGCAAAGTGAATTTTAACTCCATTTTTGTTTGCAAAATTTATTTTTTATTCAATCAAATTTAAATCTACTTATATGTTTGACCAAAATGTGAAACTTGACTAATCAATACTACTACGAACAAAGTTTATTTGTTATTTCAATTTATTTTTCCATAGTATTAGAAAATTGTAAAACTTATGTTATCATCTTTTTTTTGTGTTTACATACTAGGATTGTGACGGTGTTTTAGGCTTAACTGAGGTATACTCAGTAAATAAAAAACCGAAATTTAACTTAAGGTCTATTTCTTTTATTAAACTATCAATAATTTCTGTACAATTTTTACAGTATTTGCTAATATTAAAATCATCGGGATACCGGTGAGTGTTTCTCTCCTGCTGGGTAATCGCGGTCGAGACTGGTATTACATTTGCCTTGTTCCTTCTAGCGACGAACTGAATATTGTCACAAGTAGTCCTTTACTACTAGTAAGGGGTAAGGCTTTGTTATATTATATTCAGTAACTTACCTATGGTCCTTACTCATCGGCGGCCGAAGTGCTCTGGCATCCGCAGTCACTTGGTCTTTGTACCGTTGTTCGGTCTTCCTTGCCGTCTCGAACCTGGGGGCTGGGATGAGAAGACTATCTTGGCTGGAGCGTTGTCGTCCATTCGCTATATTGGCATTGGCCTAGCCAATGTAGTTGTCTTTTCTTGGCCTTCTGGACTACATTCACATCTTGCTACAGCTCGGTAGACGGGACCGAAAATCCATCGAACAATTTTTCTTTCTAAAGTGCCCAGTATATCAATTCCCCTCTTTTACTTATCGTCCAGCAGTCGGCGCCGCCGTAGAGTATCAAAGTAAATCAAAGTCTTGTATCGCAGACACTTTGTCTTTCGAGTGAGGAGTTCTGAACCAAGTTGTTTTGCCAAACCGAAGCAGCAGTGGTTTGCTAGGGTAATTCTTCTTCGGATCTCCACTAAGGTGTCGTTTGTGGGATTGATGTTTGTTCCAAGGTAGGTAAACTCCTTAACTACCTGGAAATTTATGCAACTAACAGTGACGTTTTGTCTTAGGTGGTTGACAGATGTTGCTTTGTTTGTTGATAGCAGGTACTTTGTTTTGTCCTCATTGACTTCAAGACCAACGAGTTTCGCCTGTTCTTTAATCGCTGTGAAAGCCTCAAGCACAGCTCTCTTCCGTGCTCACACACCGGACTATGTTGAAGAAGTTAAAAATATATTGCCTAAAAAAAATCCTGGACAGACTATTTTTAATTATGTTTAATGTATGGCTGAACAAACTATTAAGCGGGTATGTCGATATAAGTTACCTTCAATCACAAAGAAGTCATCGTGAAACATGGTTATCTCAGGATCAATTTGCGCTGTTTTTCTTGATCAGCTTGTTGAAGTTCTTTATTGACGACTTCAGTGTCCTGATCTCCTTCCTAGTCGTTCGGGTCTGTAAAACCTCTGAACACGTTTTTCAGTCTTGTCAGTAGTGGAGGTAAAATCATGAACCTGGAAATTTAGAAAGGAAACATGTTTCCGAGTACATATTCCCCAGTAAGTGAACGTGCTGACCTAAACCTTCTTGTGGTGCCTCTGAGAGGTTCTTGTCAATTTATTGGCATGAACCTGCGGACGTAGGCAGCTTTAGTCTAATGGAATTAACGGATTGAAGCAGGACGTATGATGAAGATTGATGCGATCCTTAAAAGATAATATATCTAAGGATATATTAAATGAGGAAATATGATCAACGAATACCGAATGTGGATAAACGTTAATGAAATAAGACGACCTGTTGGGTATGTCGCTTGATTGGCTGGTTCATCCCTTCGATCAATGTGGATGTACTTGATGAGCGGTGCCCCTGATCCACCAGTTGGATAAAAGCTGCAAAACAACAAAAGATCACAAAATGAAACAATGTTTGTATAACGAATGGTTATACAAAACCAAAATGTGACACCAACCCCTCACCCAGGGGCAATTGGGTACCGCGGGTAATGAGGATTTGCCAACTCTGTTGTCTGAGTTTGGCCTCAGCTGCTATTCGCAAATCGCGGTTATGGCTCTTCTTTCGGTGACTGAAAGTTGAGTGCAGTTTCCGTGACCGGACAACGGTTCTTCTTTCGGTGACTGAAGGTTGAGTGCAGTTCCGTGTGTTGCATGAATAGTAGTCTAGAATCAAACCAAGCACACAAGGTGTGCTTTTGCATGCTGGTGAATCATCAGGGTGAATGTCAACACTTTTAAATAGACACCTGTGTGAATGGTCACACGTCGGATAAGGCTTAATTGCTAGGTACCGACGTAAAACTATTTCATGCTTCTGTCTTGTCAGTAGTACCGGGTTTTCTGTCTGTGGAGTGCATTTTTATAACTTCGAATAGAAGAATTGTGATGCTTAATTTAGTCAGGCTGGGGTTTACTCGTCGTAGTCCAAGGTCTGTCTGGGGAAAGCACGAAAAACTCAGAAAAGGAGAATACCAAATTCTCTCCAATTAGTCATACTTCTTTTTAAAATAATTTAACTTAAATCAAAATGCACATATCAATTGTTATGCATACTCTTAAAATTTGCCTTATAAGTTCGATAGTGCCATGGCCTCAATGGGAGGGGGAATCTCGGAAGGAGAAAAAATATAACCTGTCGCCACGTCCTCGAAGTGAGGGGGAAGGGGAATTCTCGGAAGAAGGGAATTTGCCACGGCCTCAGAATGGGGGGGGGGATTCTCGGAAGGAGTGAAAATATAACCTGACGCCTCGGCCTCGCATTGAGGGGGATCCTCGGAAGGAAGGAAAATATTATCTATTGCCACGGCCTCGAAGTAAGAGGGATTCACGGAAGGAAGGAAAAAACAATATTTTATACCAAAAAATAGGAACAATATGAATTGCCCTATACACCATAACCTGTTGCTAACCAACTAGTAGCGGTGGGAGAACAACTATTATGCTTCTCGAATTACTTACTAATCTTACCTTCTACTTAATAAATAATAACTATTCGGTAAAAACTGGTTGTGAATCGTAAAATTACAAATGAACTTAAATTCTAAAAATACGTAGTACCCTATGGTGTTCTTTTTTTGTTGATGGACGTCGAGGTTATTTATAGTCCGTTTGGTACATTTGCTTGTTGTTGTATAGTCCAGGCGGTACGGTTGATTCTTTTGTTTTAATAGTCTGAGTGCACAGTTGCATTTCTTTCAATGTTTTTGATTTTTGATGGTTGGTTGGTCGGGGTAAGAGGTGTGAAGTGTGGCAGAATGAACAGATTTATTCATGAAGGTATTATACCTACTACAAGTATAAATAACTACTATTCTAAGCTTGTATTCAAGACAGAGTTTAACTCGACAGCCAGTAAGATATTCGTCGGTACCCAGCTACCATATCTACGTGTTTCTACAGTTTTTGTTTATGATACAACAAACAACAAACACTTGTGTCTTTTCGACTGACACGGCGAGTATGCTGTTGGAAACAGCTGAGAAATAGGAAATAAACACTTGTGTCACAGCTTCTAGTGCTTCTAATAAAATTTATTATTAACCAAATCTTAATCAAAAAGAATTGGCAGAGTATCCTCTTTTGATTTCCATGTTCAATAGTCCATCATAAAATATGAGTATGAATATAAACAAAGGAAGAATCTTTTGACTGACTCTTGAACAAAGTGCCACTATAGATACACAAATCCCTTTTTTATGTTAAATACCTCTAAATACCTCGCTGATAATAACAATTATATAAAACAAGATTAAAAGCAATAATTCTTCTGATTGTTTCTATATGTTTGTATATCATTATGTACATCTCTACTCTACAGTATACATAGCTGTAGCTTATAGGATTGGGATTTGGGAATTTACGCATGAAAATACGACCAACATAATGCTTGAATTCGTTTCTTAAAGAACCACAAACATAGTCAGATAATGCTGTATCGTAAATCATAATTGCTTCCAATTGATTTCTTTTTTTCTTATTGAATCAAACACGATGACATTCACAAAATATACGCATAATGAATCGTGTCAGGGATAAAAAGAAAAAAGACTAAGTCCGCTATTGAATAGAGTCAATCTCCATTGTGACACTAAACCAATGTAAATCACCGCTTAAGACCCTACATCATGCACAGATTGACAAAGACATTTTTGAATTCTTTTTTAGGCAAAGCCAAAGACTGTTGTCAGTGGTTATTTTTTTAAATTACACCGGACTATGGTATTTTCTTAACACCGTTTTTTGGCGGGTAAATCAAAAGTCAAAGATAAAAATAAAACAATAAACGGATTTTTCGTACATCAATTTAGAATTTGCACCGCAAAGGAAGTTCTTCAAATAGAATTTCTTTAAAAAATTTACATAAAGCCACACAAAGCTGCTGCATTCAGCAAACCAAGCACGCTGCTGCACTCAGATGCTCTTATGCATGCAGGAAGGGCGCTCACTGCTTTTCAACTTTTTTATATAGAACTGGGTCCATACAGTACTGTGATAAGAAAATTTCTTGTTTTTAACACAGACAAATAAAAAATGCTTATTTCTTAAAATAATCGAATATATCAAATTCTCTGGTGTGGAAATAATTCGAAGCGACAGGGCAAGAGTGTAGTTTTAATTTTAAAAGAACACATGTCATCAACATCTTGTTCACTGAAGAGTACAATAAATTTACAATATTAGAACACACCAAAAACAATACACAGTATTGTTTACGTATTAATAAGTGCAATGCTGATATGGTGACGCTGGCTGATGCTGTGGCGGCGGATATCTGCATTAGCTAAGGATATTCAAAGCGAAATCTAATTTATCAAAATGCCACATTTTTGTATTGCAATGTTCTGAAACTCTCCATCAAGTAAGCATGTGAAACAGATCAGCAACTTTTCATGCCGAAAAATGTTTCTGCTTGTGATGTTTTGCTGTTGTTTTTTTTTTTCATCATCATTAGGAGACATGCATGGTTATACAACTTTTAATTAGGCAGAACAAACTAGCAAGCTCAATACCAAACACAGAAATACTTACAGTTGGTTGAGAATATTAAACCAACTAAGCGAAACATGGTCGACAGCTATATCTTTAGATGCAGTATCCTGGGTTCTGGGTGAACGAAAAAGAAGTGATGAAGAATCAAACATTTTTCGTTGTATTAACAAAATACGGACTTGTTTTTAATTTTTACTACTTAAAATCAAGAATAATATAATACCAATTCAAATAGAGAACTACATATGTATTAATTGATCGAAAAATGTTGACGTCGTCAGCGTAGATAAATGTCATCGAGTTTATTGAAATATAGAAGGAAGGTCATTAATGAATAACATAAAAAGCAGAGGACCGAGATGACTCCCTTGTGGTACTCCAGAATTGATTATAAATTGATGAGAACTCTATTTCTAAGTTATTATGATATCCACAATACAAAACGATTGCTGAGTCCTAATTTATTAAGTTTTATTAAAAGAATTGCGTGATTAAGCTTATCAAACGCTTTGCTGAAGTCGGTGAACACACAGTCAACTTGCGATCGCTTTTCGAATACATCTAAACAATAAGTAGAAAAGTTCAATAGATTAGTGATTGTAGACTTCTTTTTAACAAAACCATGTTGATTGTCA
The DNA here is from genome assembly GCA_920937365.1 of Sphaerophoria rueppellii. Classification (NCBI taxonomy): domain Eukaryota; kingdom Metazoa; phylum Arthropoda; class Insecta; order Diptera; family Syrphidae; genus Sphaerophoria; species Sphaerophoria rueppellii. Next base: position 19,624,259 of record CAKKXW010000005.1, on the reverse strand, counting down.
CATATAACAGAAGAACAGTTAAAAGACAGGATATCGCAAACAATTGACTCAAACAATTTAGGAATAGCGGAAAGCTTGGCAATAGGACGATAATTTGTAATAAAGTCCCTAGGACCCTCTGCTACAACAGCAGCAAGCCCTTACGCAGAGGGCCCATGTACGTCGGCAGCAGCTAAGCAGCAGCAACAGCAACAACAACAGCAACAACAACAACAACAGCAACACCAGAAGCAACCACAGCCAACAAAAAATAAAGATAAGAACGGGCCACCATAAAATAGACCTGGCCGACATAAAACAGGTAGTTTGTCTACCTAGGCTCCGCTATCAACACGGGCAATAACACCAGCGCCGAGATCAGACGAAGAATAACTCTTGCTAATCGCTGTTTCTTTGGGCTTAGAAAGCAATTGAGTGGAAAAGCCCTCTCTCGAGCAACTAAGGTAAAACTGTACAACACACTCATCATCCCAGTCCTGCTGTATGGTGCAGAAGCATGGACACTGACAAAATCGGATGAAAGTGCCTTAGGCTGTTTCGAGAGGAAAGTTCTTCGGGTCATCTTTGGCCCCGTGTGCATTGAAGGGGAATGGCGAAGAAGATACAACAGCGAACTTTACGGGTTGTACAACGACATGGACCTAGCCAGAAGGGTCAAGGTCCAGAGACTCAGATGGCTCGGTCATTTAGAGCGAATGGACACCAATGCCCGGAAAGCCTTCGACACTATTCCCGAGGGACGTAGGAGGAGAGGAAGATCGCGACTCAGGTGGCGCACTCAAGTGGAAGAGGACCTCAATCAACTTGGAGTGCAAAACTGGAGACGACTAACTAAGGATCGAGCTAGCTGGCGGAGCCTGTTGATTGAGGCCCAAGTCCACAACGGACTGTAGCGCCACCTTAAGTAAGTAAGACATAAAACAGGTATGTAAGTCGGCCACTAAGAAGTCTACAGGTGTCGATGGTATATCCAACATTGTATTTATTAAGACACTTACCGATTGATACACATCTACACCACTCTGTTCAACAACGCGCTGAATAATGCATATTATCCAGAGCGTTGGAAGACAGCTGTGGTTCCGAAAAAGGGAAAGGACAACTCCAATCCGTCAAATCTTCGGTCGATTAGTCTTCTACCAAGCATCAGCAAGGTATTCGAAAAGGTAATCAATAGGGCTCTGAGTGAGTGGGCTGTGGACAACAAAATAATTCCGGATAACCAGTTCGGGTTCAAGGCGGGACATGACACCATTCATGCCGCGTCTAAGCTCGTTTCTGATATCCAATGGAACAAGTCCAAGAAACAATGCACGGGTGCTGTTCTGGTTTATTTAGAGAAGGCCTTCGACACCGTATGGTTAGAAGGCTTGTACCTAAAACTCACCAGACTAGGCATCAGTAAACCATTGTTGTATATGCTTTATGATATGCTCAACGGTAGAAAGTTTGTTGTCAAAAGTGGCAGGAGGTAAAATCATGGACCTGGAAATTTAGAAAGGAAACATGTTTCCGAGTACATATTCCCCAGTAAGTGAACGTGCTGACCTACACCTTCAAGTGGTGCCTCTGAGAGGTTCTTGTCAATTTATTGGCATGAACCTGCGGACGTAGGCAGCTTTAGTCTAATGGAATTGACGGATTGAACGGACGTATAATGAAGATTGATGCGATCCTTAAAAAGATAATATATCTAAGGATATATTAAATGAGGAAAAACGATCAACGAATACCGAAAGTGGATAGACGTTAATGAAATTAGACACCCAGTTCGGTATATCCCTTGATTGGCTGGTTCATCCCTTCAATCAATGTGGATATACTTGACAGAGGGTGAGCGGTGCCCCTCATCCGCCAGTTGGATAAAAGCTGCAAAACTCAAAAGATCACAAAAATGAAACAATGTCTGTATAACGAATGGTTATACAGAACCAAAATGTGACACCAACCCCTCACCCAGGGGCAATTGGGTACCGCGGGTAGTGAGGATTTGCCACCTCACTAGTGGGATGGACCTTCGCGGGGGTTGTGGTTGTCTGAGTTTGGCCTCAGCTGCTGTTCGCAAATCGCGGTTACGGCTCTTCTTTCGGTGACTGAAAGTTGAGTGCAGTTTCCGTGACTGGACAACGGCTCTTCTTTCGGTAAACGAGGGTTGAGTGCAGTTCCGTGTTTTGCCTGAATAGTAGTCTAGAATCAAACCAAGATGAATAAGGGCTGGCACTAATTCAATTGGTACTGATGTGAATCCAGTTGCAGGGTACCCGCTTCTTCCTTATGAAAGTTGAGGTGTGCTTTTGTAGCTGGTGGATCATCAGGGTGAATGTCAACACTTAAAAACGACACCTGTGTGAGTGGTCACACGTCAGATAAGGCTTAATTGCTAGGTGCTGACGTTAATCAATTCATGCTTCTGTCAAAAGTGGCAATGTAACTTCTACCACCACCTTTGAAGTTAAAAACAGGGAGCGGTTAATTCGCCGATCCTCTTCAGCATTTACACCAGCGATCTGATAGGTAGCCTTATCCAGGCAATTGCGTATGCCGACGACCTGATTGCGTACAGAACTGCTCCAAAGGTCGAGGTCATTAGAACTCTCTTGCAACATGACTTCGAGAAGATTCAGCGATATTGCGATGACTGGAAACTGAAAATAAATGTCCAGAAATGCGAGACAATTCTGTTCCGGACTCCGTTGTCTAGGGCCTCGGGGGATACGCGCAAGAATTGGCGCAAGATGGTCATTGTTGGGCCTCACGGACAGGAATTGACGAGCAAAAATGAAGTGAAGTACCTCGGTATCTGGCTGGATCAGTTCTTATATTTCGACAGACATATAAGTGGTGCTCTCAGTCAGAGGAGCCTTCGCTCTGACAGCAGTCGGCTTGACCCCAGAGTGAAGGTAATTTGCTACATGGCCCTCATACGGCCGATGATCGTTTATGGCTGTCCACTGTCGAGAGACAGTGCCTTCGGCTCTGTCTCGGTTTGTATCGGACACCGGAAACTTCTTATGTACATTACTATTCTAACGAGGTTCTATACAACGGGGCTCCGATCAACAGAATTGACAATTTCGTGATAAAACTTGCTCGGGGTCACATTGCGAGAGCTATGACTTCGACGAATAATTTGATCTTTGGGGCGTTCTATCCGAACGACGAATATTTTGATAGTGCACGCTTGAGCGGCTTCATTCCACCAGAGGCATTCCTCTATTTAGATTGATGCGGTCTGATACAGGACAGATTTTCGGTGCCGCTCATCTACCACGTCAGGCGAAGAACCGTCGATCGGCGGCTCCTTTACAGTCGAGACGTCCTCGCACAAGACGGAGCAGAACGGGTCCGAAACGATAGGGTGAAGCAGGAGAACCAGTTCTGGTGGCTTCAGTCAGCACTTGACAATAAGTAGTCGGGATGTGATTTTGAGACTTAAAAAAAAAAAAAAAAAACAACAAAAAAATGTACAAAAAAAAATGAAATAAAAATGAAAGAGATTTGCTGCTGTGGTTGTTCTAGTTCATAAGTAGTGTAGTAGTTTTAGCTAATTTTAAGTTTTATTTTTAAGGACTTAACTTTAAGTAGCCTGTAAGAAACAATTAAAATGATAAAATGTTAGTTTTTTTTAATTTTTCTAACAAGAAGCAATAAACCAGATTTTAAAAACTAGTTCATAGGCCGAAAGGCATTACTTTTAAGAAAATCATGAATTACTTAGAGCGCCCGGTTGGGGCCAGTAAGTTAAATATAAGATTTTAGATAATAAGCTAGTTTGAATTCCTTTGTCTAGTAATAAGTAGTTTTAAGTTATAATGAATAAAAAATGAATTTTGAAAAAAAAAACCCTTTTTATATTGCAGTAAGATGAGAATATTTCCAAAGATCTGGAAATGTACAACACTTTAATGACTCGTTGAAAAGAAGCAATAACGGGTAGGATAAGTAGGACACACATTTTTTCAACATGAAGGATGGTATACCATCCGGCCCAGAATTAAAGCAGTCGTCAAGTTTCAAGATGTTAGTTTTAATAGACTCTTCAGAAATTGTGAAGTTAAGTGAATTCAGATGTGAATATTCGTCAATAGGAGGAGAAAACAAAGAAGAAGTGTCTGTTGGAAGAAAGTCTTCAAAGGCACTTTTAAAATAAGCAGCAAACCATAATTAATTATTTTGTTTTCTTTACCCACATAAAGATTAAAATCGCTTACAAAAAACAAAATAATAATAAAATAAATAAACAAAAACAATTAAACTCCTAACCAGGTGCTTTACAAATTCAATATTCATTAATATGACAAAATAGCATGCTTAACGAGTTGACAAAAATGTCAAAATCTCTTTCGTTTGTAAATCAAAGCATTTTGATAAGGTCTTTATTGATATCGTATAGTTGAGTCCTGTCCATAATCGTAACTTATTCCTTAGCACGTGCCTTCAAAAACAAACAAAATCTCTTTTTTATACTTTTGCAATACATCAAAATCTGTTTTTAATTTTTAAACACCAGGAGAGGAAATAACGGTACTTTATTTTCTTCTCATTTTGCTTCATCAGTGATGTAACTCAATAAAAAAAATAGTAAGGAGTCACTCCTATTGTAGGTTTTCTTTTAAATGCATTTTTCCGGGTGCGGTTATACTTATGCAAGGCACTGTATATCTGAATTTTTCCGAGCTTTACAATTAACATTCTTCTTTCATTTGTAGTAAATGCAAATTTCGTTGAAAAAATCAACAAATGTTCGTTCTTCCGGTGAGTTTTGACTTTTTCACATAAATCAGAATTCCATTCAGCTTTCGATTGTCCCCCTTTTTTCTGACTTTCTCGTAAGATTGGCCCAACATTTTGTTTTTATAAAGGCTATACCTACAGTGAAAGTTTTTTAGAAATGCATTGAGGATTGAGCGGATTATACCAATAATGCAACTTAAATTCTATGCAAAACTTGATTTTAGGTCTTGAAGTTCTTCGTGCTCTCGCAGAATTTTCCGAGTTCCCAATCCAAATTTATTCCTTTATCACTTTGAAAACCAATGAAATTTCCGAGTTTTTCATCGAGAACTTTCTGTTTTAAAACCGATCACCCATATTGATATTTTCCAAATTTACAATGCATTTACAATTACATGCAATTTTCCTTTTGAAAACCAATGAGTTTTCCGAATTTTTCATTAATTTTAATCGAGACCGAAATGTTCCCAATATTCATATTCACATTTTATTATCGAAACTAATTAGAAATTGGTGAAAATGTTCATTCCCACAAAACCAGGTGGTTTTCCCTTTGTCCCTTTTAGGATCGAAACTCCCACAAAAAGGGATTTTTCCCATGATCCCCAGCACTGCCTTACTATAAATGCTGTGAACTTAAACTAATTTGACAGCGTAAAGAAAAGAAGGAAGCATAAACTTACTATGCAATAAGAAAGTATTCGCCAATCCCAACCAAGTAATGTCCAAAATTCTCAACATTTACCAACTCAAAAACTATCAATATGCCCACAAACAATTATTGGAAGACAAGAAAAAATCTACGAACGTTGAATGAACGGAGTTAGGAATGAATTAAAAATCTTCAATATGGTTTTCAGGTAAGTCTTTTGAAGTAAGAGCATCAGGACAATGAATACATCTACTTTATGGAGTACTTCCCTGGAGAAGATTTGCTTAGTTTGATGAGTCGCAATGGACCTTTCGACGAAGACTTGCCTTGGGTCGGTTCTATCTGGGTAGCTGACTTTTGCCATTCATGCTCTCCATTGCATGGGCTATGTCCATCGCGACATCAAACCGGAAAACATTCTGATCGACCGCTTTGGCCATATCAAACTGACAGATTTGTCAAATGCTGCTGCCTTTAATCTCATTCTCTCCTTGATCAAAAACCCTTCCAATCGAAGTGACTATTCTGTGATCCGCAAACATTTTATTTCAACTGCAACTGCGTACCGACCTGCACGCTGCGTCAGCGGGCAGATAAGTTACAAAAAGTCATCGAAAAAGTCGAGGACATGGTCGAAAAGTTCAGTGAACAACCGAAGAGCTTCGGTGATATGCCCGAGAAGCAGAACGAAAAATTGGAGGATAAGAAGAAGGAGCACAAAATGTGGGAAAAGGCCGAGTAAGATGAAGGAGAAATCTGAGGTAAAGTTTTTCATATCCAAACATATAACGTTTATTGTATTCTTTACGTGCGTCGTCGAGAAAATTTCAAATGTTCGTCGTTTGGAAGAACGTGTCTCTGAACTCCGCCATAAACTTAACAGAAGCATGACGTTCTCAGTTTGGAGAATAAGAAACTCCTTCGTGAACTCAACGAAGAGCGCGAATAGTCCTCAAACGCTATCGATGCGGCTTCAGCTATCGAAAGAGTTTATAGACCATGCAGTTTGTTTGTTTGTATCCAAGTAAAGTGCGACTTTTGCAAGCAAGTGATTACTCGATGGCCGTAACAAAGACTTTCTTGGAACAGCTTGAAGCGTTTATGGAAGGTGGTCTTCAGGTCGTATATTCCATTTGCCTTTCTTGCTGTGGGTTGTTCAAAAATAAATAAATATGTTCTTATTTCAATTATTGTCTTTAAAACTTACCATATAAAAGTCAGTCTTGAATCTTATATATATAAAAATGTTATGTTGGTTTGTGTACGCTCGAAAAACTCAACAACCGTTTGATCGATTTTCTTAATTTTTGTTTTAAGCAAAAGAGGAATAAGGGTAGAAGGTTGTTAACAAACAACATGTTAACTTTTTAAATCACAAACGGTGCAAATGTTAAAAAAAAAATGATTTTCTCACTTCAGCAAAATATATCAATAAGAATATTCGATTTCGTCAAAAAAAAAAATGTCAGTGAAGAAAAATATTTGTCAAATATTGTTTTTCATCGACAATAAAAAAAAAACTATACACGTGACATTTTTCGGTGTTGATTTTTTTTCATTTTTTTAGATTTGTTGCTTAGTTCGACTCACTACTTTTGTACCAGTCAGTGGAGCGTTTGTCATCGTTTTTTGAGGGAACGTTTGGGTAGTGACTTAAATGTTAGTATTTTGTATAAAATCGACCAAGCCGTTTATGAGATATGGCCAGGAAAGATGGTAGTGGAATAGCGAGGTAGTGGGGTGACGGGTAGCGTGTCGAAGTAGCGGGTAGCCGATAACGGGTAGTAAAATAACGGGGTACCGGTAGTTGGTAGTGTATAGTAGTGTATAAGAGGTAGAGGGTAGTAGGGCCGTGGATAGAGTTTAGCGGGCAGTGTGGTAGCGGGGGGCAAAAGTTAAGGTCTTATTTTTATCAAACGAGGGAGCACGAAGTCTGTTAGGTCTGATTTTTTAGATATGTTGCTTTTACTTTTGTTGAACTGCTTACAAGGAATAGACTGGTTAATTTGTGAAGTTTTCTGAAATTGTTAGATTATTTTTGTTTGGAAAATGACTGAAAATGTTAAATTTCGTTGTACAACGTGTATGTGGTTTGTACTATGTGACAATAATATAATAATAAATCATTTATGTGTTATGAAAATTTCAATTGTTCGTAGTGTAAAGTTCATTTCAAATTTTTACCAGATTATGTGATGCACGTGACGTATTCTTGATTGTTTTTGGGGTATTCAGTTCGACTCACTATTTTTGTACCAGTGGAGTCTTCTGCACCGCATTTTGACTGAATGTTCGGGTAGTGGTATGAATGGGTTTTTAAGTAGGTGTTTCGTGAAAAATCATATGAGCAGGGTAGTGGAGTAGCGGGGTAGCGTAGTGACAGGAAGCGGAAGTATGTAGAGGGCATAGGAGTAGCAGTTAGCGTGTAGGGTAGGATAGCAAGCAACGAGGTACCGGGGTAGCGGGAAACGGATAACAGTTTAGGTCTTTAATTTATAGCATTTGCAATCACTATCAATAAAGTTCAAGATCAATACTTAGAATTGTGTGGCTTAGATTTAGATGCGAAGGATAGTCTTTATATCTACGCAGACAGAAAACAAAAAATATTGCAAAATTAAATTTGTATGAAATGTAATCTTTGTTTTGTTTCTCATTTCTCAACCATCCAATCACATGTACCACTGCGAAGCGTGGCAGGGTATAGCTAGTTCTTGCAATAAATTTAGAGCAATGAAAATTGTTGTCTGTTTATCCATTTCAATTATGTATTATGTTAAAAAAAAAGAAAAATGTAAAAGGTGATTTTTTAAGAGTTTTAGAACTTTTTTTTTTTTAAACACAAAAAATACGAAAAATCAATTAAATATTTATTTGAATCGATAGTTTGAACCTTGCAATTTAATGTTTAAAAATAATTTCATGCAAATGTTGACCGCGGCTGCGTCTCAGGTAGCCCATCCGCTGAGTCCAATTTTGGCATTCTCTTTCACACATATCGGCCGGTATCTCACGAATGAATGCATGGATGTTGGCTTCCAGTGCGTCAATCGAAGCGGGCTTGTCCCTATAGACATTAGCCTTGACATACCCCCACAAAAAATAGTCTAATGGTGTCAAATCGCACGATCTAGGCGGCATATTGACCGGCCCGAAGAGCCCTTCCACAAAATTTTCCACGTAGTGCTGTAACAAAGGCCTAACTGCTGGGAACGGCGTCGAATCGACATTTCGCGGTCTTCTGTCACACTAACTGGTACGGCCGCAATATTTTCTTCACTACGCACAGTACGTAAACGTGTTGGTGGTTTAATGTCCAACAAAGTAAATTTGGTGCGAAATTTGGTCACAATCTTCCGAATAGACTGCTCAGAAGGTCGAGAATGCCGACCATAAAATGAAAGTAGCGCGCGATGAACATTTCGAACCGAGCACGAATTTAGATAGTAAAATTCAATAATTTGCAAGCGTTGTTCATTTGTAAGACGATCCACGTCAGCTGTCAAAACCAGTGTTGCCAAAACCAAACCAAAGATTTATTATTTTTTCTTGTTTGACAGATCAACCAAACCTAACTTACGAAAAGCGTTTTTGGATGATTTCAACAACATATTTCTAACTATTTCCAACTATGACACATCAACCATATTTTTTTGACAAAACAACTGTAGTCAAACTACATATCGTCAGCGCAAAAACGCACTTCAGGTAATAACTTATCAAAATATTAAACCAGTGTTAACCCTTACGTTTTTATTTATTGTTCTACTACCTTTCACAAAATCTCTTTCCATTGGCAACTCACATTCAATACCAATATCTGCAAAGAAAAGATTCTCTTTATTTATATCTAATTTCTCTTAAAAAATTCATTTTGCTTTCATTGCTGTGTTCATTTTCTATACGTGTTTCCAGTTAACATTCTTCACTTTCACGTTTGATCAAAGGAAACTGCGCATAACACCTTCACCAGAGAAGAGACTTTTATATCAAAATGCAATCGAACATGTTGACCCTCTTTCGGTTGGCTCTCTTCGAGGTCACTATGACAATACTTTGCTCTCACTTTTACCGTTTTTCTGTAATACAAATTTTGTGTACCACAGAAATAACCCTGTGTCTCTGTCGCTGAGCAGAGCATTGCAAAAGTAGGTTTCTTTGGTTTGTTGGTTGAATGGTATGGACATGGAGGGCTGCAATCTGCGAAGTGTAGAGAAAAGAGAAGAGACAGAAGCATCAAACAAAGTTGCTCCACAGCTCCACCAAACCAAATTGATCCAACTCAAACTCGCCTGTAATCAAGCATGAACGAACGATAGCGAAAAATCATCCCCGATAAAACTGGATGGAGAATTGGAGAACGACAACACAATCACGAAATACGAATGCGACAGACGCTGAGACGCAGGCGACACAACCAACCAACAATTTTGGATAACGGAAATCGAACTTTCAAACAGTCACTGTGGAACTCTTGTCGAAGTAACGTCGCGTTTTACCGTAAGACACTTTTTTGGAGCATTGGAACCAGTGTGGAACATCAAAACAAAACTCGGGTTTTCCATCTCCTCTACAAAAAATCACAAAACAGGACCTGAAATCCTTTGAAAACACTGATATGTTGACGGCACCGAACTGACATACCTATTTGTTGATTGTTATGTACTTAACCACCCCCTAGTTAAGCTTCAGGTTCATTGCGTGTAGTAACAGACACATTTTAATGCTTTTGTTTTGACGATGACGAATTATACCATATTAGGTAAATTAAAATAGAAAATTTCGGTTGGATTTATTTGTGAGTGTACCTTGTTCGTCGGTCGTTCGCTCGCTCTGTCAGCCGGGTCGGACTTCGGACAGAGCGTACTCGCCGCGCGGTCAGATCATACATCTAACTCATACACACATTTATAAACACATTCCAACACACAGGTAAACAAACACACTCACTCAATTACCACCCCACTTTATCTGCCACCCAACCACTTTTTTGGGTAGGTTGAGAACATTATACCGTTACCTGTAATCAAATGTGAAAACAAGCAAACAGCGCAAAAAAGAGCAAATCATTTCCAAGGACTTTCGCTCCTTCTTGCTGTATCTCAAGGATTAAATTGTCTGCGAAGCTCAGTCGAATTGTTAGCAATTTGTTGCAAACTTTACGACTTTCACAAGGAGTTCTCCAGCTTGTTTGTTCATCGCTTCACAATTTGCCCTGTGTAATGTGTATGGTGTGTTTGTGTGTGTTCAAATTACTTTACGAAGGAAAATAATGCTCCTTCGAGACAACATCGGAATTATATCCCTTTAGTTCGTTTTTGATATAAAATCAAAAATTTATTGTGAACAAGTTTGTGTGTTGCTACCTCGCTCTCACAAGTAGTCCAGAAAAAAAGCATAATAAAAAAAAGGGCAAGTCATTAGTATCAATTTATAATGAAATGAAATATTACGATGCCCAAGTGGTGGTGAATGGAATAAGATAGAATATAAGATACTTAAAGAGATACAAAAAGATAAACGAATTTAAATAAAAAAGAAACAAAATTATTTTCAATATTGGATTAAGCCGCTGGATACCAAAGATTTCTAAACACCGGGGATTTATCGAGCTTATAAGAACTTTGAGACTTGTAAGTTTGAATGTCATTTGGAATATATTTCATGTTTTTTGTATTTTTTTTTTATTATTGCCATCGTTATCTATTCAAATTCTTTTACAAGTGACCTTGAACCCCTTTGTTGAAGCAAAGTACTGCCCCTCTTCGACTTTCAAGTACTCGTATCTTTTAGTTCAAGTGCAGATCTGCTTTTCCTTTATGTATCTGTATCTTTTGAATTATCATCTTTACATTTGAACAAACGAATTTGTGCTTTGCGCCGATGATGATGGAAATAACCCAAATCTAGTATGTGACATGGAATGTACGGAATATTTTTGTCTGTACAATCACCCCGCCCATCATCAACCACCTCTTTTCTTTTGAATTGAATGTGAGGTTGTTTGTTTTTTTTTTTTTGGGTGGGGGGGGATTGTTGGTTAAGGAGGTGGGGATGTCTGTGGTACAAAGGGAGTGGGATAAACGACGATAAAAGGGGAGTTAAAGTCACATTATTTCTTGTATCACACAGAGAAAAGGTTCCATTCGTTTTGTGTGCCAAACATACCGTTGCCACTTGTTACGCACCGCACCATGCAAAAGAAAAAGAAGTCCTTTTTTGTAGAGAGTTGAAAGGATCGCATGAATGGTTGTTGTTAAGGATTTTGGGGAAGATGGGGGGTTCTCGTAAGACTGAGTGACTGGATACGCCAGGAAAAACATGAAATGGAAGAGAAAGACCAAGAGCTGGGAGGTGATAAGTAAAATATGGGACCATGGCTTTCAAATTCGAGTTTAATGGATGTAGGGGATTTTGTTATTAGAGAAAATGGTTGGGTGATTTTTTGAAGAGACGAAGAGTGAGTTATTTTTTGCCCTTCCTTACATTATCGTAGAAAGGGAGAGGCAGGTTTTTTTTTGTTGGGGTTTGCAATAATAATTATTAATTCAAAGTGTTGCTTGGCATCTAACACTTTTCATGTACCGTGATGTAAAAGCAGGAAAAAGGGTATTCTCATGGCAAAATTTACATAAATGAAAGCATTAATAAATTGGAAAATGTTCCTATGTTCGAGAGCAGAGGATATTTTGTTGATACGTCTATTTGCGTTCGAGGTTTCATACGTTTTAACTTCTTTAGAAGGAAAAAGGATTGTGCTTTGATTAACTCTATGTTCACTTTCACATAAGACAAATTTATATATGAAAAGCCGATTAAGTTAGAATGTTTTCGTAGGCCAAACATCGAACATGGAACGTATGGGATGTGCTGTGTTTGCGCCTACTTAATTTAATGATAAAATCGACCTTGGGGCTTATAAGGGTTCCTATAAGTTATATCGATTTGAATTTAAAAAGACATAAGCAACTGGTGAAATAACATAAATGAGAAAGAGGCGGATTAGGTACTCATACAAATTGACTTTGTTGTGTTTTTCTTTCGATCAAACAATAAATTAATGAGACAATTTAATTAAGATTTTGACACGAATTGTAAACAACTTAAAACGACTTGCTAACTATAGGAGTTTGGTTGAAATTAAGAAAAAGTTGACCATAACTATTGAACAAAATATACGGAAGGGATTTTAATTATGATTGATTAAGGTTAAGGTTCAAATCTTAGGCTGACATGTATGCCAATGGTCTTAGGTTACGCGTATCGGGTAAGTGTAAAAATTCAGGTGGATGCATTAAAAGGTTACCTTGAGGATCTAGCGCGGACCTTTGCGATTGCCGTGTTTATTTGGATTGTGGTGGGGGGGTGGTAGGAGGGTTTGTTTGTTTGGGGGGGTTTTATGGTTGGTTGTTTTGTGTTTTTGGGGGGTGTTTCGGAGATGGGGGGGTGTGGGGTTGTAGTGATTTTTTAGAAGGAAAGTAGGAGGGGGCGAGGTGAGGCGTGAGGGGGGGGGTGTCGGGGGGTTGTATGTTGGGGTGTTGGAGGGTTTTGGGGTTTTGGTGGGGTGTGGGTGGGGGGGAGGGCGGGGGGAGTAGGGGGGTTTGGGTTGGTTTGAGGGTGTTGGGTGTGATTAGGTGTTTTCGATGGGTATTTAGGTGGTGGAGGGGGGGTTAGGACGTGGTAAGTTGGTTGTTAGTTTAGCGGTGTCTTTTTCTGTTTTAGTTTTTTGTTAGTTGTTATTTTTGTTTTTCTGATTTATTTATTTGTACTATCCAATTTTTTTGTGACTATTGTTTTATTCTTTATTTTCTTTACTTTTATTTAAATATATAAAAAAATAAAAATCCTAACCCACACCACTGCCCCCCCCCTCCCCCCCCCCCTCCCCCCCCGACTCCCCCGCCCCCCCCCCCCCCCCTCACCCCCCCCCCCCCCCCCCCGCCCCCCTCCCCCCCCCCCCCCCCCCCTACCGCAGGGTCTCTTCGAGGCCTCAACGCGGTGCGGAAAATTAGAATTGGCAGATGAAGAATACAGTAATCGATGGATAGTGCTGAAATGAACAATATTCTTAGAAAAATCCTGCCTGTATTTGCTAATCTGATGAATAATCTGTATCAGCAAGCTATAGGCATACGTATGCTTTTAACCCTCTATCAGGATTGCAAATGTTATAAATTTTCTTAAAACTAACAATTTATTGGGATATTATAAGGTGCTGCAATAAAAATATTGACCAAAAAAAAACCTAAATTCGATGTTCTAAAGCTGTTTTAGATTTCTCCAAGTATTATAAAATGTATGGGTTTTTGTTTATCAATGAGATTTTATTTGCTAATTTTGTTGTTCATAAGGTAAAAAATAATGAGAAAACGTTATGTCTTTTACGCATTATTTGAAACAAAAAAATATCATAGTCAACACTTTCTCGGGCAAGAAAAATTGAACACCACGTAAATACAAACGTTAGCCTTTTTTTTTAATCGTCAAAAGTGATGAAAAAGTAACTTTGTCTAGAAGGATTATTTTCAAAGAATATGAACCAAGAATCACATCCCAAAGTATATGGCAGACAAATTACAGGATACCCTGTATAGTGTGACCATAGAGGAAAAACAGAAATTTCTAAATCAAAACCACATATTTTAAAGATTTGACCTTGCGTCTTATTTATTTTCAGTGAATTCAAGTCGAACAGGAAAACGAAAGAACGTATGCCATTGACTTCTTCACGGCTAGTCTTGTAAGTACTGTAAAGTTTAAAGTGATTGATGTCCCGAAACATAGTAATGCTCACTACCATCAGTCCTGCTACATAAATGCATAAATGCAAAAAATTCAAAAACTCCGTCTCGTTGTAAAATTTACTACATCGTTTTCATTTGTAAGTGTGTCAAACAACTCAAACGACTTGTGGGCAAAAAATTATGCATTTAATTTGTCTAGTTCAAAATAAATTGTTGCATCGATTTTAGAAAGACTTTAATATGTACCAGCCATTATTGCACTTCATCTCAATGCTTCAATGCTTGGAAAGACATCTTGAATCAACTCATTCCGGGATTTGAATTACAATAAAAATTGGAGTGAATGAAGTGAAATTATTCACAATTTCCAATGTCCAATAGTGTCCGTGGCTTAGTGGTTAAGTACGTTGGTTGCTAAGCAGAAACGTCGTGGGTTCGAGACCTACTCGTGCCCAAAGTTTTTTTATTTCATCTTTCTCGGGCATTGCCGTTTGCGAAGAACTGACAAAACTTCCAGAGTATCAAGATATGAAAAAGTGCTTCTCAACTTTGCCGTTCGGAATCGGCGTTAAATTGTAGGTGCCCTTAATTCTTCACACGCACCCAGAGAATTATGTGAGAGTAAGCCACTTAAGGCCTTGGCTCTTTAAGATCTGTCGCGCCACTCTCTCCTTAATGTCCGAATAATTGGCCAATGTAAGTTTCCTGAAATAGAAGTTTTTAAACGACTCCATTCGTCTGCAGCAATTTGACCTTGGTATAATCGACAAAGTTTGGCCTCAGCAACAAAAAGATTCAGAGCTCCAAATTCCTTCAAGTTGCGGTTAAAAGGCTTCAAGTAAATGTTTGTGCGCCATTGTGCTCTCATCCCACACAAATATTCGGCCATTACCAACTTTTTTTGAAATATTGTAATGTCATTTTTGTCTATTAATAATTTTTTTTTTTTTTTTTTTTTTATTTATTCGTAAACATCTGTATATTGACAACATACATTAAGATATAGATCATTTTAGTATCAAGAATATGAAATCAATGATACAATTATAATTACAAATCAATCAAAATTAGTACATAATGGAATATGGTACGTTTAATTTGATATAGATGAGAAAGGAAAAGTTAAAATGATTTGAATATCAAAAATTTCAAGTTTAGCAAAATTAAATAACATTATAAAAATTAATTAAGTGTGTTTAAAAACAATTTTCTCTTGGGTTTAGGTGAGGCTGTGCTCCAACTCCAGAAGAAGAAAAGAAGCCCAACTCTTTTTTAATGTCCAGAGTCATATTGATTGTTAAAAATTAAGGATAACAAAAATGATTTCCCCATTCCACCGGTGCATCACAATAATAATATACCACCACTCAGACTGATCACACCTTGCATATCTAATGGTGTCATACACATAGGTACTTTTGTTGATCGTTTAACTTCGCGCTCAATAGTTTGCGCAAATATTCGAATCCAATGCAATTTATTATTGTCCCTTAACGTTAGATTGTTGTCGACAACCACTTCAATTGTGGCAATGCTTTATTTCGCAATAACGGTTTTCGTAAGCAACTGGCGACATTTCAATTTGAAAGCATTCAATTCCCCATCAGATTGACATTTGCAATGACTATTGACTCAAAGCTAAATAATGTCTGTTGTGGCTTAAATTTGAGCACACCATGTTTTTCATTCAGACAATAATTATACGTGGAATACCTCCAGTTCGTTAGTGTTGATTAAATTTATTAATGACACATTTCCATCAACATTCAAAACGTTATAAATAACAAATAACAATATAATTAACAAATACGTACCCACTAAAAAAATATAAGATATACATACATATTTTCATACTCTAGAAATTCATATTTGATATATCAAAACAACGTTTGCCGGTCACTAGTTCAAATATAATTTCCTAGGTTCACTGACATTTTTTTTCTGTCGAAGTAAAATTATATATTGTCAAATATTTTTTTCTTCACTGACATTTTTTTTTTGATTTTTTATTGAAAAAAAAAAAAATATTTGACAAAATTTTCAAACTAAATTGAGTGTTCGTATATTGATCAGTTTTTTTTTGTAGTGCGAAATACAAGAAGTGTTGAGCATTTTTTGGACAATTGAACCAGTTTGTGATTTTGAATAAGTATACATTGGTATTTTTGTCTCTTAAACCTCCTACCCACTAAAACCTCTTGTGCTTGTTAGTGAAAAAAATTAGGATAATCGGTCCATACCAGTGTGCCCGGGTAAGCGAGAACGAACTACTATATCAAATTTAGGCTGTTCTTGCTTTTATATTATATATAGAATTAAAGCTCATGTGCGAATTGGATGTTAAAAAAAAATTAATTATGGTTAATAATTGATGAATTTTTAACCACTACTGTCATATTTTAACCTGCTCCGTAGCTAGTCTAATTTTTAACACCTTTTATTCAATGCGAAGTGTCAAAATTTAATCAAACGTCAAATTTAAAGCACTTTTTAACCCAATTCGCACACGGCCTGAGTATAAATAAATGGAGTTCAGAGAATAATTGACGTCTGCGCTGGCGACGAGAAATTGTCGTACGAGCTTAAACAACTAAGAAACTGAACTGAGTCCTCGATTTATAAAACAACTAGCTTTTCTTTTACATTTTTTGAGCTTGAAAGTTTTCTAAGAATTGGGTTATTAAGTTTGTTTCATCAATTTTTATACTACTTTTTCAATAAATCTGTCCTCGAATATTGGCTTCGAATGCCTTAAGGCTTGCCTGTTTGTCAGCTTAGCGTGAAGCGGAAGGAACGTAAGGAACAGTTAACAACTCATTCTGGGAATTAGTAGGCACCAAGATCATTTTGTGCAGTCTTCCTGATATCGTGTATATCTAGTTGTTAAACATTCGGAAACATAAAATGAGTCAGAATGGTTCATTTCACCATAACGGCACCAACTTCCCCACTTCGAAAGCTATAAGGATCGATGATGCACCCAGCGCACCAACATTCAATTTTTATTTATGACTTAAGGACACTGCATCCTCCATGTATGGAAATTTTGCTTGTTCACGAAGCCTTATATCCAGAAATAAGCTTCATCGCTAAATAGCTTTCCCTTGTACAATAGCTCTATCTCTATGGACTGCGAGAACGGATTTATGTATTTTTTTTTTTTTTCTGTATAAATATCAAGAATTTAGAATGTTTTTTTTTATGTTAAACGATTTTTTTTACACTATCAGATAAAGTCGAAGAGAGCTTAGAGCAAGCAACATCTAACGACCATTAGTCTTTAACCCAGAAAACTGTGTTAACAGACCGGCTCAAACTTAGTGCAGTGTTAGTTGTTAGTAGGCAATCTAAAACAAACGAACACTTACACAAAAAATGATAAAATTATACAAATACAAACAAATAAAAACAATACATGATTAGACAACAATTAAATCAATTAAGAGCGTGCTACACTGGTTTTAAGCATAGTCTTTAATTTATTCTTATTAATATGAAAGTCAATAAGATCCTGTATTTTAATTCAAAAGCCTACTCATCCTTGTCGCAGGGCTCATGCATTCCGTAATTGGTCCTATGTCTTGGGACTTTAATTAGATCGATGCTGCGAAGGTGATAACCTCCTCCCCGATAGTAAAAAAGTATAGCACTAAGAAGGTCTGGTCTCTGGTGCATCTGTGACGCCTGTTATTAGTTTGATGAAGGAAAACTATATCATTGTTGTCCTTCTTGAGACAACGTTTGCATTTTGAAGAAGTGATATATCCTCATAAAAGGAATATTTGAGCTCATGCCATTGAATACCTTTTATGCGAAACGATGTAAAATTACACGTTGCACCGATTCTAACCTGTCAATATGAACGTCATAATAAGGACTCCAAATCTGTGAAGCATATTCAAGATGCGGTCGAACAGGCAATTATAAAGAGAAAGGGTGACGTTAGGATCAAGAAATTCTTTTGAACCAACGCTTAACGAATCCCAACATAGAATTAGCTTTATTAACAATGTTGTTAAAGTGCTCTGTAAAATCAAGATTCGGTGTAAAAAGAACCCCTAGGTCCCTTACTTTAAAAACACGAGAAAGAATCTGCTGAGAAACGATTCATGAGTCATTCAAAAATCTATACCTGGATTAACATGTCATCAAAATCTTACGTTGACAACTGACAAAACATTGAACATTTTCATGCACTTCAAAACAACCTTTATAGAATAGAAGCATTTTCGTAAAACCGCATTTATTTAAATCGGTCTATTAGGTATTAGAAAGTTGCATAGCAAAAACGGAAAAAACAATGGCTATAGAGGAATAGTGCATGAATATTGTTTCGTGCAAAAAACTTTTATTCTCAAAATTGAAAAAGAACACAAGGATTTATTAAAATCTAGTGTCGAAAAATAACAAATTAAGGCCGTGTGTGAATTGCGTTTAAAAGTGTATTAAAACTTGACGTTTGGTTAAAACTTGACACTAGCGTGGTGGAGCAGGATAAATGGGTTAAAATTTTGACGTTTGTTTTTTTTTTTTCTCATGATTGATAGAGAAGTTTGCTTCTGTTTTTTTGGAAAGAGTTTTTTTCAAAATGAACAATGAAAAAAAGAGGAAACACGCCGAAAACCATACAATATTTTTGTTTTTCTTTCTTCTGAAAATGATGACATATCAGCTGTGACAGCAAAATTTTAAGTGTTGTCATACGTAATAAACCAATTATCCAAAATGGAAATTGTTTCGTAAAGTCAAATTATCACTGCAAAGTCAAGAAAAATAAATAAAAAAAGATTTTATTTGTTAGTTTTCATGATTTGTAATTAACGAGGAAAAGTTAAAACATCTTTTGTTGAGGGAAATTTCTGAAATCATCAGGGAAAACTTTTAGTTCTATGCAGTAATGTTGGTTAAAATAATCCCTTTTAACGCAATTCACACAGCAAATGGATAAATTCCATCCCATTTTTAACCAAACGTCAAATTTTAACAAGTTTTAATACACATTTTAACGCAGTTCACACACGGCCTAAAGTTGTATCCAAGAAATGTTGGGGTTTCCAAATATATGCACATACCTGTTGTCACTGGAATCGTTGAATGAATGTCTTTATTCTGTAACATTAGCTCCGTTCGCTTACCCTTTAAAACAGTCGAATTTTACGAAAAATTACGAAATTTAACCAAATCCTGTTCGCCTTCGCGTACTCAAAAATTTTGTAGTTTTTCGTTAACGTAAACGTACAAAAATGAAATAAAGCAAATCAACAAAAAAAGAAAGAGTAGAAAGAGGGAACGTCAAAAACATGCTAGGAAATTTATACCCGTGCATGTTCAGAGAGATTTATTTCTGTTTCATCTTTTTGTTCTTCCTTTCTCTTTCGCATTTCAATGATGCGAGAACAAACATGCGCCGTGTAATACCGGACTAACGTACATAATTTAAATTGAGAAATTATTTTGAAGAACTAATTCAAGACGCCTTGCCGGCCAAACAAGACGACTTCGAGTCAAATGTAGAGAGAGAAGTCGAGCCTCTAGGAAAACTAAATCAGAAGACCCAACCAAAAGAAAGTAAAGAAGTCAAGGAAAAGGAACCCATTGAAAATAAAATAAGTCAACCGGTAATCAAGCGAAATCTATTCTCAAAAAAGTCGAGCGGAACATTAAAAATAAGAGCTTGGAGGATGCTAATTTGGTCAACAAGATAATCGATTAGAGTGTAAATAAAACTCAGACGTTTCTAACTAAATTCAAGTGTTTAGCTAGCTTTTTATTGTATACATTATAAAATTTGATTCCTTTTTTAAATTAATAATAAATCTAGCTTATCCCGGAGTGTTACCCGCGATAACCGTAGTAAAAATTAGTCGATATTTTTTTCTACCCCTAAACTGCCACTACCTATGGGAAAAATCATGTCGGGAACCATACCTACTTTGTTTTCTTAACCCCTTAACTACCACTACCTCCTACTCCAATCGTTCTGGAGTTATTGAGCGACAAAAAAAACCCAGGGTATCAAAATGATAGTAGTGTCCGTAGCTAGCGGTTAGGTGCGTTGGCTGCTAAGCAGAACGTCGTGGGTTTGAGTCCTACTCGTGCCCATAGTTTTTATTTCATCTTTCACCTGCACTGCCTCTTGTGAAGAACTGACAAAACTTCCAAGAGTTTTTGTTTACTTAACTTTACTTGATAGTCACAAACACACTTGTAGATTTATAAATCGATGAGAATTGGCTGTTTTCCAACCAAAAATTTCAGTATCCTTACCAATTCAAAGTGTTGATCGAAATGAAAAAAAAACTGATTTTTATATTTAATCATCGTTTTAACAGCGACGTGTTTGCTCTATGAATCTCTATATTCGGACTCTTTTTTGGTTAAGTTCATTTTGACAGAAACGAATCAAGGTCGCGTAAATGTGGTTCTTTACGAGCCAAAAAAAAAAAAACAAAAAACAGATTCTTTAAAAGTCCAAATAGGTAGGTACCTTACATGACCCATCAAATTTCAAACGTGTTCATAAAAAATAACAAACTCAAAATCTTACAGTATAATTATGTCATTCTCCTTGCATCGTCAAATAATCTTTGTTTAAATTTAAATTCGACAAAAACTTTGGAAAATGCCTTCATTTCATAATTTATGTGTACGTCCTTTCAGATATGTTATTTATTATGCGCCAATAAAAACGTCCTGTTTTTCAGAGTCTAGCCGAAGGTGAGTTATATTCTTAAAAGCAAATTTATTGGCATCATGGATAAAGTAGAAAAAAATTGCTGATGTGAAACAGATTTATGTGGCTTTGGTCGAGAAAGTATGGCTGAATGCCAAGCCCTTAACATTTAAATGATCTCCACACATAAACCTATTGGAATAACCGAATACCTGCATTTAGTGGCATACACAATTTTTTATGTTTTTATACTCATTTATCCGGTCAACAGTTCAATTCCGAATTATTGGGGAATTTTCTTTCCAACGAAAAAATCTTGCATTAATTAAATTAAATTGTAAGCACATTTTTGGTATTTTTTAGAGTCAACCTACACATTTCCCCGGAATATTTTTGGTAATTTTATAACAGCGACTTGTTAACTTCTTAATTTACAAAATCAATTTTGTGGCAAAATGGTTTTCCGTCAGGAGACAAAGCTAGCTTCCCTAGAGCATCAACTTGGGAAATTGAATATATCCCGTTGGGAGGACTCTTAACCGCTTGCCAACACCATTCGTAATGTCTTATGCATGAGTAATTTGTTAATCTTTACTTTCTTGGAAATTACGTTTTGTTTGGGCTTTTTTTAGGGAACTTTGCACAATTTAGAGAAAACCAAAGTTTAGGTCTATGACACAGATTTTCCATTTGTTTTTCTCAGAGACTTGGAAAAGTTTTTGTTCTTGAGAAAGTCTCTTAAGTAATCAAAGGGATTCGCCTTTTCATCTGGTATTCTGAGCTGACAAGAGAAGTATCTTATATTCTTAACAGGTCACGTGCCACGCGTGTATCTGTAGGAATATTTTTTTTTTTTGAAAAATATGTTTTGTACAAATATGTTGCCAGATTGGAATTGGAATGCTTGCATTTTCATATTAATTGGATGGATACTTTTTTTTGCTTTTAATTAGATTAAACAAACAAGCTTTTCATTTTTTTTTTTCGGAATAAAAACTGTTCGACAACTTTATCTATAGTTGAGATTTGTTCTAAATCTACTTCCCTAAAACTCGGATTTACAGTCAGATAAATCAACTGCGCACGCTATGAAACCAGCCAACAACAACAAGCAGGCAATGTTTCCTAGAAGCACAAAAACAAAATAAAACTTCGTTGTGATATACTTCACATCGGGCTCTTGTGCAAAATTATTTAGTAAGAGCAGGTTTTAAGAATATAGCAAACTAGCTGACCCTGCAGACTTCGTACTGCGTCAATCGATAGTCGATACCCCTCTACCCACTACCCTTTAAACGCTAACCGCTTGTGCTAACCAGTACGACTACCCATATCCGCTACCCCGTTACGACACTACAGAGTGTGGTATTCAGATTCATTTTTTTGTTGTTAGGCTATTAAACATATCTCTGTAATTGACAGTACGACCGAATTTGGGTTTGTAAGCAGTCCTGGAGCCGCGAGTTCTACAGTCTTATCTCTTAAGGAGATTTTCCCATCAAGAATTCTCTATTTTCAGAAATTGTATTTAAAATCCATTCAAATTTTGACTTGGGGTTTTCTTGTTCTTCAGAAGTTTTCCATTTTACAATTTCATAACTAATGCATTTCATTTGAAAGAGTGATTTTAAGGTTTTTGTTTTCATTTCAAATTTTCCATATTTTCAATTTTTTTTTACTTTTTCTTGGTTTCCAGTTCCCCATCACAAATTTTTCAGCTTCCCTTTGAAAACCAATGAGTTTTCCGAGTTCCAATTTGAAATGTTTGATTTGAAATTTTCCAGTTTTCCACTTGAAAATGAAAACCAATCACAATTTCATGCAATTTTCCATTTGAAAGCCAATGAGTTTTCCGAGTTTTTCATCAAAAACTTTCTATTTTTCCATCCGAAAACCCATTTTTTACCAAAAAAATCCAAGCAAAAAAAAAATGTAATTTTCGACCTCTGTTTGGTTTTTCCAGTTTTCCCACTCTTCCATGACGTTTTCCCAATTTTTTTTTTCACAGAAATCATCACTGAATACAACAGTTGGCCATTTCGGAGTCAATAAGAGACATACAAGCAAATACACATCCATTGCGACGCTTCCAACCTTTGCGATTAACTTAGTAAACCCGTTTTGGGCCGTTCTAAGCAAAGGAATCTTTATGACTTTTCTCTGAACGCTGTCCAAAGCCTTCTCAATATCAATAGACAGCAGGTATATAGTGATACACCATTCTTTGTAGATACTGTTGAATAATGATCTGTTTATGTAAGGCTGAGATCCTTCATGGATTGTGTAACGGAACCGGTGTTCGGCCCTCTCCAACCTATACCACCTTTACGACCTTTAGTCTACAGGCCACTAGAAGGCCGATCCAGGCAGCAGGTTGGAGAGGGTGTCCAGGCTACGGCTGTGCGGCATGCTGGCTATTGGGCTTAGCTCGTCGGTGGGGGGGGTTCTTGCTGCCGCAGCACTGGACGGTGTTACGTCATTCTTCATGCCATAGAATTTAAAATTGGGGTTCAAAGATCCTGGGGCCCTATGTTGAATTGAGGGGAATGATGGGTGTTTCTGTAGAGGGGGAGGGTCGTAGATGGGGATGACCCTCGGAGGCTTTCCCACCCATGTATCGCAGCGATACCACCATGGCTAGTGCTTCCTCCAAATTGTGCACTAGCCCCTAGCCTTAAAGCTTTAAATGGCTTACCCTGTCCTCATACTATTCCAATCGACTCACCTCCACCTGTGACCTTAATCAACACTAATACTCAAATCATCATGACTCCCATGCCAACTTGTCAAGTTTTTCCATGAGTCATTTTAAAATATCAAAAAAAAAAAAGATGTATTTAAGAAAATTTAAATGACAAGTTTATTTTTAGGAACCGACTAAAATGTAGTTTTAAGGAAAAGGAAAACAAAAGTAACATGCAATGAAGAAACAAATAAAATATCAGAATATCAAGAAAACTTATGATATTTTGGGTGAAATGAAATTAAGATTAGAAAATAACAAGAAACAAAATGGTAATTTTACTCATTTAAATTTAAATTCAGAATTAACACAACTTCTATGTTAAGGAATATATACATATATGCAGATAAGTAAATATATTTTTTTATTAATTACCAATAAAAGTATGTATTTAAATCCCCTTCATAGCAAAATATTTAAATAAATTCATGTGATAATCAATAAAAGATAATGAAAACAAAATTACCTTACGTATCCGCCGTGGTGCACCGCGTTCGAATTTCGTTGGCTTGTGAAAAAAAATTTGGGAAAACATTCAAATGAATAAAAAAGGGATATAAAATTTTGTTATAATACGTTAATTGAAAATTCAGAACACAAATTAAAATTACTTATATATCACTAGACACTTAGATAATAGGTATAAACATATGTTTATTAAATTATTGAACTACTTGAATCATGAATCTTCTTCACTTCTGTAAGGCTTCTTCTTATTTTATATTATCGAATTTTCCAGATTCTTCAGAAATTATTCAATTGTCACTTTTATTTTGATTGTTTCTAAGTTTTCTTAAATTTTCACAATCTTTTTCTCTTTATAAATTTTCAAAATAATTTTTTTTCTTGCTCGGACTATGAAATGAACAGTACACTTTGGCATTGAATCACATTCATCTGTGTTAGTACTCCGTTGTCATTCAATGTTGCATTTATTTGTTTTTTTTTTTTATAAAACTACACACACACACACTCAGTATTGCTTTTCTTTAGGCTATAATTTTTTCTCTTTATCAATTTTTTTTTTTATTTCTTCCACGTATGGAAATTACCACAGTTTTCGATATTCAAATGGTCTATTCTTGTAGGTTGAAAATTGCATTTTGAAAATACCGAATTTTCTTAATAGATTACACACACACACTTTAGCATGTTTTTCTTTTTCTCTTTGTTAAAATTTTTCTCTTCCACATATGGAGATAAATATAATTTTGCAATATTCGGTATTCTTGAATTATAATATTTTGAAGAACCCAAATACACCTTTTTATTTTATCATTTAATAAGCAATTAGGAAAAGAGTCACTGATTTGTTCTTTAATCATATATGTAACTATTTCTTGTTCTTTTTTCTTCCTATTACACAATACAACCAAAAAAAAAACTCTTTCATCAATTCAAACAATCTATCAAAACAAACTTTCAAACAAAACTAAACTTCTATTTTTTTCTTTTCAGTTGTTTATCTTTTTCCTACCTACTAGATTAAAAAAATTTTCTTAGCGTTGTTTATTACAAGGTAGTTTAGTGTACAGTAGTTTTGTAGTGTAGTATAATGTGTTATTGTTAGTGTTATATGTGGTTAGTTTATTTATGTTGTTTTTTTTTTTTTTTGTAATAAATGTAGGGTAAGTATTGTTTTGTGTAGTGTAAGTTGTACGGTCTGGTATCGTTCCCTACAATTGGAAGCCGGTTAAGTTAAATAAGGTAAGATCTAAAGGTCGATATGAGCAATGGAGAAAAATGCAGCACTAAAATCTGCTCATTCTGTTCTTTAGTTATACGGTAAATGGTAGAGCTTTCACATCTTTACTATGCAGCACAATTTCGATTTTTCGACCATGCTATTATAACACAAGTCTCTTCAGAAAAATGTTGTTAGTTAATTCTTTCTTACCTTAGATCAGTTGTTTTAAATGACAATAGCTGCGTTTTTTCACTACTCAGTAGCCGGTACAGAACTCTGTGGAAGAGAGTTCCACATTCGCGTAGTACAGCTAAAAAATGATTCTCTATGCTTAAGAGTACGTCCGAAGTTGGGCTCGAGGGTAAACTGATGGGCATTTCTGGAAGCGCGGGTATTAAACGGGTATTGCCCTACGGTTCTCCTCGGAGCTCTTTCTCTAACTGGATTTGATTGACACGAGAAATTTGCAGAAATAATACTATGGTCTGATCTGGCCTAGAGGCGTTAATACACTGATAGTGTATTTATCAGGGTCAGACGTAAGGAACAAGTCAAGAGTGTTTTCCGCTTGGCCATTAATGTCTGATATTCGAGTGGGCTCGGTGACAAGCTGAGTAATGTGGTTAAACTCACCAAAAATTTCAGCACACATTCCTTCGGGTGTTGTCTGACCGAAATGGAGAAGCCACGAAGAATTGTGTGCATTGAAATCGCCCGTAATGACGATTTCAGTGTCAGGAATGAGGATACTGGAATACAATTAATTTGAATGGAGTCAGACAGAGCGTCAAATTTGCTAAAAGTTGAAACTCTTTCCAAATTTGGGCTTCGATAAAGAAAACAGTAGTGAATGATGTGCTTATTTACGGAACACTTGAACCACATAAAATTGAAAAAAGAGTTGGAGCAGCGTCCATACTGTGGTAAGAATTGATAAGCAACATCATTCCTTATGTAGACACTAAGCGATACCCATGAATAAGAAATGCAGTAGGGTCGGAATTCTCACCTACTTAGGTTTCACTCAATGCCAATATAGCTGGCCTGTTCGAAACAGTGTGGATATACAGCAAGTAAATGAATTCTAGGCCCGCGAATATTGCAATAATTGACTCTGAAATCATCAATCATTACAAGTAAAAAAGAAAATAAAAAGACCAGAGACAGACGAGATCTAAAAGGGTTACTAAATTGAATATAAGAATTCAAGTTCGAATAAAACGCTCCAACTTACTCTATCTATCACATTCAATTAATATGGCAATAGTTACATAAAACGTCGAAAAATAGAGGGTTGCGCCCCGGATGACAAAAATAGCAAATACTTCGACCTAAGAGAGTTCATAACTCAGATCATTAGATTCGTGTAGCAAAATAATTCTTCTCAACCCCATCAGCGCTGTCTTCATTTCAATAATTGAAAATGCTATCGCCGGCACAACTGTCACTTTCTTACTGGCTTTTTTATCGACTGCAATCACGAAGCTAAGACTTCATGATCTTGTCCTTGCGATTCCGTGTGTATATACTATACACACACCAATAAAATGCCTTAATTTGACTCTAGTCTACAAAAATATTTATCTGAATTTCAAAATGCTATTGCAATTCTGTCCCAGACAGACAGCACCTATAGGAAAGTAGTACTTATTTAATTTTTTAATGAACACTTTTACGGATTCTATACACAATATAGAATTACCAATAATTTCGCTTTCCAAAAGAGAAATAAATCTTCATTTAATTTTGCACAGTGTTCTAACATGAAAATAATAATAAATCTTGGCTCTCGTTATTGATGATGTCAAAGGCAAAAACAATAATTGAATCGCAAAGTGCACTAAATCATTACCATTTCAAATGTCAAAAACTACCCTCAATACATCATAAATTACAAGCAAATTCTTGTGCACGAACAAAACAAACAAAACTCACATAATTTTCCGGTTAAATCTAATTATAATTCATCTTGTTGTTAAGTTTTTTTGTTTTTGTGAATTTACTCACAAAATGTCTACGTTTATGAGAATGGACCTGTATTTCGAAATCTATAATTTGTCGGAAGTAAATACCAAGAAAATAAAAACCATTTCTTGAACAAATTGGCGTCTACAACTATTTGAAGAAAATGAATTTTGTATACTTACTTAAGGTGGCGCTACAGGCCGTTGTGGACTTGGGCCTCAATCAACAATCTCCGCCAGCCAGCTCGGTCCCTAGCTAGCTGTCTCCAGTTTTGCACTCCAAGTTGATTGAGGTCCTCTTCCACTTGAGTGCGCCACCTGAGTCGCGGTCTTCCTCTTCTCCTACGTCCCTCGGGATAGTGTCGAAGCTTTCCGGGCCGGAGCATTGGTGTCCATCCGCTCTAAATGACCGAGCCATCTGAGTCTCTGGACCTTGACCCTTCTGGCTAGGTCCATGTCGTTGTACAACCCGTAAAGTTCGCTGTTATATCTTCTTCGCCATTCCTCTTCAATGCACACGGGGCCAAAGATGACCCAAAGAACTTTCCTCTCGAAACAGCCTAAGGCACATTCATCCGATTTTGTCAAGGTCCATGCTCCTGCACCATACAGCAGGACTGGGATGATGAGGGTGTTGTATAATGTCACCTTAGTTGCTCAAGAGAGGGCCTTTCCACTCAATTGCTTTCTTAGCCCAAAGAAACAGCGATTAGCAAGAGATATTTTTGGTCTGATCTCGGCGCTGGTGTTATTGTCCGTTTTTATTGCGGAGCCTAGGTAGACAAACTCCTCTACTACCTCGAAGTTGTACGGTCTATTGTGACATTCTGTCCGAGTCGTCAGTGTTGGGTGTCCTTCCTCGAAGACGGCATAGGCATATACATCGTTTTTCCCTCATTTACCGCTAAACCCATTTTTGCCGTTTCTGTCTCTCACGCTTTGCTCTTTCCATTATATCAATATCATCGGCGTACGCGAGAAGTTGAACAGATTTTTGGAAGATAGTGCCTCTGGTGTTGACGTTGGAGTTCTGCACTATCTTCTCAAGAACGATGTTAAAGAAATCGCATGACAGTGCATCGCCTTGTCTGAATCCTTTTTTGACGTCGAAAGATTCCGTGAGCTCGTTGCCAACCTTGATGGAGCAGCGTGAATTCTCCATCGTCATTTTGCACAAGCGAACGAGCTTGGCAGGGACGCCAAAACTAGACATAGCTTTGTACAGTTCGTCTCTGTAGATGCTGTCATACGCGGCCTTAAAATCGATGAAAAGGTGGTGGGTATCGATTTGGAGTTCATAGGTCTTTTCCAGGATCTGCTGCAACGTGAAAATTTGGTCGATGGTTGACTTTCCTGGCCTGAAGCCACATTGATAAGGACCAATCAGATTGTTGACGAAAGGCTTCAGACGTTCACATATTACGGCAGAGAGGATTTGTAGGCGATGTTTAGTAGACTTATTCCTCTATAGTTGGCGCAGTTTAGAGGATCTCCCTTTTTCAGGATCCTATGCTCGTCACCTGCTGCTTTGAACAAACTCAGCAGCTAGTCCATCTACTCCAGCGGCTTTGTTGGATTTCAGCTGCGATATTGCGGTTTTCACTTCTTCTAGGTCGGGTTCACGGAATTGTTGGCTATCATCGTGTCCGATGAAAGGCTCCTGTCTGACGGCGGTATTTTGTTCGTCGTCGCCGTTATACAATCTACAGAAGTGGTATTTCCAAATCCCCAGCATTGACTGCGATTCTACTATGATGTTCCTTTGTTTATCTCTGCAGTTCTTGCTCGATGACCTTGAGCCAGCTGTTTAACCTTTCGGTAAAACCTCCGAACTTCATTCCTGCTGTTGGCTCTCTCAACATCCTCGATCTGACGCTTCTCATGCTCTCTCTTTTTCCTCCTGAGAAGCCGGCGTTCCTCTCTCCTCTTTTGCTCGTTGAGCTCACGAGCAGCTCTTGTCCTTCTATGCAGCGCCGCTTTGTATGCCTCCTGCTTGGCTGCATGGGCCTGCCTGCACTCTTCGTCAAACCAGGGGTTTCGTTTTGGTGGCTGTGTGAAACCCAGCACATTAGAGGCGGCATCTCTAACTGCTCTCTGGCAATGTTGCCACTGGTATTCGATACTTGATGTTTTCGGCACAGGACTCCTTAAGAGGTTACTTGACACTCGATCAGAGAATTATCTTGCGATCTCTTGCGATTGTAGCCGTCGGACGTCGAATTTTCTTGCAGCATTTCCTTGTTTTGGCCGTTGTCGGGATATTCGTAGCACTACCTCGGCTACGACGAGGTAGTTGTCCGAGTCGATGTTAGCTCCTCGGAAAGTTCGAACATCTAAAATGCTGGACAAGTGCCTTCCGTCGATCGCAATGTGATCAATCTGGTTGACGGTTGATTGATCAGGAGATCTCCATGTACCTTTATGGATGTTGAGATGAGGGAACCAGGTGCTTGCTACCACAACATTTCGCCCCGCAGCAAAATCGATTAGCCTGCATCCGTTATCGGATGTGGTGTCGTGCAGGCTGTGCTTTCCGACCGTTCCACCAAAGATGTCCTCTCGTAGCTCGTAGAACTCGTCTTTGTTGTCGTCCTTTTTCTCTTCTGTGGGGGCATGCGCACATATTAGCTAATGTTGCCGAATTTAGCCTTGATTCGGATTGTCGTGATGCGTTCGCTCACACATTTGAAGCTCAAGACTTTTTGCCTGAGTCTGCTTCCCACGACGAATCCGCATCCAAATAGTCGCTGTTGTTGCTCTCGGTAACAATTACCATAGTAGATGTCGCAGTTTTTCATCCTCCTTTTGCCCGGTCCATCCCATCGCATTTCCTGGATAGCGGTAATATCTGCTTTGTAGCAGTTGAGGGTCTCCGCTAACTGTTCGGCAGCACGCGGTCTATTAAGGGACCTAACATTCCGCGTGCATATCCGAAAATCGTTGTCCTTTGTACATTTGCTTGGGTCGTCATCAGTGTATCCGTCCGTTTCCGAGGCCTGTTGTTGCTTCGCAACCAAAATTTTTTCTACGTGGTCGGGAAGTCAACCCAACGCACAAGCCCCAACCTGGAGTACCAGGTACTTGATGTGACTCCAAGTGCAGGAGCCGGAAAACCGCTCCTTTTACGGCCTGGGCTTCAAATAAGTCGAAGTAGCCTGTAAAGGTGTTCACCAAGTAGTTCGGCCTAACTGGAACTGGAGACGCCACCGTTAATTCCAAAGAAGAAATTCATTCGCTGCCGTCCCTCGGTGGGAGTGCCTTGGTGGGAACACTCCTTCGTTGTGGGGTAATTGGTAGTAACAGCCTACTCCGCTTCGACCTGTCGACCATGGGAGGCCCTTCTGCTAAATCAAGTTTCGCGATCGCATAGCTCTAAGCTTCATAGTAGTAGTTACCGTAAGCCGCTCCGCCACGTCAAGGCTTACCCCGTGGAGGGGTTCAGAGGATCTCCCTTTTTCATTTTTTTGCTTCATGAATTGTCAATTAAATTCAAATAATTACAAATTAAGGAGCAAGAACTAGAAACACAAAAAAAGTATTGTTTCAAATTAAAATTACTTGAAATATAGATACTACACCTTCCTAAGCGAAGGGAAAACAATAGTGGTTTTTATCCCAATTAAAACTATAACACACGTTTTCATATGCAAAACAAAAAAAAAAAAACAAAAAATCATAATAGATTTCCAAATCCTTATTGTGTTGCAAATTTATTCAAAAATAAAATAAAACAAAATATGTACATAATTCTGTATGAACAAGAAAAAAAAAACATAATCAAACTATCAGATTTCTGAGTTGGGTATATTTGATTTATTTTATGAGAGATTGAATTTATAGTCAAAATCGTTTGTTAGTATTTAACATTTTTATTCAAATTAAAAGCGATCATGCTAATATTTGTTTGTTTTCCTACTTTTCATGCCGATAAAATAATCGACAAACCGATGAGATTTCGGTGGAACTTGTTTTGCAAATATTTGCAGAATTTTTATTAGAATGAATATTAAAGCCATATTCATGTATGCATATGTATTCAATTCATGTAAGTTGCTTTGGTTACAATACAACGATTTTTGAACTTATTCTTGCGCAAGAAACATTGATTGAACCAGAATGATGTGTTCAAAAATGAGACTGTATACAAATATGTAAATATTGAGATGAAATTTAATGGCTACATACATTTTTCCTTATTCGAATAAATTATGGATCAAGTTCAGAGCTAGAGATAGAAAATTGCGAAACTAGAAAATGAAATTGTTTTTTTTCCGGCGCTGGTCCAGCGAAACATTTTTCATATGAGTTTATTTTTTTTTTGAGAGACTCATAATACAAGCGCTGAAGATATTCTCAGCTCACCTATCTATGTATATGCTGATTTAATAATTAATTTTCTTGGATATCACAATTCATTCAGATGATCAATTAACGCCTTTCAGTGTATTAAACCACACACTTTTAAAGGTTTGTTCTACCCTTATTATGCAAGAGAAGTAGTTAGTGCATTCGAGTTCGAGGGTGTTGGTGGGAAAAGATTTTGAATTCCAGTAAATTGCAATGATTGGTAAAGACAGAGGGTGGAGGAGAATTGTATTATTTACTTACTTATGGTGGCCCTACAGTCCATGTCGGACCAGGGCCTCACCCAACAAACTTCTCCAGCCAGCTCGGCCCTAGCTAGCTGTCTCCAGTTTCGCACGCCAAGTTGGTTCAGGTCCTCTACCACCTGTGTGCTCCACCTTAGTCGCAGTCTTCTTCTTCTGCGACGTCCTTCCGGGTTGGAATCGAAGACTCTACGAGCTGGAGCATTATTTTTCATTCGCTCAACATGACCCAACCATCTAAGTCGTTGGACCTTTACTTTTCTTTCTAGATCAGTGTCGCTGTACAGCTCGTACGGTTCTTGGTTGAATCTTCGTTTCCAACCCAAAGCGTTTTCATCAGATATTGTCATGATCCATGTCTCTGCACCATATATGAGGACCAGGATGATGAGGTTTTTGTAGAGTGTCACTTTAGTTTCTCGGGAGAGGACTTTACTACTCAATTGCCTTCTAAGTCCAAAGAAGCAGCGATTAGCAAGAGTGATTCTTCGTTTGATATCAGCGCTGGTGTTGTTGTCTGAGTTGATAGCGGATCCCAGGTAGACAAATTATGTCAATGTCTTCTGCGTACCTTAGTAGCTGGACGGACTTTTGAAAGATTGTGCCTCTGGTGTTGGCGTTGGAGCTTTGCACAATCTTTTCAAGAATGATGTTGAAGAAATCGCATGACAACGCATCGCCTTGTCTAAATCCTTTTTTGACATCAAAAGCGTTCGTTAGGTTTTTTCCGACCATGAAAGAACAGTGTCAGTTTCCCATTGTCATCTTACACAGACGGACGAGTTTTTCTGGGATGCCAAACTAGACATTGCTCTATATAATTAGTCTCTATAGAGGCTGTCATACGCGGCGTTGAAATCGATAAAAAGGTGGTAGGTATGATTTGAAGTTCACGGGTCTTCCTGGGTTGACGAAGGGCTTCAAACGTTCACACAGCACGGCAGACAAGATTTTATAGGCGATGGTAAGGAGACTTATACCTCTGTAGTTGGTGCAGTTCAGGGGTTCTCCTTTTTTGAGGATTGGGTATACGATGCTGAAGTTCCATTCATCGGGCATGCTTTCCTCCGACAAAAAATTTTGCAGATGAGCTAGTGCATGCTTCTAACCAAATCATCTCCAGCTACTTTGTTCAGTTCAGCAGCTAGCGCGTCTACTCCAGCGGCTTTGATCGACTTAAGTTTAGATATCGCTATCTTCACTTCGTCCATGTCGGGTGGCTGGAATTTTTGGCCTTCTGCACGAAAATTGAATGGTTCTGTATTGCTGACGGAGTTTTGGTCGCCATCGCCATTATACAGCTTGGAGAAGTGGTCTTTCCATTTCCTCAGCACTGACTGCGGTTCCACAACGACGTTCCCATGATGGTCTCTACAGGTTTCAGTTCGGGGTGTATAAGCCCTGGTTTGTTTCACCTTTTTGTAGAACTTTCGAACACTCGTTCCTGTTGTGACATCCCTCTATCTCCTCCATCGCGGGCTTCTCATGCTCCCTTTTTTTCTTTCTGAGAAGTTTATGATGCTCCTCTCTCCTTATCTGCTCGAAGAGCTCACGAACTGCTCGTGTCCTTCTTTGTAGCGCCCCTTTATACGCCTCTTGTTTAGCTGCATGTGCTCGCCGGCGCTCATCGTCAAACCAGGAATTTCGTTGTGGTGGCCGTGTAAGCCCTTGCACTTCAGAGGCGGCATATCTGATGGCTGATTGGCAGTGTTGCCATTGGTTCTCTACATTTTGTGATGACAGCAAAGGACTTCTGACGTCGAAATTTCTCCTAGCATTTTCATGTGTTGGTCGAATTCGTACCTTGGCTACAATAAGGTAGTGCTTCGAGTCTATGTTGGAATGTGCGGACTGCGGACATCTAAGCATGCTAGTGAAGTGTCGTGCGTTGACGGTTGATTGGTCAGGAGATTTCAATGTTCTCTTGTGGATATCGAGATGTGGGAAACGCGTACTTGCTATAATTACGTCTCGCACCGCAGCGAAGTCGATTAGCCTACATTTATGATAAGAAATGAATCTCGGAAATTAACATAACACTCTTGGAAGCGAGTAATTAAGGCTGATTTCTTAAGAGGATTAATACTATCTCACTCTCTCATATCTTTTCCTTATCTCTACAGTTCCATATGAAAAGCTAAGCGCATGCTATCGAAACAATTTATTGGTAGCCGGTTTGAATGTTTGTTCTTTAAGAGGATTTATACGACCACGAGAATCCTGTGTATAACACAAATCTGCTGCTTAGGATATATCGAAAGATATCGATGGGCATTTTTGTCCACTGACACGTATCTCTTTTATCGCGTAAAGTTTTACGATAGGAAACCACAGGAAACATTAAAATTAATACAAAAAATTGAAATTTCACAACCTTATTTTAGACGATAACCCTGGAATTATCTCATCTTCTTAATTTAAAGGCAACTGGTAGCTTGAAGTTTTTTTTTTTTTATTTGTTCACCCGTTCACCTGTTGTGAAAGATTTCTTGAAATCTGTGTTTTTTCCTAACCTTTCCTTCTGAGGCTGCGCGTTATCTATTTGATGACTTGCACAGTGTGTGTTTCAATTTCAGAAGATGCAATATCTAAAGGAAATTATAACTCACAACAATTCACCATCATTATTTAACATGTTATATTTTGGACAAAGATGTAAAACCTCAAAAATCGATCGACCATGTTATCGATATCAGCCCATATCAAAAGTTATGGCAAACAAAAATATTTAAAATCAGTAAATGGAATGCAAACCTTTCTCTTGGTTTTATTAAAAAAAAAAACAAAAAACAAAACAAAAAAATCTCTAAGAACTTTAAACTCATATTCTTCATTCTGCTTCATATTTACTCAAGAATTTCAGCCAACGAAATAGTTTCGAAAATATGCAGGCATGCATGCGGAAAGGGCACCTCTGTAAGTAAATTTTATATACAAGGATGTTTGAAAATCGCATGTCGATTTCCTTATGAGCATCACATCCACATATATTACATAAACAATTTGCCTTTAAGGACCATAGAGTCACTGCCATGTTGAGAGGAGGGAGAACGAGAGCCCACCATGCTCTTCATACACTAGCTATACTGTCCTGGAATTTTAAACATATGCAACTAATTGAAATTCCTATCGTTTGCTTGTGAATGAATGAAGGTATGTGCGGTAAAATAACGACAAACTCTATAACATCCTTACAAGCAAATGCAAACCTGATTCTCTGTGACGACAAACTTGGACGGGGACGTTCTCTTTCCACTTACATCCCTTTTCATAACTGGGATACCGAACTTCCTTGTGGATTCAAATAAATATCATCCTAAATCCATATCTATCTCTACGATATAAGCGATGTGTTCCTAACCTTTAAGGAGTATCCTTCTGATTGAGGTAATTATTGAATATTAGGGGGTAATTAGGAACACACACGTTTAACGATTCCAGGCTTCTCCGTGGAATGGGCTTGTTTTTTTTTGTTTTTTGTTTGAGTTCATTTTCAGTCGTCTTTCCCTTCGCATTAATTTTCTTTTCCGTATTTGATCGTTGCTATCATCATCATCTGTCTGAATCGAATCAATTCTCCATGCCATAATCACTGTCTGTGTTTGGTGTATTCTATTCTTATAATGACCCCACATGGGAGTGCAATGGAAAAGGTACGCAGACCATCCATCGATCCACAAAAAAAAAAGGTAATCAAGATGGGTGCAGCTGATAGGACCAACAGAGACAGACCCTCACACCGAAAATGACTTGAACCTGTCCATGTCGTTGTCGTCGTTGTCCGAGCCAAGAAAGGTTGTAAAACATGATAATTCTATGTCTTTATCATAAATTATTGGCAGGTACAAAATGGAGATGGACATGGAAAACAATGAAACTGACCTTTAATGCGTTTTTGGATGTCGACGGCTTCATAAATAATTCGCCACCTACCGTGAAACGTAATTCAATTTAAACTTGTATAGGCAAAGGTATTTAAGGAATAATAATACTCCCTGAAAATGGATGAGAAAGACACTCGTAACACATTCATCGAAAGGGACAAAGTTTTTTTGTTTTTATAAAACTAACAAGAACCCGAAAATTAAAAATAAATAAATGAAAAGAAAAACAGAAGAAAAGGGTTTTTCCTCCGCAGTTGTTGAAGACTGAGAAATAATTAACCCTAATGCTCGTCGCGGCGTAAATTGTGTGGGAATTAAACAAATGGTGTGCGCCTTAAAATATTTACTTCGGTTTTTTTCTTTTTTGTTTTTTTGTTTTAAATTTAATTTGAACTTGAACTTTGATTCACCTTTTCTGGGTTGTTGCATTTGAATTAATGTAAGGGGTTATTTTTTCTTTGTTTCGCTCAACATATTTGAAACGGAAGGGAAAGTTTAAGATGTGAATTAATTTAGTTGTATGACTTTTACAATTATTGTTTGATAATTTCCGAAAGAAATCTTTCCTTATCACCAAATTGGCAGTGAAAGTAGAATTTGTTGTTTACTCAATAATTCTTAATCACAAAAATAAAGTATTTACGTTGGACTAACTGTGCTACAGCGAAAGAGCTGTGATTTCTCGGGCTGAAAAACGTAAAAAAATGAAGTTTGATGAAACGGACGAGACGAATAATCGTTCAAACGGAGCGCTGCAACGTCTGGTTTTACTTGAACAATAATTAAAGTTCATTTGAATGCAACAGATATCGAAGAATAAACTTGACGAGATCACCTGCCGTTAAGGCTTAATTTTCCGGTGGGCCTACCCACAATATCAGGGCTGAGGACAAGCTCCAGCCAA
Source organism: Sphaerophoria rueppellii (assembly GCA_920937365.1). Lineage (NCBI taxonomy): Eukaryota > Metazoa > Arthropoda > Insecta > Diptera > Syrphidae > Sphaerophoria > Sphaerophoria rueppellii. Next base: position 19,587,667 of record CAKKXW010000005.1, on the reverse strand, counting down.
CGCCCTGTGGCAGTACAAGTACCACCACAGTACAATTAGCAATATGTTTAGGCATATTACTCCCCTTGCTGAGGGGCGAGGTCTATCTAACACCTCTTGCACCTTAGTGATCTCAGATGGTAACAGATCATCTAGGGCCTACTAGTTCCCACGAATTTGGGATAACCACAGCCACCACGATACTCCCACAAGGGGGCCTACCTCATGGACAGGACCAAGTTAAACAGACTGATATCGAAGATACCAGAGAACCTGAATAACTCAGTGGGCTCCTGTCTCCCGTAGTACCAGAATATAGCTTCCGGTGGAGCTCCGCAACCGTAAAGGTTACTTCCAGATGGGCTCCTTAAAAATCCGAGGCCTGGCAACCTCAATGCATATCCCAACGAACAGCAGCTGAGGAAGAAACATGCTGGGTGGATGGGAATGCGAACAACTTAAAGACAGCAGGAAAACAGCAAATCCGCATCAAGAAGTAGCTGAAAGAAAAACTCAAAAGATACTTCATTATAAAAATTCATATTTATATGCATTTAAAACAACAAAAACGCCTATTACTACCTACAACATATTACACCTAAGTAAAACAGAACTTAACTAACCTGTCAAATCCTTAACTAACCTGTCAACCTTCTTCTCCCAAATGCTTCACTGGCAAATGCCTGAAAATGCTCAACAGTTTCCCTCGAAAGAAGAACACCACTAACATCCCAGTCATTTTCCGTCCTAACTATGCCCATGGAAGTAAGATTCCTTACATCAGCATAGAGGGTACAGTCCAGTAAAACGTGCTTCCAATCCTCGGAAGGATCTCCGGACGAGCAACCAGCCAACTCAGCAAGTCCCCTTTTATGCAAAAATGCATTCAAGGAACCCAACAGAAAGCCGCCGGGAGAGAGAACCCAAAAACACCTACAGAACAAGCCTCCTTAACCTTGGGAAGGAACTCAAAAGTTACTTCGCTGTTGTCCCATCTAGATTGCCATCTAGAGGAAACACACCTGGCTAAAGATAGCTTCAACTCATTCCTATTCAACCTACCAAAATCGGAACACTCAGACCAATCCGTTGAGGTTAAGGTTTCACGCCTCCTTAACTTGAATTAAATAGCCATGCGTATTACTTCCAAGTGCAGAGGCGGAACGCCCGCGAGAATCTGCATAGCTTCCGTAGAAATGGTACGACACACAGGCAGCATTCCATGCAACATGACTCTCTGGCAAGAGAGAATCTTTCTCTTCCCAGCTTCCTTCATTATTGTGCTGTACTAAATCGGAGCACCGAAATAGTTGCACAAGCAAAGAAAAGCCCACGATATACAGTAAGCGCAGCCCACCTAGTGAGACCCCACTCTCTTAGAATGCAACAGGAAGAATTAGAAAAAAAAAAAAAAACACCAACATCAAAATCAGAAAAGATTCTCAGATTCTATAAGCAGTGCAACAACGCCGGCCGCGCCGTCAACTGCTATAAGTGATCAACGCTTTTAGATCTTTAAATTAGATAACAAAGTATTATTTGAAGTACGTTCTTTTGGATGCTTGTGGAGATCTTCCGTAGAGTGGAAAACACCAACATAATATTATAAATTGAAGAAAGCCAATTTAACCCATCCACCGACTAATCTTACAGTCAACCTCTATTTTAATCAGTGCTAACCTTTGTCAGCGATAGAATTTCAAGGATATGTGTCCCTAAACGCTGAGCGACACCCCTGCTATTTTAAAGCACCTATATACCTACGCAATGTAAATCAGAATTATTTGTGATTTAAATAAATTTCTACTAAAAAATCCGCGGTATGTAAGGTTGAACCGGCGAACAAAGGCCGACAGTAGTTTCCACTGCAACAGTACAGCTCAACACATAGATTTGCAGCTATAACTTGGAAAGTGGCATTTAATACTTCCCTAAGAGAAGATTGTAAAATAGTGTCACCTAGGCTTTGGCTTTTCGAAGTTACCGTGCCACTGCTATACGCAGAGTGAAAATCTGATCGATGGTGTTCTATCGTCTATGGACTAAAGCGAATTAAAAAATGTTGGCGTACGTCTTTATACGTCCACAAAGTAGGAACGTAATTTGTTTTGTTATGTATAGTGACAATATTGGCATCAGAAGAAGAACAACAATTAAGGTGGGGGAACACGAATTCGCAGTAGTGTGAACCTTCAATTACCTCGGGTCAATAGTAACAGCCAATAACAATATGGGAGAAGAAATACCCGGGTGGCTGTTCAAATACAAAATGAACTACTTAAGTCTTTCAAGGCTCTTTAAATCCAAAAATCTTACCATTATGTACTTCGAAACAGCTTCTCTATAAGACGTTCGTACTTACGATTTTGGAATGCTTAGCCAAAGGCACTCTGAACTCTTAGCCGCGATCGAGAGGTCTTATGGAGAATAGTTAGCTCCGTTTGTGGGGAAGAATGATTCCGGTGACGATATCACCATGCTTGCTTGCTTAAGGTGGCGCTACAGTCCGTTGTGGACTTGGGCCTCGGGAATAGTGTCGAAGGCTTTCCGGGCCGGAGCATTGGTGTCCATCCGCTCTAAATGACCGTCTGAGCCATCTGAGTCTCTGGACCTTGATCCTTCTGGCTAGGTCCATGTCGTTGCACAACCCGTAAAGTTTGCTGTTTTATCTTCTTCACCATTCCCTTCAATGCAAACGGGGCCAAATATGTCCCGAAGAACTTTCCTCTCGAAACAGCCTAAGGCACTTTCATTCGATTTTGTCAAGGTCCATGCTTCCGCACCATACAGCAGGACTGGGATGATGAGTGTGTTGTACAGTTTTAACTTAGTTGCTCGAGAGAGGGCTTTTCCACTCAATTGTTTTCTTAGCCCAAAGAAACAGCGATTTGCAAGAGTTATTCTTCGTCTGATCTCGGCGCTGGTGTTATTGCCCGTGTTAATAGCGGAGCCTAGGTAGACACATTTCTCTACTACCTCGAAGTTATATGTGACAATTGTGACGTTCTGCCTGAGTCGTCGCTGTTGGGTGTCCTTCCTCGAAGACAGCATATACTTCGTTTTTCCCTCATTTACCGCTAAAACCATTTTTGCCGCTTCTGTCACAATTCTAACAAAGGCGCCATTGACATCACGCTGTGTTCTTCCCATTATATCAATGTCATCGGCGTACGCGAGAAAAGTTGAACAGATTTTTGGAAGATAGTGCCTCTGGTGTTGACGTTGGAGTTCTGCACTGTCTCCTCAAGCGCGATGTTAGAGAAATCGCATGACATTGCATCGCCTTGTCTGAATCCTTTTTTGGATCCTTGATGGAGCAGCGTGAGTTCTCCATCGTCATTTTGCACAAGCGAACGAGCTTGGACAGGATGCTGTAGATGCTGTCATACGCGGCCTTAAAATCGATGAAGAGGTGGTAGGTATCGATTTGGAGTTCATAGGTCTTTTCCAGGATCTGCCGCAACGTGAAAATTTGGTCGATGGTTGACTTTCCTGGCCTGAAGCCACATTGATAAGGACCAATCAGATTGTTGACGAAAGGCTTCAGACGTTCACATATTACGGCAGAGAGGATCTTGTAGTCGATGTTTAGTAGACTTATTCCTCTATAGTTGGCGCAGTTTAGATGATCTCCCTTTTTCAGGATCGGGCAAACAATGCTGAGGTTCCATTCATCGGGCATGCATTCCTCTGACCATATCTTACAGATGATTTGGTGCATGCTCCTATCTAGCTCGTCGCCTGCTGCTTTGTTGGATTTCAGCCGTGATATTGCGGTTTTCACTTCTTCTAGGTCGGGTTCACGGAATTGTTGGCTATCATCGTGTCCGATGAAAGGCTCCTGTCTGACGGCGGTGTTTTGTTCGTCGTCACCGTTATACAATCTATGATGTTCCATTGTTTATCTCTGCAGGCATCGGTTCTTGCTCGATGACCTTGAGACAGCTGTTTAACCTTTCGGTAAAACCTCCGAACTTCATTCCTGCTGTTGGCTCTCTCAACATCCTCGATCTGACGCTTCTCATGCTCTCTCTTTTTTCTCCTGAGAAGCCGGCGTTCCTCTCTCCTCTTTCGCTCGTAGAGCTCGCGAGCAGCTCTTGTCCTTCCATGCAGCGCCGCTTTGTATGCCTCCTGCTTGGCTGCATGGGCCTGCCTGCATTCTTCGTCAAACCAGGGGTTTCGTTTTGGTATGCTGTGTGAAACCCAGCACATTAGAGGCGGCTTCTCTAACTGCTTTCTGCCAATGTTGCCACTGGTCTTCGATACTTGATGTTGGCGGCATAGGACTCCTTAAGAGGTAGGTTACTTGACACTCGATCAGAGAAGGATCTGGCGATCTCTTACGGTTGTAGCCATCCGACGTCGAATTTTCTTGCAGCATTTCCTTGTTTTGGCCGTTGTCGGGATATTCGTAGCGCTACCTTGGCTACGATGAGGTAGTGGTCCGAGTCGATGTTAGCTCCTCGGAAAGTTCGGACATCTAAAATGAGGACAATTTTAATGTCATAACTAGGACATTGCTCGTACGTTTTGTCAAGGAGCTCGTAGAACTCGTCTTTGGTGTCGTCCTTTTTCTCTTCTGTGGGGGCATGCGCACATATTAGGCTAATGTTGCCGAATTTAGCCTTGATTCGGATTGTCGTGATGCGTTCCCTCACGCATTTGAAGCTCAAGACTTTTTGTCTGAGTCTGCTTCCCTCGTCCAAAGAGTCGCTGTTGTTGCTCTCGGTAACAATTACCATAGTAGATGTCGCAGTTTCTCATCCTTCTTTTGCCCGGTCCATCCCATCGCATTTCCTGGATAGCCTGCTTTGTAGCATTTGAGGGTCTCCGCTAACTGTTTGGCAGCACGCGGTCTATTAAGGGACTTAACATTCCACGTGAATATCCGAAATTCGTTGTCCTTTGTACATTTGCTTGGGTCGTCATCAGTGTATCCGTCCGTTTCCGAGGCCTGTTGTTGCTTCGCAACTAAGTTATTTTGTACGATATAACCATGAGCTATATCAAATCTACAGCGAAGCAGACTTGATGGTAAAAGTTTAGCTAAGGTAGATGCCGATGGGTTGGACATCTAGCTAGTATGAGCGAAGAGGACCTAATTAAATCAGAACGCTCAAAGCCTTATGGTGCGGCACCGGCACTGGATGGCGTCGGCTAACAAATCAATCAGATTATATGAAAGAACTTGCTGTAAGATGTTGAGTTGATGAAGTTTAATAAAAAATACAATGCTGAGGTTCCATAATTGTACTTCTATTTCTTAGATAACAATCGCAAAATAATTTGCTAACGACAATTACATCGACGTTTTTGAAAGGATGGTTTTTTGGTATATGGAGTTGAGCCAAATAAAAAAGATACAATGGAGACCATTCCTCGGACATTCATCTATCTCGTTCACTTCAAGGCCGGACATATTCGAAACGTGATTGTTACCACTTTTGGCTTTTTTAAAGGTACAAAATCAGAGTCCTCGGCATCATAAGTTAACAATAGTTTTTGTTTTAAAAAAGTTTGACGAACTCCATATTGTGACGTGATGGTCATACATAGATGTTTTAGTTTTAATATTATTCTTTCTTTATGAAAATACTTCATATTTTTACCAAGTAATATGTATGACGTGAAAATCCACTGTTAGCCTCTACAGGATTCTGTTCGTTCGTTTGACCTTTTAAAGGATCTTCGACCTCTTTTCATGGTATGGTATGATTAACTTTTTTACTATCCTTACTTTAGTTAATTTTTTTTTTCTATAAAAATCCCGAACACATTTTCAATATGGCCGGCCGAAGCAAGCCTGGAGCTGAGCACAAAAAAATATACTTTTTTTCGCAATTCCAACAAGGATCACGCTTATAGCCTGACAGAAGTTTATTATTTTTTTTGTTCAACACTTGAATGACATTAATATTGCATAGCTTGCATTTTTATAATTATTTTTTTATTTGTAAGAAATGAAACGCCTGAATAAATTGCATGTAGATAAATTAGAAAATTCACATAGCGTGACCAGAATATTTGCCGAACAAGCACATATGTATGTATGAACCTACCTACCAAGAGACCAGTATATCCCTATGGTGGAGAACGTCGAACAACGACGGCGACTACAACGACGACGAACGACCGACGCCTAACCTAACCTACTTTCCATGTAAAAAACGTCTCGTCATAAAAACCAATTGAGAAGTTTTATTTCATTACTTCTTTTTTGCTCTTGCCGTCAACTTTAATAGCACACCATTAAAAAAGAGAACTTTCTTTCCTCTCCCGCCTATGGGCGTTAAGTGATTGACACATTCAATGTTGAAAGAAATTAAATCGAAAAAATAAAGTTGATAAGCTCGAAAATAATATTTAAGATATTAAAACGCACCATGTGTGGCTTTAAATGTGTTTAGATAGAAGAGAAGAAAAACTTTGAACAAAGTTAAACAGAAAAACACTAGAAGTTGTTAATTTAATTTCTTTTTCTTTATTGATAGACTCTTGAAGTTGTCCCATCTCGAGCTTCAGCTACAGGTTGATTCGTAACGGGCTGTGGGTTGGTATGTACGAGAGTTTCCGGTCCCTTGGGATTTTTGGTTTTTTGTTGATACACAAACAAACAAAAACGAAATTGGATGAATGCAATCAAGCCCAGTATTTTAAGCAATTAATTGTGTTTTCCTTGTTTTTCTTAATTCTGCATTTGCATATTAAAGACTTTCATTAGAGCTCGAAACCACTTTAATGACTTAATTTACATCAAGCTCTTTGTTCACAATTGAAAGACAGAAAAAAGAAACGCTAATTATATCAATTTAGAGAAGAATTTGATGTGAGAATGTGATTCACCTGGCCATATGTTTTGAAAGTATTGAATCATAAATGTTTTGTTGCTGCTTTAATTATATACCAAGGAGCAACAAGACTGGTGTAGGGTTTGTTTTTAAGATCCCTCATGAGTGCTAATGCGTGTGATTGGATCAGGGTCGGATGTTTCAGAAGTATTATCGTATAGATAAGTCAGTGACTTTGTTATGGTGTGGATGTCGGATTCCACACCTTATTGACAGTCGCCTCTGAAGAAATACAAAGGTATATTTTCTGCTGATATTGCCCTAAGTCTTGTACACTTTCCCTGACACATCTGTGAACTTATATGGAAACTAAAACTCGGAAGATTTTAATTTGTAGTGTTTGTACTTTGCTCAAAAATAACGATTATTTTCGCATGAAAGGAAAAAAGTATTAAGAGTTAATGGCAATATTGAATATTTGTAATATGCCAACATTTATTTCTGCAAAACTACATAGTACATACTTTTTTCCATTCTGGCTAGCATAATTGTTTAAACGTGGGCCCCTAGATTCACACACAACACACAATCCTGCCCTGAAATTCACCACCAGAAAAATCAACCGGCTCACTCCACTCGGTCTCACTTCAATATAAAGTCTAATGAATGCTATTAGTTATATGATGCAATAAAGGGAAAAGCAAAACACGCCAAGTTTGAATCTGCTGCTGCAGTCCACGGACCGGGTTAATTAAGAAGTTTTAAATTGCTTAACCCATGCTAATTGGTTTGAGAGAAAGAAAATTTGATATTGGAATTTTCTAAAAAAGCCAAAGAATATCAAAGAGATTTGTTTTTTGTTTAAGAGGAAGCTTTTATAATTTTCCTATAAAAGTGGATTATTATGCTCAATTTGCTTTTTAATTGCTGGATTTATTATTATCGAGGGGAAAAGCGAAGTTATGATAATTTTCAAAAAATTATTGATTTCTTTTTAACAATTTTAGTCTATTTTAAGAAATGAAAAGGAACATGTTAAACACGGTAGAAGAAAGTCTTATGAGAAATTGTATTAGGTACAATTTTTTAAGAAATGATGGCGACATTGGATTACAGAAAACTTAGTCACTGGGCTCAAAGTCTAAATGCAACAGTTAAAATGAATGGATGCATTATTCAAGTCATTGAAATCGGAATATCTCTTAGGAGTCTCTTTTTATCAATTCCAATTGAACGATGGTAACCAACTCCAGAGCTTGCGAGGTGACTGACTTTTACGACTACGAGTCTTGTCCGCCGTGCTGTGTGAACGTTTGAAGCCCTTCGTCAACAACCTGATAGGTCCTTATCAGTGTGGCCAGAAAATCTCGTCCAACTGTGTAAGATGACAATAGGAAACTTACGCTGTTCCATCATGGTCGAAAAAAAACCTTACGGACGCTTTTGATGTCAAAAAAGATTTTTGACAGAGCGATGCGTCTGTCATGCGATTTCTTCAACATCATTCTTGAAAAGATTGTCGCAAAGCTCCAACGTCAATAACAGAGGCACAATCTTTCAAAAGTCCGTCCAGCTACTAGGATACGCAGACGACATTGATTGCGTGATGTCAGTGGAGCGTTTGTGAGTCTTGAGACGGAGGGCAGGAAGATGCTAAGTTAATGCTGTCGACAAGAAATGACTAACAACATTGACGTCTTGAAGCAAACGTCAACATAAGTCGTGTTTTTTTCACTACTCAGTATAGCCAGCACAGCACAATTTCCCTCGGCAAAACACAACAAATTGGATTGCAGTCGATAAAATGCCAGTAAGAAAATGACTTTTGTGCCGGCGATAGAACATTCAAATACTGAAATGGAGACAGCGCTGTTGGCGTTGAGAAGAATTATTTTGCTATGCAAATCGAAGGATCTCAGCTTATCCCCAAGCACCTATGCAATCGCTTAGGTTGGAGTACTTGCTAATTTTGCGTAACCCGAGGCGCAACCCTGAGGTTCATTTTGCGACGTTGTATGTAACAATTGCCATACAAATTGAATTTGACATATAAGGTGAGTTGGAGCGTTTTATTTGCACTCAATGGCGGATTAAACGTTGAGGGCGCCATAGGCAAGCATCGCATCGGCGCCCCTATATTAAAAATATTTAGTACTATAGTTTGACCGAAACCGCTACACCGCGTTGAAATGGGGGCCAAGGAAAAAGAGTCTAAGCTTAAATGAGATCGATTAGTCCATTTGTCCAAAAGATCTTACGGGTTCGGTTTGAAATATTTTAGTTAATAATTCGCAGATTACGCCGAAAATCAATCTAGAAATATGAGGTTTTTGATCAGTCAAAGTCTTTGCCATCCGCTGATGAGTTTCGACCATAAGGTTATTTGCAACTACAATAAGTAAAATCAATATTCAAGAACACTTTTCAAAATTAGGAGGAAGCAAATTCAATTGCGGATTTAGCAAACCAAATAGGTAAGCCCAGTTGACTCTGGGTGGAGTTGCAGTGGCTATCTAGATGTTGTTGTCTCACTTAGACCTCAAGGGTCCATTGTGATACCATGGGAGAGTAATGGACTTAAACAAACCAATTCGTGCTTTTAATGAAGTTAGAGAGACATCTTGTGTCGACCGTTAGTATTATCGTAGAAGGGATTACCGAGATAGTCATTCCTTCTATTGCAGAGTGCTGGACAAGTACATAGAAGGTGTTGGACTGTTTTCCTCTTCCTCCTCGTTCATGCAGCTTCTTCAGAAGTCGTTTGCGTAGACCCCTAGCCTCAAAGCATGTCACCTATAAGGCAGTGTCCTGTTATGACTCCAACTGTGAAGCTTATACTTTGTCTGCTCAGGAAGATCAAACCTTTTGGACGTTACAAGTCTAAGCTTGGCCATATTTGTTTGGTGGTACCCTGTGACCATCTTTTGTTGATTCTAGAACATATTGGTTGAGAAGATATTTGCATGTAGTAGTAAGTGAAACTGGTCAGGACCGATTTTTATTTTAACAAAAGTGGCAAGTGCGGTTCGAGTTCATGAGTTTGCTAGTTCAAAAACGACTTATGAACTCGCATTATTTGCCACTTTTCAAAATTACTTCGCCAGCGCGCCCTTTTGTTGGTTCGCGCCCCTAGGCACGTGCCTAGTTTGCCTTAAGGATAATACACCACTGTTTGCACTTGATTACTGTGCTGGCTACTGAGTAGTGAAAAAACACGGTTATAGACAGATTTAACTTCGAGTTAGTTAAGGTCTTTGTCTACCTGGGATCCGCTATCAACTCAGACAACAACACCAGCGCTGAAATCAAACGAAGAATCACTTTCCAATCGCTGCTTCTTTGGCAATTGAGTAGTAAAGTCCTCTCCCGAGCAACTAAAGTGACACTTTACAAAACCCTCATCATCCCGGTCCTCATGTATGTGCAGAGACATGGACCATGACAACATCTGATGAAAACGCTTTGGGCTGCTTTGAGAGAAAAATTCTTCGAGTGATTTTTGGTCCTGTCTGCATTAATGGAGAATGGAGACGAATATTCGACCAAAATTTGTACGAGCTGTTCAGCGGCACTGACCTAGCCAGAAAAGTAAGGGTCCAACGACTTAGATGGTTGGGTCATGTTGAGCGAATGAAAAATAATGCTCCAGCTCGTAGAGTCTTCGATTCCAACCCGGAAGGACGTTGGAGAAGAGGAAGACCGCGACTCAGGTGGAGCATACAGGTTGTAGAGGACCTGAACCAACTTGGCGTGCAAAACTGGAGATAGCTAGCTAGGGACCGAGCTGGCTGGAGAAGTTTGTTGGGTAAGGACCTGGTCCAACCTGGACATGTAGCGCCACCATATGTAAGTAAGTAAGTTGCGCAATTGGCATGCAACTTTCTCACTATAGGAACATTTACCTATTACTATTTTTCTTACCAGTTATTTCCTTATACATTATTCTTGTTTAAATTGATAACATTGCTTCGTAAATAACACCCAAACATGAAACAAAACCAAAACTAGGACAAAGAGTCTCGTCACCCTCATCGTTGTCAAGGACAACTATCTTCTTGCCATTTGGCTCATTACTCACAATAACTTTTAGCATTGCCCCCCTTTTTGCATGCAAAACATCTCACACGAACTTTAAACTTGACTCTGCAAATAATGGCCCAGAATGGATAATGCAAAGCCAAGAACTTTTGAATTGCTTTATGTGGAAATCTTAATGTAAATTACATCAAAATAGGTCATTGTTAAAGCCCTAATATTTCTGTTGCACTTTCCCAACTCGTTTCGTATTAAAATAATGAATTTGAAATTTATAATAATACTCCACAAAAAAAAAAAAAAAACATATTAAACTTTTCAAGCTAAGCTTGGTTTGTTCATTTTCGAACAACAAACCTGCATGTTTAAAATATTTTCCGCCGCAGAACTGTACCTAAGTAGGTACGCTTTATACTTGACAATAGAAGAGAGGGTTTTGATAAATAGTTAAAAATACAATTTCACTACAATTATGAGCTCGGTTGCATATACATATATTTTTTTCAAATTAAAACTTTCGACGTTGTACAAGAGCCTACTCGGTGTACTCTGTAATATCTGAAAGCCTCTATCTACATCAGGGATAGATGATAGCGAAATGACATCCTTTTTCCCGCAGGCAAAAGTGGAAATAATTGAAAAACATTATAACCCAGCTCCGTGGCTATGGATGATGGTTATGCGATGCATAGCTATACAGCCACAGTGGGGGAAGACGAGCTTAGCGCGTCTGATGTTATCCTGCCATATAGTTTTATCTCATCTGGCAAGTGCACAATTATATGAATAGCTCTTTAAACATTTATTACATCACACTAACGGCAAAGCATACATTTATTATTTCGTACACCTACATAACCGTTAATATAGAAATATGTTGCAAAGTAGGTATATCTGTATAATGTGCAATGTTGGTAATACTTAAGGGAGAATACTCCATTTCCAGATTCTCGCATTCATACTCTGGTACTTTTGCTGCTCTTGTGCTGAAAGCTGGATGGGTTTCCCTTTTTCATTTCAAAAAGCACAAAAGTATATAACCTGCTTTCGACAATGCATTTAGCTCCCGCTGCTGAAGCTGCAGCTGATTAAGCCTTAAAAGAAGAAGAATCCAACACAAAAAAGGACAAGGCAAAAGAAAAAAAAAAAAACATCCCTTAACCATCATCGTCGACGGTCTTTTTTGAAATCAGCTCTACCCCTCCTTTCTGTATGGAACGTTTGCACTGATACTATACCTTGCTTGCTTAAAATTACACTTTTGTCTTTTGGCATCATATGCATGAGCCCGGGCATATTCTACTCGCTCGGGGATCATTTTACAGGGTGTGTTGTTTTGAGAGCTATCCAAGTGAAACTCTACTTCGGCGGATTGGTCTTGTGCTCAAAGTTCGAGTCGGTAATGAACGTGTTAAATTTGTAATTTCTCCTAACAGTGAACCAGAAATAAAATTACATGCACTGAACACAAAAACGGAGCCTTTCATACATTATATGTAAGGATATAAATATAATTCTTCTGAAAGGACTTTTGAAAGTAGAGCTGGCCCTAGTCTTTCTAACCAGGAAGCAAACAGGCCAAACCAGGTAGTTATATAGACAATCCAGTGTGCTGCTATTATTTTTGCAACGAAATTGGAGCGCTCCAAAGTTTTTTCCAAACGTTTCGTTCTCCTTCTCTGCGTTTCAGTCGACTTGCCACGCCACAGCTTCAGCTTGGTATTTGAATTCACTGTTTCGAAGCAGATTCTGGGCAAAGAAATGAAATATTTATTTTAAATGCACACACCACTCATCATCCCCCGCCGTGTCGCCGACGTTGAACCTCCCCATATGTATCATTAAACAAACCTACTCCCCTCGAATGTTCCTCCTAGAAAAACAAACCGGAGGCGATATGGCGGCACGGAAGCAGCAACGGCGGCGGCGGCGGCAGTGACTACAACGAAGGCAGTAACAGCAACAACCAGCCCAGCCCAGCACAACTAGCGCCTGCTTAAGGGAGTTCTTGAAATTCCCAGTAAGACTCTTTTTCCAGTGAAACGAAAAAAAAGTAATCATCATACTCGTAAAGAAAAAAAAAATTCTTCATCCGGCATCGTTAGGACGAATCGTGTGCATGCAATATTCTTGTATCCTTCTGTGTATCTGAATAAGTGGATCGATATTCGTTGTTCTGTAATAGTGCTGTAGCTTCTGGCAAAAGCCAGTGCAGCGTCTGTTTCTGTGGACACAGATTGTAGATGGAGATGGAGAGTTTAGTGCAGGGGCGAACTAGTGCACTGGGGAATATTTTGGATATTTTATGTGATTTTTTTTTAAAGAAAAGGAATAAGAATTATGTTCAGTATATACGATACCGAACTAACTACCTACACTTGCAGTAATAAATATCAACAATTTTAATGAAATAGTCCTTGATATTTTATGATGCTTGAATTGTTAAGTTTTGTTGGGAATTAAAGTTCTGAATAAAACTCGTATATACACTTTGGGGAATTAAGTAAGCATATAATCTATTCTTCTGTTAGTGTGGTATGCATGTTATGGAAATTGATGTAGCGGAACAACCTTTAGGCAAATTTTTAGAAGTAAAAGGTACATTTTGGCTTTTGGGTTAAGGTCACGCGCTCAATTAGCGTTGGTTGAGGGTGGTTGGTGGCGAAAATCATATGAATGCTTTGCGCAAAACGGGAACCACCCGACGGTTCATGAATTAGGCTCTCAAAGCTTGTGAATGTGTAACAGACAAATATTGAAGATAGGATCTACCTTTCTGGATCCTGATGTAAGGACTGGTAGAGGATTCTTATAATCATGGGAATATATTATTTCTTTGGGGTTTGGCAAAACTTGTTGGAGTGCTGAAAATTCGAATGAAAGGCAAACAAAAAAATGTATTTCGGTTCACTGGATGTTTTAACAAAACTTTTGCAATTTTCAGCTTTTGAATATTTACATTGTTCTGTAAGATTCTTCAAAAGCAGATACAAAATCTTTTATTTTGATTTCGATAACTTTGTTGCACCTCTGTAAGAACCAATAAAACAAACTTGAACAAAAGCCAGCCGAATAACTCTTCTTTCTTCACTTAATCCATTGTACAGAACCCATACACTATGAGCACTGAAGGCCTTGCCGTTTTGGTACTTTCCATCTAAGTCCTTAGAGCAAAAAGGAAATCAGTACTTGTGGTTTGATCTGATCTGATCTGATGTTGTTGTATTTTTGTGAATATTTAACCGTATCATACGTATTGCTGCAAATTGTGAAACTCTGCACAAGTCAAAATCGTCAAATCAGGAGAACAGCTGAACGGGCTCTGGAATGATCGAGCTTGTGTAAACTTGAGAGTTTTGAAGAATATTTTCAGAAGCGATTTGAGATGTCTGAAACTATGTTTGACATTTAAGGCTTAGTAAGGTCCTTATTGAGTTTGTTGACGCAGCGTGAATTTTCAAGGATGTCATAACGTAACCAAACATAACACTTTGTGCGGCCTTAAAATCAATAGGAAGGTCCCTTCTTCATGAAAATGAGAATGAAATTTTCGGTCCATAAGAAATTGAATGAATATTCCTTTTTGATTTTTATTTTCGTCCTGAAAAGTTACTTTTTTCTTTTGCCTGAGCAAAATAAAAGTGTTTACGTCAAGATGATAATGGCTGGTGATCACTAAGGCACAAAATTCACTAACAAGTCCGCTACTGAGAAAACGAAATGACGAAATTGGATCTTAAACCATACAAGAACGTTCCGAAGTATCGGTCGGGGGCTGCGTGGTAAAAAGAACAGGGCCTTCAATATTCCCACCCAGCAAAAGCACAATGTGTCCGGGGCCACTACTACCATTATGCAGAGTCAGGCCAATATTAAGAAAACACACTTTGTGTTCGTATTACGAAACTCTTGTCAGAAAGGAGTTTCCTTTCCTATTTGTTTTTCCTCTTTCATTTTTCCTCCTGCCAATATTTTTTTATATTTTGTGCCCGGTACCCGGTTCTGTTTTCTAGGGTTTTTGTTTCAAGCTCTTCATACTTTATGCTGTTGTAAGCTTGTACGTCGAACGAACCAAGGATAAGAATGCAGGCACAGTATCCTAGAATATTTTTGGAATGTTTCTTCATGCATCAATGTACGGTGTGGTACAAGCTCTGTGCTTAGGGTTTTTAAGGTATTTTCTTTTTGTCTTTTTTGGTTTTATGTTCTTTGTATTTTTTAAATAACTTTATAGGTTTTGTGATTAATATGAAGACAAGGCTATACCATGCAGCCCTTTTAAGTTTGTTCGCTCTCAACTCGTCCAGTGATTTTGAGTGTGTGTTTGCTTTGAAAAAAAAGTTCCAGGTTATGTGGGCTGCTTGCCAAAAAATAATATTGAGTTTTTCAATTATATGTATATGATCTTAGGTTCAAACGTTTTACAAAATTTTCTAACAACTTTATTCAAATGTGTGTACTCTGTGCAGTGTGCATCCATTGCATTGGAAAGGAGATGCATGGGCATTTTATTTTAGAGGAGATGCTTGAATCTGAAATATTATATGTAAGGGGACAAGAGTTGCAATTTCAAATGGAGGAACAAGAAGGGATATGATATGTACGTAACGTATACCGTACTCCATATTGGTTCTTGGCGATTGAAATCAAATAAAAGAGAATTGATTTTGTACATCGAAGCATGTTTGGTAAGGAGTTTGTGCTTTGATTTTGTTCGGTTTTTATATTCTTATTTTGAAAAGAAAGGATTTAGTTTGGAGGAGCTTATTGAAGACATTTCAAGAACCCTTATTTTTGCTGACATCGAATTGTGTTTGATTTTATTTTCTTCTTTATGAAAAACAAAAAACAATTTCATTCGGTTTGATTTCGATTTAATTCTTAAATTTTCCTTGTAGTTCCAAAAGTAAAAATATTTTCATTCTTGGTAATAGAAATACACTTTTTTAAAGCTGGCAACACTTCATCCGTAGTGTCCGTAGCTCATATTTAGCTCATAGTTTTTATTTCATCTTTCACGGGCACTACCTCTTGCGAAGAAGTGACAAAACTTCCAAGAGTATCAATCTGTCATGAAAATGTGCTTCTCAACTTTGCCGTTCGGAATCGACGTTAAATTGTAGGTCCCCTCAATTCTTCACACGCACTCAGAGGATTGTTGAAAAGAGTAAGCCACTTAGGCCTTGGCTGTCGCGCCACTGTATTTATTTATTTATTAACACTTCATCCTTTAAAATAATAATAAAATGAGTTTTCGAACACTCGGGCGTATACTCGCTTTTTTATCACAATATTAATGTCAATTTCACAAACAGTTGGTTTGCCTTGGTATAAGAAAAACGTTGTATGATATTTTCTGTTTAGTGTGTGCCTGACAGTGTGCCTTAGATTCAAGCTGATTAACTGCTATTGACTTCAACTTAGTCTGACTTAATCTTAAGTCACCGTCGCGCGCGCCGTAGTTCCATATTTATTTGCGAGTTTTCGTTGATATTAATAACATTATTCTATCAGCAGTTTCTATTTCTTTTTTTCATGGACAGAATAAACTATGCAAGACAAAGAATTCCAAACCTTTCGTTTGCTGGAACAACTATTTTCCGAGTAAATTAATTTTGAAGACTAAAATCTAAAATAAAAAAAAAATTATGCTGCAACTAGCATAAATGGTGAACTAATAATTTGTTTTTACTAACTACAAACAATTTTCCACTATGGATTATCTTGTATCGATCACATTAATTACTCAAGTATCATTATACTGAGAACTAGTCGAACAACAATCATCGGTTTTTTAAAGGAATTGACAGCTAGATTATTTCTACTGTTGATAAACAGGGTGTTCTGTAATTCGACTGCCATACTTTGGGTCATGTTCTTTTAAAAAAGAATGATCTTCAGTAAAGTCTGATTTTGAACTTTTTCATCACTTTATCCATCATCAGGTTTAAAAAAAAAGGCTGACCCTGACCCATGTCTCCGCCAGTGCTGGTATAAGATTCCAACCACTTTTTGGACTTTTAATAAGTAACACTAACCCTCAAAATTACATTTAAATTAAGCTTATATAATGATATGATTGCCAAATATTCAATTTTAAATTATAAAAATTATAAACATTTTTATTTCTGTTAAGAATTGATAGTTTTTAGATAATTTTTAACACTTCTTCTTAGGAAGCAGAACTGAATAGAAAGGTGGGATAAGCTGTAGATAAGCTGTTAGCACATTAAATCTTTTCTGTTAGTCTTTAATATATTTTATAGGTACCTTCTCTCATGTGAAATCATCACGTTCACACCAAATTTTGATCTTAGCACGGTAGCGCCGCAAAGTTCCTCTAGCCAATTGGCATTACACCCTTATTTACAGAAACAACTCAGGGCACTTTCCACACTCCTTTAACTTCTATACCAAAGAAGCCAAAAGTCTCAAACCATTATTGTTAAACTAGTCAAGAAGAAGCACATCATAAATTTCAGATATTTAGCAAAGTAGTTTCTAAGATACAATGTTCCAAAAATCACGAAAACCGTAATTGACTGACTGATTCACTCACTCACTCACTCACTGACAGATCAATCGTTCCCTAGAAACTTTGAAAGTTGGCACAGTGATAGGTCATTTGAAAACTGTTCAATCAAGCGTGCGTGTAGCCGCCTACTTTTACATTATTAGTATAAATTATATGGAGCACTTTGGAGTACAGTAGAATCATAAAATTTGGCATACAAGTGCAACGTGCAATTGAACAAATAAAATATAAACTTTATGATTTTCAACTGAGGGGCGTGGTACCCACCTCTTTAAAAAAGTACTGCTTTCTACCATAAATGTAAAATTTTGAAAACCTTACATAATAGAAATGAATTTTTAACAGCAAAAATAAGTTGAATTAAATTTCTATAAAGAGTTTCCACTGATAAGTCTTCTACCAAGAAGAACTGAAAATTGCGAAATCCAACAAGTTTCTCAAAAAAACCTTTTCCGTTGACTTAACTGTCAAAAAAAGACTTTTTCATAAAAGTAATGGTTTCCTTTATTGCATACATTATATATGGACATTTATGTACTTTGGTGTGGGTATAGCACGAGTACCTAATAACCAATTCGAATCTATTGTTTTTCTTCAAATAAAGGAAAAAAAACTGTCATTTCAACTAAAAATAGCTTATCACTGTGAGGCAAATAAACAAAGCTATTTGTTACTTTAGCACATCCCGACAGTCTTCATTTGTTCCTGTTCTCCGCCTGCACTAGGTTTCTTTTCTGTTTTTGTAAGTCCTTTTCATATATAATGAGTTGCTAGGATATTTTGTTGACATTTGCACAAGTCACGCGAACACAACAACGAAGAATCAGCAACCAAAAACCAGCAAGCACACTTATGAAAAAAAAAAAAAACAAAAAAAGATGTTCATGTTCGTGAAAAAGGACTTTGTTCCATCGTTGTGTCGTTGTCATTGTCGTGTCGTGTCATTCGTGACTGTAGGCAGTTGAAGCTCATGTTCCATGATTCCGGAACTGTGTTTTATTTTGCAAAGCGATTTATGGTGGCGCCAATGTCAGTTAAATGTCAATTTTAAAACTTAAGCACTTGATGGACATAATTATTGTCCCAGGATAACATAAGACAGCAGCAGAAGCAAGGCAATAATTGCTATACAACTACACACGTACATAATACATGATTATCATTTTGCTTAAATACGAAACGCCTCACCAATTATTCTTCACGTTTCAACGGTTATCAACAATGAAACCGAGAAGATGAATTAAAAGCACATTTTTCAAAGCACAAAACCAACATCCAATTGAAACGATTTATGAATTTATTGATTCCTTTGAAAGGATATTTTTTTTTTCGATTGTAACCATATTGAAAGCTTTTCTTGGTTCTATTTTTTGTTCATCAGTAATGGGCTCTTACGAGCATTCCTTTGTTCATCTCTAACTTTTATTGAATATTAACTAGACTTTTATCATTTTTTGTGAAAGTGAGTTGAAAAATAAATATTTCAACGCCAATTCAAAAAAGTTGCTTACTCCACTTGAATATTCGAAGACGTTAATTCATTTCATTTCATTGCTCGCATTCTCCATTGAATCCACCATCATCCATGGCGTCGTCGCGTCATCGTCATCGACTTCATCAGTGACTCCTTGACAAATGAGAAAACTCCTTCAATTTCATTCACATCCTTTTTCGTAGGAAATTGAATTTCTCTTAAAGATAAAGGCGCGACATGCTATGGTTTGATAAAATATCCCTTTTTATCCTTGTAACACGTCTAGCCCCCCTATTTCTCATCCTTTCATGTGCGCTATTGATTTTCACCTTTTGTCTCGTTCCTTTTCATTCACAGGAAAAAAAATGAATATCGATGAAATAAAATATTTAGATATTGTATATTTTATATTGAATTTCAATCACCTCACGTGAGATGCTTTTTATTTAAAGGTGTTGGCCTTCGTATTGAAAGATAAACAATCTATATGCAATTTGAATATTATATATGAACGTCTTTTAAGATTCTGGATATAGCTCCGCACGCCGAACAGCCTCGAGGGACTGAAATCATGTCATCAATGGTGTTGGTTGGTAGTATTTATTTCTGCTCCGTATGGCTTAGTGCTAAAATCTATATGTATTTTACGTGGGGTATGAGTTTTTGAAGGTGTATCGTTTTCACAATTCAAAGCTTAGAGACATCCTAGACTTTCCTATATTCGTTTCGTAGCCAAGAGAGATGAAAACACAAAAACATGACAATTTCCTTCGAAAGTGCCTTTGGTGGTAACAGGAAATTCATTCCCATAATGCCACGTGTATTGCATATAGTAAACGAATTTCGTTCCCCATCGTAAAAAAAAATTACCAAGAAGAAAGGAGATGAATGTCTAAATCACTAAGTGATTCTTGACTCCTTTGTATAGCTGCATACATATTGAGGTGTATTTCTATTTACTGTTGGTTGTTTGTTTTTATTTTTATTTTTCAAAAAAGGGTCTAGGCTTAGATATTTTTTGGCAGGATACAAATTCTAAGCACCACATTAGCAGGGGATGGATGAGTCGTTTGATATAAAACTGGAGGGCAGAATAAACGATTTTTAATTTACCTTTGGGGGTGATAATAAACTTATGATTCGGAGGAAACAGTTTTGAATCTGATAAAAAAGAAACGAAAGTCAAAGAAGTATCTAACGGTTCAGTGAACTCAAATTTTGCAAAGATTTGTTAAATTGACTTCTGCTTGACTGTAAATAAGTGCCTTCAAAAATTAAGGTACATTCTTCATAGTTCATAAAATATTCATGGTCGAAATTTTTAGATTTGTACACAAGCAACATTTAATAAAATATTTGGAATACCTTCTTTCATACTGAGTAATCGTACTTAGTCAGGCCTTGGAAGTCTGTGGGAAGCCCCGTAAGAATATAAATAGAGTTAGCAAGATACCTCGGAAAAGCGAATTAAACTCTTCAGCAACTCCTTTAAAGTAAGTGTAAGCAGTTGCGAAAACCTACAGTTTTATCTTTTATGCCGATTCCGTACGGCAATCTTGCGGGGAATTGATACTCTTCGCAGAACCTTTCCGTGCACGAATAAATAAAAAAACAAGAGCAGTATTCGGATTCGAACCGGAAGTTCTCTGATAGATAAATGTGATTCCTCTCCTTCCTACACCACGTTTCAAAATTGCAGTACGGATACTTCATATATCAGCGGGGAGAGAATATTCCTCAATTTTTTGGTATCCCTATATCGATAGGGTTGCTGGGTTTCAATTTTTATTGAGGCGTAGCTTCCAAGATTTTGGAAGCTCTCTCTCTGCTCTCCCTTGATATGATGTCAAGATGAATTCCACTGCTGCTTTGTTAAAGCTGTTTTTAAACATCCTTGATCAAAATATGCCCATGGTGGAAATTATCTCCATACTTACTTGCTTAAGGTGGCGCTTCAGTCCGGGGTTGACTTGGGCCTCAAACAACAAACCTCTCCAGCTAGCTCGGTCCCTAGTTAGTTCTCACCAGTTTCGCACGCCGAGTTGCTTGAGGTAGTCTTCAGCTTGCGCGCGCCACTGAGCCTTGGTCTTCCTCTACTGCGCCTTCCCTCCACGTGACTACGCCATCTGAGTCTTTGAACTTTCACTCTTTTAGCTTGGTCAGTGTACGAGTACAGCCCGTACACTTCGTCGTTAAAATATTCTCCTGCAATCATCGTTTCTTCCGTAGAACTTTTCTCTCGAACCGGCCTAGGGCGCTCTCATCCGTTTCTGACAGGCTCCATGCTTCTGCACAATAAAGCAGGATGCGGATATGATGAGGGTTTTATAGAGCAACACCTTCATTGTTTCTGAGAGGGCCTTACTACTCAATTGCCTTCTTAGCCCGAAGAAACAGCGATTAGCAAGAGTTATTCGTCGTCTGATCTCGGCGCTGATGTCGTTGTTCGTGTTGATAGCGGAGCTAAGGTATACAAAGTCCGTAACTACCTTGAAATTATATGCGTCTATCGTGACGTTTTGTCCAAGACGTCGAGGTTGGGTGACCTTTCTCCATGACAGCATATTCTTTGTTTTGCTCTCATTGACCGCTAAACCCATTTTTTCAGCCTCTGTCTGTATACTCGAAAAGCACTGCTGACATCACGCTGCGTTCTCCCAATCATAACAATGTCATCAGCGTACGCGAGTAGTTGCACAGACTTCTGGAAGATAGTGCCTCTCCATGTTTGGTTTGTTGCACAACGCTTCAGTCGTTGAATAGTACTGCAGAAAAGTCTTATAGGCGATGTTAAGGAGGCTGATGCCTCTGTAGTTGGTGCAGTTTAGAGGGTCTCCTTTCTTCAGGATGGGCAAACAATGCTGAGGTTCCATTCATCGGGCATGCTCTCTTCCGACCATATTCTGCAGATGAGTTGGTGCATGCTCCTTACCAAGTCATCACCGGCTGCTTTGAAGAGTTCGGCAGTGATGCCATCAGCTCCCGCGGCTTTGTTGTTTTTAAGCTTAGATATTGCTATCTTCACTTCTTCAAGGTCGGGTAGACGGAAATCTTGGCTTGCGTCGTCTTCATTGAATGGTTCATTCTGCCTGACAGCGGAATTCGATTCGTCATCGCCGTTGTACAGTCTGCAGAAGTGGTCCTTCCATATCCTCAGCATTGACTGTGACTCTACTACGATATTTCCCTGTTGGTCTTTACAAGCTTCAGTTCGTGCTCGGTAACCTTGAGACATTCGTTTCACCTCTTGGTAAAACTTCCGAACCTCATTCCTGTTTTTTAGTCTCTCAACATCCTCGACCGATCGCTTTTCATGCTCTCTCTTTTTCTTTCTGAAAAGCTTGTGTTCTTCTCTCCTCTTCTACTCGTAGAGCTCCCGAGCTGATCTCTTCCTCCTGTGCAGCGCTGCTTTATGTGCTTCTTGCTTGGCGGCATATACCCGGAAATTATCTCCGTGTTGCAGAATTTTACACTTGAATTATCTTATACACTGTTAGACAGGGAATTGCCACAAAATTGTATGAAGAAATCAAATACGCGAGATTATTATTATTACTTGTTTATCAAACAGAATAAGAATAAGCACAATTAATAAATTAAATACTTTCTTAACTAAAGACCTATTGTATTCTGTAATATTAAGTTGGGTAACCTTTCTCACTTACAAGTTGTACTACCTCCTAGGAATACTCTCTACTGGTCGTTGGCACCGATGAATAGGAATGCTGTTCCAGCCTTCTTGCTATGTTCCCAAAGCCCTTCGAAATTTTTTAATTTATTTTATTCAACCTGATATTCTTCATCGTTCCATAGATTTTCAGGAAAAAGTAGTAGACGGATTTGGTGATCACTAATTAACTGCTTCACAAGGCACCAAGTGAGTCATGCATTAATGTCGGTGCCTTGCCATTTGGCCATATATCATAGATATGGCCATATTTCAAAATATGGCCATATGATTATGACACTTTTGAATATGCGGCTATTTGTCGCTTTGGTAATGTGTCATTTGACCTTTATGACCAAATGACACTTTCAAACTTGTTCTTAAACTGCAAAAACAAAAACAAAAAAACAATATATTTATGAAAATATGGTAAGTAAGTGAACTCAAAAACTTTATTGCAACGTTTTAATAAATAATAAAATAATCTAATAGAAAGAAACAGACAGAGCAATTCATTTTCAAAGCTGCTGCGTTTTCTTACCTAGTAACCTCTTTCTATTATTTCAGTTTGATGAAGCAGAATGGTTAATGTCGTTGGCGGTGAACTTATAATAGCAAGTCTTACTTACCAGTCAGCTGATTGTTTTTGCCTTAAAGTAAATATTTTGTTTAAAGCTCATCATCCTAGTCTAGGAAACGCAATGTGTGTATCATAACATAAGTATTGAAGAAATGCATAACAAACTTGTACATGAAGTACCTACTCTAGATTATGTTGTACGCCACGCTTTCGCAGTAGCATTCGCAATTTTTCAGTACTTTAATCCTGAAGTCAGAACAACTCCTGTATACTTAAGGAATTCTGCTGAAATATTTGCAACTATCTAATTCAATGCATTGGAAGGATTTTTTTTGAATATTTGAGATTTTTGGCTTTCTAAAAATATTAAAATACTCCAGAGAACAGCTGTTCTTGCTGAAGCTCGTTTCTTTCTCAACAGAACTTTCTCAATTTTTTTTTGTTTGTCTCATACTCTTCTCTCTCTGCTCTTGCTTTCCCTTTTTTCGTGCATTATCTCTCCTCCTTTTCAATCATTGCTCATCACATCACGGACAAGCTACATCTTTTATGGAAACACAATACCGACTCTATACAGGGTGATTCATGAGCGTTGTGCCAACAAATTAGAGCGTGTAGGTTGAGTTGAGACAAGAAAAAATTAGTATTGGGAGGGGGGGTCTATTCCCCTGTTTAGCCAGGAGGGGCAATTTTCTGAAAAAAATTGACTTATTTTATAAAAAAAAATATTAAAAATCAAACGGCTCGTTTAAAACCCGTGTTGTACCTTTTGGAAAGCCTGAAACATCTTCTTTCATTTTGTTCTTAAATTAAATTGTTTTAACGAACAGTCTTACTTACTTAAGGTGGCGCTACAGTCCGTTGTGGACTTGGGCCTCAATCAACAGTCTCCGCCAGCTAGCTCGATCCTTAGCTAGTCGTCTCCAGTTTTGCACTCCAAGTTGATTGAGGTCCTCTTCCACTTGAGTGCGCCACCTGAGTCGCGGTCTTCCTCTCCTCCTACGTCCCTCGGGAATAGTGTCGAAGGCTTTCCGGGCCGGAGCATTGGTGTCCATTCGCTCTAAATGCCGAGCCATCTGAGTCTCTGGACCTTGACCCTTTGGCTAGGTCCATGTCGTTGTACAACCGTAAAGTTCGCTGTTGTATCTTCTTCGCCATTCCCCTTCAATGCACACGGGGCCAAAGATGACCCGAAGAACTTTCCTCTCGAAACAGCCTAAGGCACTTTCATCCGATTTTGTCAGGGTCCATGCTTCTGCACCATACAGCAGGATGGGATGATGAGTGTGTTGTACAGTTTTACCTTAGTTGCTCGAGAGAGGGCTTTTCCACTCAATTGCTTTCTAAGCCCAAAGAAACAGCGATTAGCAAGAGTTATTCTTCGTCTGATCTCGGCGCTGGTGTTATTGCCCGTGTTTATAGCGGAGCCTAGGTAGACAAACTCCTCTACTACCTCGAAGTTATATGCGTCTATTGTGACGTTCTGCCCGAGCCGTCGGTGTTGGGTGTCCTTCCTCGAAGACAGCATATACTTCGTTTTTCCCTCATTTACCGCTAAACCCATTTTTGCCGCTTCTGTCTCAATTCTCACAAAGGCGCCATTGACATCACGCTGTGTTCTTCCCATTATATCAATATCATCGGCGTACGCGAGAAGTTGAACAGATTTTTGGAAGATAGTGCCTCTGGTGTTGACGTTGGAGTTCTGCACTATCTTCTCAAGAACGATGTTAAAGAAATCGCATGACAGTGCATCGCTTGTCTGAATCCTTTTTTGACGTCGAAAGATTCCGTAAGCTCGTTGCCAACCTTGATGGAGCAGCGTGAGTTCTCCATCGTCATTTTGCACAAGCGAACGAGCTTGGCAGGGACGCCAAAACTAGACATAGCTTTGTACAGTTCGTCTCTGTAGATGCTGTCATACGCGGCCTTAAAATCGATGAAAAGGTGGTGGGTATCGAACGAACAGTTTAAAAACTATTAATTTTCAAACTCAAAATTTTCAAAAAAAAAACAAAAACAAAAAATCACTTTTGAACTAAGTTTTTTTCAAAATTTTATGTTATTAAGTACTAATTTTGTTTTAAGAATTCAATGCCATTGTTAATTTTTAGTCGAAACAGAAAACGGATGCAAAAATGTCTTTCGTTTTGAGAAATAAAAAAGAAACCAGAACCGTATCTAAAATTCTTTCCTCTATGATTGCGGGTCCTGCAATTGACCTTTCACTTCTTCTAAGCTCTAGCTGCAGGCGTAGTTCAACGGGCGGGTCACGGGGGTCATGACCCCCCAAACAGGCCGCATTTACAAAAATAGAGCTGAGCTAAACTTTGAACAAATAAAAGCCTTGTAATGTTCAAAAAGATTCTATGAAAAACAACACCTCAATTTAAATTTTAAAATTAGACAAATTTAATATGGTGAGATACATATTTGGTCCTCTCAATGTTATACTTCAGCATTATTACCGTACGTACCCGATCGGTACGGTACGAAAAATTCGGTTTGCTTTGTTTATTTGGTTAGTCTTATTATTTTTAATTTTTTTCTATCCTGTGACCCCCTCCGGAAAAAAACTTCTAGATCCGCGCCTGTCTAGCTGTCCGGGCTCTCTTAGACGTCGGTGGATTCTTGAAAACATGCTACGACTCGGGCACCTTCTATTGGGATATCTTTCAGCGTAATGTCTTTCAGCTTCTTGATCTCGACCATTAGCTAAACCGTAGCAGAAGTGCATGTCCGCTTACTCTTCTCGAGAGTATGAGTTTGACATTGTTATGTGTTGATGAGTCAATATTTCAATTGGAAATGGTTGTTTACTAAATATGCGATGCCTTTTATTCACCTTTAGGTCTTTTCGTTCAAGAAAAATTGTGGTTTAATCATCTTAAGCTCCTAGCAGGTAGAACCCTTCACCGGCAGGTGGCCGCGGCCCCAGGCATAATAAGAAAAATTTCAGGTCAGTTTTCAGTCGTTATCAATGAACATTAATGATGATGATGATGAAATGATTAATCCAGGGAAAATCCAATACTTTTCTACTTTCTTGAGGCCTCATAAAATTCCAATTACAGAACAAATATTAAAAGAAAGGTTAATGTTTCATAAATTAATAAAACTAAAAGTCGAGATAGGTAAAAATAAAAACAAAGATTTTCTTAGAAAAAAGTGGTTCTGGTTTTTTTTTTATTTCTCAAAAACGAAAAGACATTTTTGCATCCGGTTTTCTGTTTTCGACTAAAGAAACAAAATTAGTATTTAACTACATACAATTTTGAAAAAAATTAGTTCCAAAATTATTATTTTTTTTTTTTTTTTGAAAATATTGAGTTTGAAAGTTAATATTTTTTAAACTATTCGTTAAAACAATTTAATTTAAAAACAAAAGAAGAGATGTTTCTGGCTTTCCAAAAAGGTACAACACGGTGTTGTAAACGAAGCCGTTGATTTTTAATATCTTATTTTTTATAAAATAAGTAATTTTTTCAGAAAATTGCCCCTCCCGGCTAAACGGGGGGAATAGACCCCACCCCCTCCGATACGATTTTTTTCTTGTCTCAACTCAACCTACACGCTCTAGCTTTTTGGCACAACGCTCGTGAATCACCCTGTATAATATTGACTTCTGATGCTGGTCAAGCAATTATAACAATAATTTTTTTTTTGATTGAAACTAGCGTAAAATGACTTCCTTCAATGTAACTGAAAAAAAAGGAAAAACCAGTTGATTTCCGTTTCCAGAAAAAACAATAACGTTTTAAAAAAATTTGGATTCCGACTCCAAATAACTTTCTTAAAGTGGACCATACTAAAAGCCTAAGTGCTCAGGACCATCAATTTTATTATTATTTTTATCGCAACTACCAATCACTGTATGTAGAAACCTTCATTTGTTCAAAGAAAATTATTATTTACACTGTCCTAATGTTCCACGATTCATAAAAGGATTAAACGATTTATGTTGCCCGTTTATCTTGATTGCATCGCATCGTCGTTGTTGTAACGCAACTTTAGGAAATATAAGGAATGCAGTTTCATTGGGACGTACCACAAAAAGCAAGAGGCCTGTTCTTTTCTCAAAATTAAATTGAATTATTTTTTTAATTTATTTTTTCGTTGCTAAATCAAACTCGTTAACCCTAAAACTATTAAATTGATTGCAGAGTACGCGCACGGCAGTGATCTTTAAACCAAGACCAAAAGCAACAGTTTGTGTCAAACTGTAGTTGATCGCTTACGATAGACGAATCTAAAAAATATATGTATAGTTTATTATCTGATGGTTTGAAATGAATTGAGGCGCGTTGGGCATACAAAAAAGAACCAAGAGTAGCTGGAGATTTTGTGCGAGCACAAAATTGAATTTAATGGCGCGTTTGATTGTTTGGGTGTTTGTCGTCATCGTCGGTCGTCGTTGTCGGTCTAGATGCTGGGAGAATGGTGGACAATAGAATTTAAATTGGTTTAACCAGCAGCTTCTATATCTGATCATTCATCCGTCCCTTATTTTCCCCTCTTATCTTGTGCCGCTATATAAATTTGTGTGAAAATGGGAAGTTTTTTCAACAGGGTGAATTTGAGGCTCGTTGTTGTTGTCGTAATTTATTAAGTTTAACCGAGTCTGTTATTGTATTTTCTTTTCTCAAATGTTTTATTGGATTTGTTGATGACTTTTGAATCGGTTTTGATTTGGTTTTGTTTTTATTTTCTGTTATTTTGATTTGTAGCGTTATTAAATTAATAAAAATGTGAGTTTCTCAATTAAATGATTAGTAAAACGAAATTCGATGAGAAAAATAAAATAAAATTGTAAGAGTCTCTATGATGTTGGTAAGGACCTTCTCAATTTTCCTAAGCTATAGATCCTGGGAACACTATTCTGTGTGAACGCACTGGAAATCTTTTGAAAGTTATAAAAAAATCAGGCTTGATTTTATGTTTACTGTTAGTTTCTTTTTTTTAAAGACAAGTATTTTTAATAAAAATAGAATTCCTCCAAATCCACTTTCCATCCGTTCGCTCACAAATCTATCGCATCAGAAAATAAAGCCAGAGAGCGATTACCGAGAAAATAAGTGCTTCATTATATTATTACCCTTGTTAAAGTGTTGTTTATTATTTGTCTTCTTTCTATTTTTTATGATAATTACTTGTTTAATGTTTCCTCTGACAAAATTTTAACGTCTAACAAAACTTAAACACAAACTCTGTTACAGAGGACAAATTCCAATGCTAGGACAGAAAAAGAGGGAACACACAAACGGGCTGTACCCTGTACAAGATGTGTATTTTAATAGCTTTCCAACAACCACATTAAAAAAACACATTGATGATGGCGACGAGCGGCGACGTCGAAGGATCAAAAATCCAGTTTGTAGTTGAATTTAAATTTTGAAAGTTGATTTAGTAGACTACAAGAAAATAAAAGAGATCTTAAAATAAAGCATAAATTTAATTTCTTGACTCTTGATTCCTTTTTACGAAGAATTGCTTTGTGAAGTTATGATTTCCAAATAACATGTCAAATTCAGCAAACCAAAACCAGTTCAAATAATGACTATCAAATGGACCTTATTACACTTATTTTTTTACGTAATCCAACTCAACAACTGGACTTCGTGAAATTTCACATCAATCACAAGATGGGCTCTCAGCTCTTCGAATCTTACGTCTTGAGTTTTAGCCCTTAGAAATTAATTGGGTTCTTAGAAAGATCCAACGTGAAAGTTAAAAGGAAATAAAAGTCCTCTATTACATTTGTGTGTTCCAATTGAGTAACCAGTCTTCTTGTATGCGAATGCGAAGCCCATTGGGATAGGATTGAAAGATTATCTTAGTTATTGGGCCTTTCCTATTTTGTCTGAATTACTTTACTTGCTTGCTTACTTACTTAATTAACGTGGCGCTATAGTCCGTTGTGGACTTGGGCCTCAATCAACAGTCTCCGCCAGCCAGCTAGGTTCCAAGCTAGCTGTCTCCAGTTTTGCACTCCAAATTGATTGAGATCCTCTTCCACTTGAGTGCGCCACCTGAGTCGCGATCTTCTTCTCCCCCCACGTTCCTCGGGAATAGTGTCGAAGGCTTTCCGGGCCAGAGCATTGGTGTTCATCTGCTCTAAATGACCGAGCCATCTGAGTCTCTGGACCTTGACCCTTCTGGCTAGGTCCATGTCGTTGTATAACCCGTAAATTTCGCTGTTATATCTTTTTCGCCGTTCCCCTTCAATGCATACGCGGCCAAAGACACATTCCTCCGATTTTGTCAAGGTCCATGCTTGTGCACCATACAGAAGCATGCAAAAGTATTACGTCGGCACCTAGCAATTAAGCCTTATCCGACGTGTGACCATTCACACTGGTATCTATTTAAAAGTGTTGATATTCACCCTGATGATCCACCAGCATGCAAAAGCACACCTCAACTTTCTAAAGAAAGAAGCGGGTACCCCGCATCTGGATTCACACCAGTACCATCTTTGTTTGATCCTAGACTACTATTCATGCAACACACGGAACTGCACTCAACCTTCAGTCACCGAAAGAAGAGCCGTTGTCCGGTCACGGAAACTGCACTCAACTTTCAGTCACCGAAAGAAGAGCCGTAACCGTGATTTGCGAATAGCAGCTGAGGCCAAACTCAGACAACCACAACCCCCGTGAAGGTCCATCCCACTAGTGAGTTGGCAAATCCTCACTACCCGCGGTACCTCTGTCAAGTATGATACACTCTTGAGGTTGAGAGGGATGAGACATACCAGTCCAGATCAAGATGCATAGCACCGGGCGTCAATTTATTACGTTCCACTTCGGTATCGATTGACGTTTTTCATTTAATATATCTTAGATATATTATCTTTAAGATCGCAAATCTTCATCTACGTCTGCTCAATCGTAATTCCATTAGACCAAAGCTGCCTACGTCAGCAGGTTCATTCCAATAAATTGACAAGAACCTCTCAGAGGCACCACAAGAAGGTGTAGGTCAGCACGTTCACTTACTGGGGAATATGTACTCGGAAACATATTTCCTTTCTTAATTTCTAGGTCCATGATTTTACCTCCTCTGCACCATACAGCAGGACTGGGATGATGAGGGTGTTGTACAATTTTACTTCTTCTTCGTCTGATCTCGGCGCTGGTGTTATTGGCCGTGTTTATAGCGGAGCTTAGGCCTAGGTAGACAAACTCCTCTACTGCCTCGAAGTTGTATGCGTCTACTAAGACGTTCTGTCCGAGCCGTCGTCGGTGAAGACAGCATAAACTTCGCTTTTCCCTCATTTACCGGTAAACCCATTTTTTCCGCTTCTGCCTCAATTCTCACAAAGGCGCCATTGACATCACGCTGTGTTCTTCGCATTATATCAATATAATCGGCGTACGCTAGTAGTTGAACAGATTTTTGGAAGATAGTGCCTCTGGTGTTGACGGTGGAGTTCTGCACTATCTTCTCAAGAACGATTTTATAGAAATCGCACGACAGTGCATCGCCTTGAATCCTTTCATGCGTTTATAGGAAGGAAATATAAACCGAAATATTTTCTTTTCACCATCTTAATCTAATGGCAACTAGTTCGTTATAGCCGTTCTGCATCGTGGAGTATCAGCTTTTAAAACATTAACTGCTTACGCTCTGCGTTCACCTCCTGGCCCTTAGCAAATTTCGTTTTCCTTTTTTTTAGTCCCCAGAATTTTCGACCCGTTTTATTTTTGTTTAAATATTTATTTTTCATATTCGTTATGATGGTGTATCAAGGAAATTCCAAAACAATAATTTTCGAAACCTCAGCTTGATTTGAAATTATCTTCAACAAAAGCTGACCGTCAGAAGTGGCCTTTACATTTATTCGTATTCCATTTCCATTCCGGGATTCTGCATACAATTACAAACTCGACTAATTACTTATGATTGGACTAAAACGTTTTCAACATCACGAATTCGGACAAAGAAGATGAAGAATCAACACAGTATGAACAGCTAAAAATGGAGGGGCTTACAATGCAAAACAAAAAACCAGAACAGAAAAAATATTATGAAAACAACATTGAAAATTGTTGGTTGAGTTTCATGCACCTTTTTTATGCCTCAATGAATAGGGCAATTCGCAAAAAAGTCTCTTAATTGGATAGAACAACTATACAACGCAAAGAGGAACGAATACAAAAATAACACGAACTTCTGGCAAAATGTAGTAATAAATCAAAACGGATAAAATACACACCCAAACGTATAGACGGGCTTACATTTCGCTGGGTTATGTTAACATTTTTACTTTGCATACTTTTAAGCTTTTGAGTTAAAAAAAAAAAATCGTGAATGAAATGCAAAATAGAATCAAAGAAATGTTTTGAATGAAAAGATTACCTTGGTGTTATACATGTCTGCAGAAAAATGAGAAGAGGGTTTGATGAAGAAAGGAAGATTCAATTTAAATAATTTAATTAGAGAGGTACCAACCTACCGTATGCATTGTGGTTAGAAACCACCAGCAAGGTCTTCATAACCATCGAGCGATCTTATATTACGCAGTTGACATTGATATTGTTTTTGAAAATGTTCGCTATTTCTCGCTGGTCCGGCGCGGCGGATTTTGTTTACGGATAAAGTACTTTTATAAAATGTAATTAGATTGGCGCCACAGCTCTGGAAGAGCCAAGGCCTAAGTGGCTTACTATCATCAACAACT
This sequence comes from Sphaerophoria rueppellii, assembly GCA_920937365.1. NCBI lineage: Eukaryota > Metazoa > Arthropoda > Insecta > Diptera > Syrphidae > Sphaerophoria > Sphaerophoria rueppellii. The sequence goes on along the minus strand of CAKKXW010000005.1, from coordinate 19,555,926 downwards.
CTCTGGGTGAGTGTGAAGAATTTGACGGGACCTACAATTTAACGCCGACTCCGAACGGCAAAGTTGAAAAGCACTTTCAGATCGATACTCTTGGAAGTTTTGTCACCTCTTCGCAAGAGGCAGTGCCCGTGAAAGAAGAAATACAAACTATGAGCACGAGTAGCGCTTGAACTCACGACGACATTCTGCTTGGCAGTCAACGCACCTAACCACTAAGCCTCGGGCACTACAGTAGCTGCCTAATACTAGAATTGAATTAGGTTTCACTTAAATGCAAGCTTAAATATTTGGCTTGAGTTTATAAAGGGTTTTTCAATAGGGACGCTACAAACGTTTTCTGTGGAAGTACATTTGATGCGCCATTATGTATGGAACTCAATTTCTTTTGCATGGCCACCACGGGCACGCTTGCAGAAGTCCAGACGCTGAACCCAATTTTTGACGGTTTTCAAGCATAGATCGGCAGACACTGCTGCAATTTCACGTTCGATATTCGCTGGCTTGTTGGCATAAACCATAGATTTGACGTAGCCCCATACAGGAAATAGTCTGACGGCGTTAAATCGCATGAACGAGGCGGCCAATTCACAGGTCCATTTCTGGAGATAATGCGCTCATCGAACTTCGTTCTCAATAATTCGATTGTTTGGCCCGCTGTGTGACATGTGGCACCGTCCTGTTGAAACCACATATCGTCCAAGTCCATATCATCCAATTCATTCCAAAAATAATCGGTTAGCATTGAGCGGTAGCGATTCCCATTCACAGTAACGTGTCGGTCTTGATCATTTATTTATTTATTTAATCCGTTAATTATCTAACGTTAATATATAACTTATAGCTATTTTACATAATTTTTAATTTAAAATTTTAATTAACATAGGAAATAAATAAATACTATAACATATTAAAAAAGCTTTCTTTAAATTGTTTACTTTTAACATTGTCATTAACAGATGAAATTAAATTATAAAATTTATTGAAGACTGAAATCATTGATTTAAAGGGCTATTCGTACCATAGTTAGTTCTGCTAAAAATCGGACATAAAGGTATCTGTCTTCTTATGCTTGTTTGACTATAGCTAAAATTTAGACGTTTCATAGCTGTTGGGGGATATAATAGAACCATTAATTAATTTTAAAATAAAAACAAAAATTGGAGATATTGTCTATGTTTTGAAAGTGTAGGGAGGTTTATTAGCAAGAGTCTGTGAGAATAAGGAGGTGGTGTAAATACTTGGGAAAACGGAAGAAAAACGAAGACAAAAACGCATAAATCTTTTTTGGATACTTTCAAGTCTGTCTATATGGACTGAATAGTATGGTGCCCATATAACACAGCCATATTCGAGTATTGGCCTGACAAGATGATACATAAAGAAGTTTTAAGACGTAGGGGTCACGAAAGTCACGAGAAACACGTTTAATAAAACCTAGAATCTTGTTAGCTTTTTTTAACTATAAAGTTATAATGGTCACAGAACGTTTAATTTACTGTCAAGAATAACACCTAAATCAGAGAAAACGGAAAGTTTACAAAGGGAGGAAGAATCTAATAAATAGTTGTAATCTATAATTGTTTTTTTTGCGGGTGTAAAACACATAGTTTTACATTTGTCAATATTCAATAAAAGTCGGTTCGTATTGCACCATTCCCTAAAACTATGAAGATCTTCTTGAAGCTGTGAGCAGTCATTAATTGAACTAATAGATTTGAAAATTTTAATGTCATCAGCGTATATTAAAACGGAGGAGTTTTTTATAACGGATGTTATGTCATTTATATATAAGATAAATAATAAGGACCTAAATGGCTACCCTGTGGAACACCATGAGTTGACGTAAAATTGGTCGGAGAGTTCATTCGGAATATAACGCATAACTCTGTTCTTTAGATAAGACGAGATCCACGTCAAGAATTTGTCGTTAAACCCTAAGGCCTTAAGTTTATGGACTAAGGTCTTGTGACAATAATTTGTCAAGGCTTTACTGAAATCTGTGAATACGCAATCCACTTGCTTACGATCTTCGAAGGAGTTCAAGGCAGAAAGAAGTGAAATGAAGTAGGTTTTGTAATTGTTGATTTATTCTGGCGAAACATGTTGATTTTTCACATATAAATTGATTTACAATTAAACGATAACTATCTTACAGATAATGGACTCAAATAGTTTGGGAATAACGGAAAGTTTTGCAATCGGGCGGTAATTCGTTATTTCATTCTTAGACCCTTTTTTTATGAATCGGAGTTATAAATGCACTTTTCCATAATATGGGAAATTGAGCTTCTAAGAGATTCATTGAACAAAACAAAGAGAGGGTACGATAAATGAGACACACATTTTTAAAACACACGATGGTACTCCATCAGGGCCAGGGTGAAAACAGTCATCAAGTTCTGAGACACAACGAACAATTGAATCTTCACATATTGTCAAGTCAAGTGAGTTAAGTGTGGATAATTTTGGGCTGGAAAGAACGAATCGGGAATTTGAATGGAAGGAGCACGTCGAAAGCATCTTTGAAGAAATTAGCAAACATATTTGAAATTATTTGGAGGTCATGACATGTTGTGTTATTAAAAGACATAGATTTGGGTAACCGTCAGTTTTTCTTTTACTTTTTCACGAAATCCCAGAAGTTTTTTTGGGGTCTGTTTCAATTCATTTTCAATTTTTATAATATAGTCAGAGTATAAGAATATTGGAGTAGTCAATGAAAATATTTTTAAGTTCGGAGTAAATCCTAAGTCTTCTTCTGCTCTAGTTTTTACTAAATTTTAGCCAGCCTTATTTCTTTTATTTTTTAATGTTCTTAATTTGAGTGTCAAACCATGGGGGAGTTTTAGATTTATAGCGAGATTTTCGTAATGGCGTAGTTTCATAAAAACTAGTTAAAAAGAATACTATAAAAATTTAGACACATGTCATCAATATTACGATTTAGGAGCAGTTGATTCCAGTCAACATTACACAATAAGTTAATTAGTTCATTAAAGTTACAATTTTTAAAATTGAATTCAAGTTTTTCTATTTGATGTAATAGGGATATTGCACACGTTTATATTTAGTGATATATTTAAAGCTGGATGATGACGGTCTTTCTTCTACTAGTTTAACATCGGCTGGAGATACATCTACATCGGTATTTATCGTGTCGGAGAAAAATATTAGGTCCAAATATTTGTTGTATTGGTTGGCAACCCATTAAATTGAACAAGTCCACAAGAAGCTAAAACCATCAAGAATTAAGAATTCATTGGTGCTCGTTGGATGATAGGTGTAAAATATTGAGTCTGATGATTTTGTCCAGTTCAGGTTCGGAAGATTGAGATCACCTAGGATCAGCAGTTCATCATTAGGTTCCATTTGGTCGTGGATCTTCTCAGCTAAATGTATGCAATTTGCATAGACATGACTGGTCGATCTTGGAGGTATGTACACTGAGATGATAAAGAGATAACCTGTTTCCAATTTGATTTAATACATAGCATTTCGACGTCGGAAAAGATCAAAAGTATCAACCAAAGTGCATATAAGGTAGTTTTTTACCGCGAATAGTAATTCCAACCACCAACTGTCTCCGAGTCGCTCGATTGGTGCCTATCTCGTCTAAAAAACTGGTAAGTTGAGTCAAAGAGTTCGGTATCTATGAAAGAATTATTTAGCCTGTTTCTGTAAGAGTTATTATGTCATGTTGTAGATTGTTTAATGTTTTTTATAGATCGTATTGATCTTTGACCTTAGACCATTGACGTTTTGGTAATAAATCAAAACTTGTTGGAGCTGCCTCTTCGATAATAATGCATTGTCCGGGTCTCTCGAAAGAGGGTTAAAGGATGATTGTTTATTCTCGAATTCGTGTAATATGATCCCTTTTGGCCAAGCGATGTTGAGTTTAGAATGTGGAAGATTGAATCTGGACTCTTATCTTAAAAGATGCATATTTCGAGTGGTTTCGATGAATCATTTTTCTCAACTTTTTAATGCGATGTACAAGTCTTGTTCGAAATAAAGTTTTTAATATCGAGGGCGTTTGTTGAAGGGTCAAGTTTGGATAAGAATAAAGTTCGATGGCCTTCTACTACTTTCAATCCGCATGAGATAGGTGAGTTTGGATGAGGTTTGTTTGAAAGAGATGAAAATAACAACGAGTAATGGCTGTATTGATGATTGTGAAGGTGCTTTTGCTTTGATTGGGACAGAAGATTTAGATAAGGTTAAAGTTGATTGAAAGTGTTGAGAAGGAAGTACAGATGCAGAGGGAACGCAGACCTGGCAGGCTTCTTCATTGAGGGATAAGCTTCACTATATTCGGCGTCACTTTCGTCAATTTTCCGCTTTCATCACGGAAGAAGTACGGCCCAATGACACCACCAGCATGTAAACCGCACCAAACAGTGATTTTTTCGGGATGTAATGGTGCCTCGTGAAGCACAATGTGTATTGCTGCCTGACCAATAACGCATATTTTGCTTATTGACGAAGCCATCCAGCCAGAAATGAGCCTCATCGCTGAAGATGATTTTTCGATGAAAATCCGGATCATTTTCAAGTTGTTGCTCAGCCCAATTCACGAACATACGACGCTTCTGGTGATCAAGCGCCTTCAGTTCTTGCGTCAATTTGATCTTGTAAGGATGTAGGCCAAGATCTTTTTCGCGAAATTCGCCACAACGACGTCACAGAAATGCCCAACGCTTGAGAACGACGTGTGAGAGACTGATTTGGGTCTTCCGCAATTGATGCGCTAGCGGCGGCAATAATCTCGACACTACGGGCACTTCTTTGTCTCACTGGCACGGGAACATTTTGTACTGAGCCTGTGGATTCAAATTTTTCCACTAGACGCTCAATTGTTGATCTGGCAGGACGATTATGACGACCATAAATTGTACGTAGCGCTCTTAAAGTGTTGACCACTGACTCCGAATTTCGGTAGTAAATTTTAATAATCTCGACTAGTTGTTGGATCGTATACCTTTTCATGATGAAGAGAAATGTCAAGAGAACGGGAAAAAATATGGCGTCGTTTGCTGCCCCTATCGGTCTACTTTTGTAGCGTCCCTATTGAAAAACCCTTTATTTTGTTGGATTTCCTAGGAACTTTCATTTCAAGGAGTTTGTTTAAATTTAAGTGCAAAATGGTTAACACATATCAACACATTGTTAATTGATTGGCATTGCAATTGCAAGTCTATCATTTAAGTTCAATTGAATTAAATTTAACCTTAACACAATTTTCCATTTTCAAGGGGTTTCTATTTTATTTTATTTCTTACTTTATACAAGATGGTCTCAGCCACGTTTTCTTTTCTCATATAAGGTTTAAAAGTATGCAAAATGTTTTAGTATACTCGGTCGATTCTCACAACCAGCCAACAACCAAATACATTGTGTATCAGTGAGATACTAAATGTATGGAATTATTTCGTTCGCCAACGTATAATTCATATTCATGTTCAATCAATCAATATCCCTGTGGTTTAGTACCAGGCTTGTGGTACTAGGAGAGTTTTTTCATAAAGACTGTGATATACTTAGGTTATAATAACTAGTGACGTCTTCTAATTCAGACTGTAATAATATAGTGGCATCTGCTTGCTCAGATTGTAACTACCAGTAGTGTCTGCTATTTCAGGTTGTAAGGAGTAATTTTTTTCAAGACTTAATACAAACCGATCTTAAGTTTAATCTTAAATCTAATTAAAAACTAGTTAACAGAGTTTCTAATAATAAAAAGAATTAAGAGTAATTATTGGGAATAGATTGGTACGGTGAGAATTTTTTTCAGGTCAATTTTTGAAAGGTTAAGATCGAAAGAGCTGGAGTTGTTAACTTTAACAGTCATTCTTGTGATTGGTTCATTTCATTTCAAAATGATATTTTTGATAATAAATCTGGACAGTCAATAAGGCCATTAATAAGCTGATGGATAAACAAAATGTCAGCATTGTTCCTACGAGTTGATAAAGATTGTATCCCAAGTAATTTCAAGCGGTCTTCGTAAGCGGGAAGGTTTAAAATCTACGTTGTACTGCTTCTATGCGTTTAATGTGAATCTGGTAATATGGGCACCAAACTTGAGAAGAATATTCAAGAATTGGTCGAACGAAAGTTGTGTACAAGGATTTTGAAACGTACGGATCCGAAAATTCCTTAGACCAACGCTTAATGAATCCTTGTGTAGAGTTAGCCTTATTAATGAGGTTGTCAATATGGGAAGTAAAGTTAAGTTGGGTATCACATAGAACACCTTAATCACAAATTGAAGAGACTATGGTGATGGGTTCATTATTAAAAAAATATGTTCTTTGGGGCAATGGTGGACGTTTCCTAGAATAGGTTATTGATTGACATTTATTAATATTAAGTTCTTAAAAATTTTGCTTACACCAAGTGAAGAACTTATTCAAGTCAGTTTGAAGTAATTCAGCATCCTTGGAACACGTTATCTCTTTGTAGATTTTCATATCATCTAAGTAAATAAGAAGCTTTGAGTGGGAGAAAATTTGGTCGACGTCATTGGTAGCTAGAACAAAAATGATTGGGCCAAGGTGGCTACCCTGAGGTACGCCAGAAATAGCTTTGATTGAGTAGGATATACACGATCGGAAAATGACTTTGTAGTTACGATTGGTTAGATAAGATCGAATCCAATAGATAAAATAAAGTGGAAAATTAAATTTCTCAAGCAGGATTAAGCTGTGTGATATTTTGTCAAAAGCTTTACTTTAAATCAGTGGCGATCTCGTCAATTTTTTTACCTTCTTCTTCTAATGCACAAGCGGAAAAAGATGTTAAGTCAATAAGGTGGTGGCCTACCCTTAAGAAACCCATATTGATTAGGGGAAAAGATTTGTTTGAAGTGAAAAAACATGATTTCATAAATAATGCTTTCAAAGAGTTTGGGGATACAAGAAAACTTTGCAATAGTTCTATAGTTCGTAATATCGTTTTAAGGACCTTTCTTGTGAAAACAGGAATTTTAAATGACTCCTTCCAAAACTGTGGAAAAACGCTAGTGGAAATAGATAGTTGAAAAAGTTTGGTTAAAGGGAGTGCTAGACTGTCAATGCATTTTTTTTAAACAATTGGTGGAACACCAACAGGGCCTGTAGAGGAATCGTCTTTTAGTAGTGGCTTTGTTGCCTCGAGTGCACCTCTGCTACCTCATTAAAACCTTAGCTATAAGTAATTATATTATATAGTTGTTGTAAAAACTGTAGTTAAACTCATTCCGTCTGACTCCCACTATATTTGCCCTGGAAGATGGAACACACTACATGATTCGAAGATCTTGATAATGCCAATGAAATAATGTTGCATTGCCTTTTTTACCTTTAAAGATTTTTCGGCGCCTTTCAGCACACGGTTAGAAATTTTGGGTTAGATTTTAATATTTTGAGGGTTACATATATGACAACACCAGAAAAATATTAAAATCTAATAAACTGCAAATATTGAAATAGGGCAAGTAATAAAGCAAATATTAGAATTTAATACTGATGAGATATTAAAAACTAATACTTTTTGTATTACAATGTAATAACGAAATAATTAAAAATGTAATAAATTTGTATTGAAAATTAATACGATCTTGTATTAAAATTTAATAAAACTGCATTGAAAATCAATCCCCAGTGTATTAGAAAGAAAGAAAATTGTATTACTTTGTAATAAAAACTTTTATTAAAAATTAATAAAAAATGTATTGAAATTTAATACTCATACTATTCAATATGAAAAAACATTGTATATTAATAAAAGGGAAAAATGTAATTGAAGTTTTTCCAGTCGCGCGAAGAAATCTCTATCTTCTGGTATCTTCTTGGTTGATTGATTTTAGACTTTTATCCCGAACATTCCCTCTACCTCCAATGTCTGTAACATAATCATTTCCTAAAAAAAAAAAATAAAAACAAAGATTATTTATGTATATATAATACATAGAAATCGGTTAGTACTTACCATTCCATTCCGTTTCACTAACTGTTTCAACCACAAGGTGAGAAAAGAGTAAAAATGTCTTGAATATCCTTTAATATTCTTGTTTTTGGCTTGAACACGCTGGGTATAAAAAGAAAGAAGTTTTAAAAATGCCGCCTTGTTTACTTTTGAATGCAAAACGTAAAATTTAACATTAAACTTACTTTAATCGTCCACTGAATGAACTTTAGCATTCTCACAATTGTAATCTCTTCTTTTTAATTTCAACAAAACTTAAACGAGGTCCATGCTGACTTTCAGAATAACCCACATTTTTCTGTGTAAGCACAGAGTAATACCAGGAGGTTAGTTTTTAATAACTTTGTATTAGATTTTAATTCAATGCTATTAAAATGTAATACAATAATATTTAAATCTAATAGAGTTGTATTAACTTTCAATACACGTGATATTAGACCTAATGTTTAATATCAAATTTTATTACATTTTAAGTACTAAATTATTAATTTTCAATCACAGTGATTACATTCTAACCATATCTGTATTAAAAGCAGTAAACTTAATGCAAAAGTATTAAAATTTAATACAAAATAAATTAAAAATAAAAGTAATATTTTGAGAATATTAAAAAGTAATATTTCGTGTATTGCATACAGCTGTAATACAAGAGCTGTATTAAAAAATATCCCAAAATTTTTAACCGTGCATCAATTTCATTCTCAATAATTTAACATTTGAAGTTAAGTTAGATATTAGATGGTAACTCAATGGATAAGAAAAACTGTTGGTGTCGTGTCGCCTGATGCAAGGAAATGATAATCAAACTCAACAGCTTTCCTTCAAACGTCGCGTCGTCTCGTGAATATATAAAATGAGATTCACCTTTATGTAAACTTACTCGAAACATTCTCCTACCAACTGCATGTGTCAAACGAAATCCGGCCAGAACTCGAAGTACGAAGATGGTCTGCTTTCGGGTGAAATATAAAATTGGTGGGTCAATATTCTCCATCTGATACCATTCTTATAGTTAAACCTTTGTTTGTTTTTTATGCCGTAGATCGATTATTTTTGATGAAAATTACAGTCAAAACTAAAAGCTCCAAAACCATTTTTCCTTGTACCTTCGAAGGGTCATTTGAATCTCAAAGGTTTTAAGCCCCTCAAAGTTCTTTTAGAAAAGTACTCAAAAATGTCAAAAAGTAAATTAAATGACTGCATTTTCCACATCGTTTTCGTTCTTAAAAACTGAATTGTGCACCCAATTTTCAATTTAATTGCTCGTGATTATGTTTCGTTCTAGAAAAAAAAAAATAAACAAAACGCATTTGGAATTTTCACTTCATATCAAAACGCTGCTCTCAGTCAATGCACTCAAAAAACAATAAACTACTTGTTAACACGAAGCATACTTCATTACTACCTACATTCATTGAAATAAAAATAACAGTTAATAATAAATATATAAATGCCCCTTGATGCAGCATCGTGTAATTAAAAAGGAAATACTACAACAACAAAAAATGATTGCAAAATTAAAAAATATCCTTATTTCATTTTGTAATTGCAGTTTTTTTTTTTTCGTTAAACTCACCTGCTTGTGTGTTACTGTAGCACGTCCTTAACGAACGCAGCCGTTGCTGTCGTTCTCGTCTCCTTCATGAAAGCTGTATCCATCATCTCATATATGATTACAGATAGATTCCAATCTTAATTGTACCAACAGAAAGATATTAAAGTCCTCTACGCTTTATATACTAAAAAGCGAAAAAATAAACGACAGAATGAAAGGAAACCTGCCACTCGCCATCATTATCAAACAGATACGGAAAGCGGTCATCGGAGCATCATCGTCATCATCATCAGAGGATGAGGCATTAATTCCGTTGATGCAACTGAAGTAGTCTCTTGCTGCTCGCGTAGGTATATCTGCACTTGTATCGACTGTAAAAAAGGGCCATCAAAGAAAAATGGGACAGCCAGCTTCACTGTGCGCTCATCAAAGATAAATCAGTGGGGCAAATTGTTCAACGATAGATACTTACGGTATACTGTAGTGTGTCATTGCATCCGCTGCCCACATCCGTGCTCCGCCCGCTCTGGCCACTGTAGTACACCTTCCGTCATCATCATCTAGCATCCAGTATCCAACAGTAACAGCAACAGCAACTCGATCCTTTGATGTTGTTGCACTTGCACATCATGAATCTCCATCTCCATCTTATTTTACTTTGGGACTTCGGTATGGTGGTGCTCAGCTCACAGTCAACTCCGGAGCCCGGAAAAAGGAGAAGCGCACGTCGCGCTCGTCATGATTCATTTACAGTTTAAATTAATAATATCTCTTCTCTTCTTGATGCAATATACATCAGTCTTATTTGTATGTATATGTTTAGCTGTGCCCTGTGAACAGTGGCAACGATGGCGATGTGGTGGCAGGCAGCAATCACTAGCTCCAGCGAGCTCTAGCATATTAGCTCCATCTTTGATGAACGTCCATAAAGTTGTTATGCACTGCTTTGGTGGGGTAAGGGGGTGATGTGGCACACGAGGTGAAGCAAGTGTTCAATGGGGTCTTACAGCTCACACACAGCCAGTAGATTAATTCGAGTGGGTTTGGTCGATGATTTTTTTTTGTTTGCTTCTGTCTATCGAACGGTAGCCGGTTGTTTACTATTTGTCCATGTCCAGTCCACCTACACGACCCGCGGGCATCTTCTTATTTGCTATGCCATGTCTACATATAGAGTGTGACTATTCTCTACACACTGTGCCATGAAACCAGCAGCAGTTTCGGTCGGAGAGAAGATTTAAAATTACGTTACATTGAGCTGGGCGTTTGAGTTTTTAGATTGATTTTTCCTCGATGCAATTTGTGATTCTCTTTATGTCTTCCCCAACCTTTTATGCCACTTATCTAAGGTTTGAATGAAAATTCATTCTATGGTTGTAAAACGCTTTCGGTTTATGGGTTTCCGTGACGATGAGCCTATATTACTTTAACGCCTAATTTCTTGACACAGTTCTAGCCCTTAAAACTCGGTTTAGTGAAATTTCAGGACTCATTTTAGTTCTAAGTCAATTCTTCACCAAGTTCTAACGCGTTAGAACTTTGGTTTAGAAGTTTGTTATAGTTAGAACTTCGATAAAATTAAATCCTCAAATTCGGGGGTCTAGTGCCTTAGAACTTGGTTTTATTAGAATTTTGTTTTTTCGGACAACAGCGATTAAGCATTTGCTGGCATTTTGCTGTCAGACGACCGCGGCACCGTTGTTTCGGTGGAAAAGCTGTACACATACAGCTGCCGGTGGAAATTCTATACGGTTTGAGACGGAGTTTGGATTATTGTGGTTTTTTTCAACCAGAGAGTACCTATTGGAATCGTCTGAAGGCTTATTTTCATTTATAGGTTGGGAAAGCAAAACTAGGCTTTCAGCAACGCGTTTGCGTTTTGCGGACGTAGGGATCTGGTGGCATTTCATCAAAATAAAATTATTCTAATCTTGTTAGAAAATGGTCATCATATTTTTTGGTGACGTATACTTCGCCGGTGGCGACAACTAAAAGAAAGTCCAAACCAAAGCGTAAGTAACTCATCATCAAGTCTCTGGGTGCGTGTGAAGGATTGAGGGGACCTACAATTTACCGCCGATTTCGAACGGCTGAGTTGAGCAGCACTTTTTTCTCGCCAGTTCATAGGTAAATACGAGTAGGATTTGAACCCCACGTTCTGGGGTACAGCCAACACACTTAACCACTCCACAGGCATCACTAAAACAAACATGGACAACACAGCTCATACATACATGGAAAACACACATACAAATAAAAATACTGTATAAGGGCAAAGAGTCAAAAAATATATTTTATTGTGTGTTCGAATTGAAGGAAATGGTCTGGGGTGACTCAAAATTAAAAAAAAAATCTAATGCTAGAACTTTACTTACTTATGGTGGGACGCTACAGTCCGTTTGTAGACTTGGGCTCATCAAACAGCTCTCCGCCAGCCAGCTTGGTCCTTAGCAAGCTGTCTCCAGATTTTGCACTCCCAAAGTTGATTGAAGGTCCTCTTTCCCCACTTGAGTGTCGCCACCCTGATCGCGGTCCTGTCCTCGTCTTTCTACGTCCCTCGGGAATAGTGTCGAAGGCTTTCCGGGCCGGAGCATTGGTGTCCATCCGCTCTAAATGACCGAGCCATCTGAGTCTCTGAACCTTGACCCTTATGGCTAGGTCCATGTCGTTGTAAGACCCGTAAAGTTACCCTTCAATGCACACGAGGCCAAAGACGACCCGAAGAATATTCCTCTAAACAGCCTTAGGCACTTTCATCCGATTTTATCAAGGTCTATGCTTCTGCATCATACAGCAGGACTGGGATGATGAGTGTGTTGTACAATTTTACCTTAGTTGCTCGAGAGAGGGCTTTTCCACTCAATCAATTGTATTCTTAGTCCAAGGAAACAGCGATTAGCAAGAGTTATTCTTCGTCTGATCTCGGCGCTGGTGTTATTGACCGTGTTTACAGCGGAGCGTAGGTATACAAACTCCTCTACTGACGTTCTGTTCGAGCCGTCGGTGTTGGGTGTCCTTCCTCGAAGACAGCATATATTTCGTTTTCCCTCATTTACCGCTAAAGCCATTTTTGCCGCTTCTGTTTCAATTCTCACAAAGGCTCCATTGACATCACGCTGTGTTCTTCGCATTTTATCAATATCATCGGAGTACGCGAGAAGTTGAACAGATTTTTGGAAGATAGTGCCTCTGGTGTTGACGTCGGAGTTCTGCACTATCTTCTCAAGAACGATGTTAAAGAAATCGCACGAAAGTGCATCGCCTTGCCTGTATCCTTTTTTGACGTCAAAAGATTCCGTAAGCTCGTTGCCAATCTTGATTGAGTAGCGTGAGTTCTTCATCGTCATTTTGCACAAGCGAACGTAGCTTGGCAAGGATGCCAAAACTAGACATAGCTTTATACAGTTCGTCTCTGTAGATGCTGTCATACGCGGCCTTAAAATCGATGAAAAGGTGATGGGTATCGATTTGGAGTTCATAGGCCTTTTCCAGGATCTGCCGCAACGTGAAAATTTGGTCGATAACTAGTTAGATCTAGGTTCTTACAAATACCAATGCGCTAAGAACCAGAGTATATCTAATAATGAGTAGGGAAACTCTTTTGCAAATGTAGTTGGCACGACTACAATCACTAATTTTCCAAAAAAACATACAACAAAAATGCCATTAGTGAAAAAAGTCAAATCAATTCCATATGTAAAACTGCCTGCGCAAGAAGAAATGACTACACGTACATCACTTGCTTCTTTCCCTTTTTCTCTAATAGATTTTCAAAGGCGGTCCGACTTGATTGTCATAAATTGTGAAAAAAATGTTCGATAAAATAAAAACCGGGTGTGTCTGTCAAAAAAACTTATTTTGTTTCCCTTTCCTTCCTACAAGTTTCTCATTGGCATCTATTTCTCATATCTGTGTGAAAATTTGTGTGAATCAACAGGTGCATTTTTCTGAGTTTCCCTACTCATTATTAGATATACTCTGCTAAGAACTCAATGATGATTTTAGATCAAGTTCTAGAGAAGTGAAGAAATGTCCGAGTTCCAAATTTTCCAAAAAACTAAGTTCTATCGTTAGACCGAGATTTACTAGATCGAGTTCTTAAGGGATTTTAGAATTTTTTGAAGAAATTAGGCGTAATTAAGTTTACAAAGTTTTTTACCCAAAGATGAAACTTATGTTAAATGATAAAGTAATGAACCCTATGTTAAAAACTGAAGTTGGAAAAAAAATAGGACGTCAAGTTTTTGAAATATTAACCTTAGCTTTTTCTAACAATCTTCTGTGTCTTACCAACAAAAAAATCAAAAATGACACAGTTAACTTCCTTTTTTGGACGGATTAGCATCTGTTTCTCTTTATATACACTAACGGTAATCTTTTGAGATATTTTTTTCTCAAAAGTCTTGGAAGATTTCTTCATAAATCTTCAAATCCCGATGAAAACGCTTACCACATTCATCGCTTACACTTCCCAGTTTCTCAGGAAAAAATGCAGCTGTGAATGTAAAAAACAGAATTTTGAATGACATTATAAACCCCATCTAAAGGTAATTTTTTTAAAAATCGGAAAAAATGTCTTCATAATCTCCTTATTTATGGTTGCCCAAGAAATTTGTACTACTGGGCTGCTTTAAATTAATACAAACTTTGAATATAAAGTATATAATGCTCTAGTAGTGGCACCAGGCTGAATTTTGAGTGGAACCTGTTATTGCCGCTAGTAGTTATTTGCTCGTATTTTAAAAAGAATCAGAATAGTTCTGCCTGGCATTCATAGGGGCGCTGTTGTCGATTCTTGATGATGCCATTACTAGAGCAGTATATATACAAAGATACGAATTATCTTTTTCGACACTGGATAAACGACCATCAAAACGTTCATCTTTTCTTATTCGGGACCCACAAAGATTCCTTCTTTGACTTTGATATCAGAAAGATTGGGGAAAAATGGTTTTAAGTATTTAAGACTCGTTTAACGGTTTTCACGAATATACCTCCCGCTCTTTAATTGGAAAATTTTACCTAAAATATAGCAAAATTTATTTGGATTTAATTGAAACTATCTTTTAAGATAGTTTAAAGCCAATCAAAATGCTAACTTATACGATTAATACAACAAAAGCGAATATTAACTTAGTACCAGTTACAAGGTAGCGTAATAATTTAATGAGGATGTAGTAAGAAAACTAGACGTGATAAAAATATATTTCATATACTTTTATAATATGTGGGATTATCTTTTTTTTTCTTCTGGTAATTGAAATCAAAACATTAAGCTTATTTTGTTTACATACCTATTAACAGAATTTCATAAATACTCAATGAGCACAGAAGGGATGGAATCAATTTCAATAAATATACTGATAGTGACGAGTACTTACACTATGTGACCGTATCAATGAAATCCGAAGTTCCTTATCAGAACACATCCACATGCAGATACAGATTTTATTTGCCATCCTCGCATGATTTTAACTTCTCTACGTATCATTCAGAGAAAGGCTGGTAAAATTAGAGCAGAGTTGTCAGTTGTCTGGCCAAACCGAACAAACAACATTATGATTGAGTAATTGTTTGCTAAATTTCCCCTAATGTTACGATTTGTGTCATTCGTTATCGTTACTACGAAGCATATTCTATCTATGATGACAAAAAGAATCTCTCCCACTTTATTAGAATTCAATCTTGTCCATGTTTGATAAAAAGAGATGTGATCTCTATCTTCAAAAGAAATCGTTTCCACCTCTTGTTAGCAAAAAGGAAAACATGATTTATGAAAATGGGCCTCAATAAGGAGGTTGTAACACGCAAGTAGACGATCATGAGAGTTTTCATTTGTAAATGCCTAAAATTGTCATACTGCAAACAATACAACGCTGAAGTTTCTCAACGCCTTGACACGGCTCTCCTTTTAAGTTTCTAGATCCAGGATCTAGGATCTAGGCATGGCGGAATCAAGATCAACGACATTTTAATGACAACATTTTCTTCAATTTTTCCTCATTCATTTCAAGATCAACGAGTGTCTTCTATTCTTCAATTAGCTCATTGGGAACATAGACAAGTACGTTACGATCCACTCACTGCTGGTACTCGCTCTACCTAGATAAGAAGCTGCTGGGACTGAATATTATCTACAATTCCATGGGCAATATCACGAAGTTACATCTAACCAACTAGGTACATTTTTTGGTTGACAAGATGTCGAAAAAAATGCGAAAATATCGTTTTTCAAGCTGCATACCTCAACATTCTCAATGTTTCAAAAAGAATACCCGCGATCTTCAGATTCAGCGACTAACAACGAATACTCCAACTCTTCTCTGCTCAAACATAATGTCCGAAAATCAATCCAATGTCCTGGTCTTTCAATTTCCATTTCTTCTTGGTCTTCTTCTCAACACCACAATTTAATTTGTCGCATTAGATGTCCTCAATTTCCAATTTTACTTTTTAAAACTTGTTTGGCATAGCAAAAGGGTTTGTACAGGGTGTTTCCTTCCTTTTATATGCTCCTTCGAAATAACAAAGACTTATTTACTTAAATTAAGAATTAAAGCAACTTTTTTAGAATTGCATAGTTGTTAAGCTTGCCAACGACGATAACAAAGTTATTCATTTTGCTTTTTTTATCTCTTCCTTCTTGCAATTTTAGGTCACTTCGACACCAAGTAAACGAACAACAACGCTGAATACAAATTTGTTGCTCCAATATCATGTGCACAAGAAATTCTAGACGCTGCTGCTGCTACCACCACCAATGCCGCCATGCTGATGTGTCCAATGCTTTTAGCAGTTAACCCATTGAATTAAAAAAACAAAAATAAAAACCAAGTAAGGCAAAATAAAGCAGGCCAACCGCACATTGTGGGATTTGCTGGCCTAGATTGAGCAAAGCAAAAAAAAAGTAATTTGAAAAAAAAGAACTACAAAATCCCCAGTTCCACGCATAGCCTCTTTCCATAGTCGTTTTGCTGTGGGATCAATAAAATACTAGAACTGAGCTGTGAGGCAAGCAGCGACCAGGACAACGAACACATCCCCCTCAACCAGCTCGAAGTCAGCGATTGGAACGAGGCAGGCAATGTTGATGCGGTGGTAGCAGTCTTATAGACAGAGACTTATTTTTTTTTCTCTCGTCCATCCGTCAGCAAGGAGAAAATGCTTCCAACAACAATAAGGACGAAAACGCCATCACCATTTGGAGCAGCAATTGGATCGTCGACAGCAGCCATAACAATTCTGCTTGGAAAACATTTTCATAATCGAATTGACGGTGGCGGCAGCAGTGCCACTGAAGAAAACAGCAGCAAAAGCAGAAGTGGCGGCATCAACAACGTCATTCATCAGAGCAGCAACAACAGCAAACCCAGTGCGAGGACGAGGGCGTGGAGCAAAAGCAGCAACAGCAGCAGAAATCGCTTTGTCCAGGTGCTTTTGTTAACATGGACTGGTGCTTTGCTTTACATTCGGCCGACTGGAGCCTTGGATATCGGTAAGGATGAGTATTGAAAAGTTGTTGGAATATTCCAGATTTACCTTGGTCGAATGTTAAATTATTTTGTGTGCACATTTTCTCTCTTTTTTTTATTAATTTATGTTTTTTTCGTATATGCTCTGTTTTTATTGCGTGACTACATGAAAGACTACTCTAGACAGTACCAGAAAGAAAGAAACTTAGAGTTCAAGTCACGCTAGCATGGCCTTGTACCTGGCTCTCGAGGTGGATTGCGTTTGGGTTGCGATTAATTCGGTTGTTATAGTTTATAGCATAGAACATGTAAATAATCTGTAAATCTTTTCCTTAGTCTGGAAAATTAATCAAAGAAAAAGAAGGGTCGCGAAAACCATGTTGAAGGAGTAACCACCGCATGTTTTGTTTTGGTGAGGCAACCAATCATTGTGCACGCACCTGGGTGGAGACATTTTGCCTTAGTAAAAGTTGAATGGAATGGATTTTCAAGGACACGAAATGCATGATCAGAGCATGAAAAAAACCGAAAATGTGGAATTGATTTTTAATTGATTACAAAGGCATTTTATGTCTGATAGTGAAAATCAAGGGCTTCAATTTAAGACATTATTTATTCAAATTTCAAAAAAACAAATGGTTTATTAGATAATAGCCAGATCAGATGGGAAAAAAACATTCCTTGCAACCGTCTTAAGAAACCTCAAACATCCGTGAGGCATTGTAATGGCGAAAAAACATCGCATAGGTGCTCGTTTCGCACCAGAGATGGTCCAGTGATGCACAATACCGAGAATCCTCGGGAATGTTCGGTCTTTACTGATGCAAGTGCCACTCATGGACAAGTAGGCAAGGGGGTATATCTTCGGTTCAACGATACAACTACACCACAGCCATTGAGTTTTCGAAGCATTAAACTCTACGCGGATTTTAATTCCCCACTGTACGAATGCTGTTTTAAGTCAGAGTTTAATGAGCTTATCATATTTTGGCGTTTTATCACCCAGTTCCATATCCCGCAGGGGAGACAGGTTCAGCCTGAAAAACGAATAAAGAAAAGCTAGGGTGCTATCTTCAGCGAAACAATTTTATTGAATTAGAGAACTTACAGAAAAGAGATTCAATTAAATGAAAATGAAGAAGAGAGTCGGAGACAAAAACAGAGCCCTGAGGCACACCAGCATTTATATTGTGGGTTTCAGACTTGAATCCCTCCAATACAACGTGTATTGAACGGTTCGGAAGAAAGTTCTAATGCCACGAAGAAAGGATTCATCGATACTGAACGCACGCATTTTCGATAAAAGATGTTACTTCATTCATAAAATTCATGTAGCGGAAAGAGCATTCGCCAAGGAATTTGAATTTGAATCTCATAAGGTCATAAAACAATCGGGATAGTTATCTGAAGAACACTTTTTTGTTTGTAAGATGCGTATGTAATAATAAGAATTTACAATTTACTCAATTCAACACAATAATTCTTATACTGTAATGTATCATTCCATTACCTACTACCGCTTCCATACTAAAATACTTCATGCACGACTTTCGCACCAATAAGTAGTGTGCTAGCATATATCAATTCATTCATACTATCATTTCCATGCTTAAGTACTTAGTGTACAAACAAATTACAAAGTTCTTTTTGCGATACCACACTGTACCAATAAGTATAGTGTACTAGAACTGGAACTAGACCAAAAATGAGTCTGGTTCCGATCTTCATCAAGGTAAGTCGTGTCCGCGAGCAAATTACTAACAAATCAGACTTCCCCCCACCAGTGGTAAGGGGTCTTATTTAAAACTAACCATTTGGCGGATTTATCCGTTGATAGCCGGGTTCGCCCGTTGATAGCCAGGTTCGCCTGTTGATAGCCGGATTCATCCGTGACAGCCGGGTTCGCCAGTTGATAGCCAGGTTCGCCTGTTGATAGTCGGTTTCGTCCATGATAGCCGGGTCTGCCCGTTGATAGCCAGGTTCGCCCGTTGATACCCAGGTTCGCTGTTGATAGCCGGATTCGTCCGTGACAGCTGGGTATACCCGTTAATTACCAGGAAGCAACAACTGAAACTACGGCAGCGTCTGACACCATTCCCCAAAGCAGATCATTAAAACTCCGGATCTATACATCAGAGGGATTCCAAGCCAGGACATAGGAAGAACGCATTAGTTTGCAGCCACATTTTAACAATATATATATACTAGCAAAAACCCCTGCCCGCTTCGCAGGGCTTTCGGCCACCAACAAACGCAACGCTTCGGAAATTAGAAGATTGGTAGGATGAAGACATACCGCAATCGAATGGATAGACAGAAATGAACAATATTCTTAGAAAAAAAATCATGGCCTGTATTTTGCTAATCTTGATGAATAATCTATTCGTTTAATCAATTCTTTTTACTTAATTTTTATTAGTTAATTTACACAACTATTGGGATATTATAAAGTGCTGCAATAAAAATATTGACAAAAAAAACACCTAAAAACGATGTTCTAAGCTGTTTTAGATTTTCCCAAGTATTATAAAATGTATGGGTTTTTGTTTATAAATGAGATTTTATTTGCTAATTTTTTTGTTCATAAGGTTACAAATAAGAAAAGAAAAAAATATCTTCAAAAAGTGATGAAAAAGTAACTTTGTCTTAGAAGGATTATTTTTCTAAGAATATTGACCAAGAATCACATCCCTAAGTATTGGCAGACAAATTACAGATACCCTGTATAGTTGACCATGAGGAAAAACAGAAATTTTCTAAATCAAAACCACATATTTTTAAAGATTGACCTTGCGTCTTATTTATTTTTCAGGGAATTCAAGTCGAACAGGAAACTAAAGACGTATGCCATTGACTTCTTCACGGCTAGTCTTGTAGTACTGTAAAGTTTAAGTTGATTGATGTCCCCGAAACATAGTAATGCTCATACCATCAGAGTTAAAAAATGTGGAGGCAGTCCTGGTACATAAATGCATAAATGCAAAAAATTCAAAAACTCCGTCTCGTTGTAAAATTTACTACATCGTTTTCATTTGTAATTGTGTCAAACCACTCAAACGACTTGTGGGCAAAAAATTATGCATTTATTTGTCTAGTTCAAAATAAAGACTTTAATCTGTACCAGCCATTATTGCACTTCAACTCAATGCTTCAATGCTTGGAAAGACATCTTGAATCAACTCATTCCGTGGATTTGCATTACAATAAAAATTGTTTGGAAGTGAAATTCGGCCTTCAGAATCAAGTGAAATTATTCCATTTCCAATGTCCAATAGTGTCCGTGGCTTAGTGGTTAGGTGCGTTGGCTGCTAAGCAGAACGTCGTGGGTTCGAGACCTACTCGCGCCCAAAGTTTTTTTATTTCATCTTTCTCGGGCATTGCCTTTTGCGAAGAACTGACAAAACTTCCAAGAGTATCAAGAGTATGAAAAAGTGCTTCTCAACTTTGCCGTTCGGAATCGGCGTTAAATTGTAGGTGCCCTAATTCTTCACACGCACCCAGAGAATTATTGATGAGAGTAAGCCACTTTAGGCCTTGGCTCTTCAAGATCTGTCGCGCCACTCTCTCTTTAATGTCCAATAATTGGCCAATGTAAGTTTCCTGAAATAGAAGTTTTTAAACGACTCCATTCGTCTGCAGCAGTTGACCGTGGTATAATCGACAAAGTTTGTCCTCAGCAACAAAAAGATTCAGAGCTCCAAATTCTTCAAGTTGCGGTTAAAGGCTTCAAGTAAATTCTTGTGCGCCATTGTGCTCTCATCCCACACAAATATTCGGCCATTACCAACTTTTTTGAAATATTGTAATGTCAGTTTTATGTCTAATAATGTGCTCACAAACTCAGAAGTTAATTGATTAATGCTGATAACAAAAATGATTTCCCCATTCCACCGGGTGCATCACAAAAATATATACCACCACTCAGACTGATCACACCTTGCATATCTAATGGTGTCATACACATAGGTACTTTTGTTGATCGTTTAACTTCGGCTCAATAGTTTGCGCAAATATTCTGAATCCAATGCAATTTTATTATTGTCCTTAACGTAGTATTGTTGTCGAGCAACCAATTCAATTGTGGCAATGCTTTATTCGCAAAACGGTTTTTCGTAAGCAACTGGCACATTTCAATTTGAAAGCATTCAATTCCCCATCAGATTGGCATTTGCAATGACTATTGACTCAAAGCTAAATAATGTCTGTTTGTGGCTTAAATTTGAGCACACCATGTTTTTCATTCAGACAATAATTATACGTGGAATACCTCCAGTTCGTTAGTGTTGATTAAATTTTATTAATGACACATTCCATCAACATTCAAAACGTTATAAATAACAATATAATTAACAAATACGTACCCACTAAAAATAAATAAGATATACATACATATTTTCATACTCTAGAAATTTCATATATCAAAACAACGTTTGCCGGGTCAGCTAGTTCAAATATAATTTCCTAGGTTCACTGACATTTTTTTTGATTTTTTTTTATTGAAAAAAAAAATATTTGACAAAATTTTCAAACTAAATTGAGTGTTCGTATATTGATCAGTTTTTTTTTGTAGTGCGAAATACAAAATTTTTAACATTTCTTAACAATTGAACCATTTGTGATTTGAAAAGTATACATTTATTTTTGCTAAACCTTCTACCCTAAAACCTCTTGCATTTAGAGAAAAAATTAGGAAAATCGGTCAACCATGTGCCCGGTTAGCGAACGAACACAAAAATTAGGCTGTTCCTCCTTATATATATAGATAGATTATTGATTTAATTAATTTAAGATATTCTGAAGTAAAATAAAGAAAAGACCTTTAACTTAAGTTTCGTACTTTCTTAGTAACATCCTGGACATACCACGAGCTAAAACCTCACCTTTTATACAAAGTACATCACGCTCACTCACTCACAACTCACATATCAATGTTTTTTGTTTTCAAAAAAAAAAAAAAACACCTATGATATTGTGACACCATGTTGTTACAACAATTGAAGAAAGGAAAAAATTGCCTGAGAACTGTCACACTCCAACAATGCCGTTTAAAACTACGTTCATAAAAAAATCTTTGAAAAATAGATTTTTTTTCCATTCCTCCAATTTAGTATGACCATCTACCTTCAAACTATGCTTCTACGAAGTAATTAACATGACTTCTATAGATCGTTATTATTATCTCTATCTCGATCAGATGCAAAACAGGACGTTTATGCTTAATAAGCGACGAGTGGCTCTGTCTTGGTAGTCCGGAAACTGGTCGCGATTTTGTTTTTTCTTTTTTAATATTTCATATAAAATAGCAGTAATTAGGCATTAGTTTTTAAAATTATTAAGATCCCAAACAATTAGAACATGGCTATTGGTGCAGAAAACGTATTACTCGATTTAATCCATTTAATATCGTCCGGAGACTAAACCTTTGGTCAGGAGACTCTGTAAAATCGTCCCTTTTTAGAATTCAATCCTTTAAATTAATGTTATGAGTTACTTTCCATTGATTCATACACCAAACTACTGGCAAATTTCTATAGTCTTAGAAAAATATTTAGGCTGGAATGAAGAACTTATAGAAAAAAAAAAAAGAAATTTACAATGAAATTGAAAAAAAAGTACTGTCCGGAGATTGGTGCCGTTATTCTTCATACAAAAAAACAGACCTCGTCCTTTTCACACGGAAATACAAGATTCTAATAATTGTACCTTCTTCAACAAAAGGTGTACCACTAATTTTTACCAATGAAGCCAAATATCTTGGTCTAATACTGGACAAAAAATTAAGTTGGAAACCTAATATTCAGGAAAGAGTTAAGAAAGCTACAGTAGCTCTTTTCTCTTGCAAGAAAGCCATAGGAAGCAAATGGGGTTTTCAACCTCGCATAACCTATTGGCTATACACATCGGTCATCCGACCAATACTCATGTACGGGGTTGCAGTATGGTGGACTGCACTGGAGAAAGTCACTTACTGCGACAAACTCAGCAGAGTCCAACGCACTGCATGTCTCTGCATAAGCGGGGCATTGAGAACCACACCCTCAGCAGCGTTGGACACTCTCCTCCATCTGACACCCCTCGACATCTTCAGCAAACAAGCGGCAGCGAGTACAGCTATAAGACTCAACGCCTCATCTCAATGGACCAACAATAATGTGGGACATTCCATCATTTTGAACTTCGGTTCTATACCAAAGTACACAGACTACACCATTCCAAAACCCCAATTTGGTAAAAACTTCCACATATCCATTCCATCCAGAGATGAATGGGAAGACAATAAACTTCTGGATGACAAAAGCATTCATTTTTATACAGATGGATCCAAGACAAGTGATGGAGTTGGTAGTGGTGTGTACTCAGAAAAGCTTAATCTAAGCATCTCATTCCGCCTCCCTAATCATTGTAGCGTCTTCCAAGCGGAAATTTTAGCGATCAAAGAGGTTCTCTCCTGGCTAAGAGAAAACGTGATATCAACTTCGGATATCCGCATCTTCTCTGACAGTCAGGCTGCTATTAAATCTCTTGATGGTGTCTCAACCAAATCTCAAACGGCCCTCGATTGTCGATCGTCTCTTATGGAGATGGCGCAGCAATTTAACATTCACCTCTGTTGGGTGCCGGGCCACAGAGACATCACAGGAAATTGTAGAGCCGACGAACTCGCTAAAAATGGAACCGTCATACCTATTTCACCTGAAAGGGAGAAGATAGGTATACCGATAGCTACATGTAAACTTCTGCTAAAAGAAACAGCCTTAAAGATAACAAACTCTAGGTGGCACAATTTACCAACGTGCGCAGCCACAAAACTCATTTGGCCTTCACTGGACCTAAAGCGCTCGAAAGACTTGTTATCTCAAAGCAGACTTCATATTAGCTCCCTAATAGGTGTCCTTACGGGACACTGTCTTATAGGCAGACACGCAACACGACTTGGTGTAGCCTCAAATGACTTCTGCAGGAGCTGTATGGACGAGGAAGAAGAGGAAACAATCTCTCACCTTCTCTGCACTTGCCCTGCTCTTTCACTACACGACGCAAACTTCATCTGGGAGAGTACTTTTATGATAATCCCAGTGAACTAGCTAATAAGGATATCAAATATCTTCTTCGCTTTATAAAAAGCTCAAAATGGTTCGACTAGTAAGAATTAATTCTCTAGATTCATGTGGTATCACAATGGGCCTTTTCTTTTGGCCTAAGTGTGTGGATTCTGTATCCACAGCCACTTTAACCTAACCTAACCTAACCTATCCTTCATACATAAAATAATTAATTTAAAATGTGGATTTAATGTTGTGGATTTAATATTGCTCCTCCCATATTTGATTTTGTTTCCTATCTTGCCATAATACATAGGTATGCCTATGTGCATGGAACTTTTTTTTGTTTTCTATAAATTGTATGCACTCAAAAGAGCAGGTTGGACTTTTTTTCGATTGGAATCAAACATTTCAAAGATTAGTGACAAATT
Source organism: Sphaerophoria rueppellii (assembly GCA_920937365.1). Taxonomy (NCBI): domain Eukaryota; kingdom Metazoa; phylum Arthropoda; class Insecta; order Diptera; family Syrphidae; genus Sphaerophoria; species Sphaerophoria rueppellii. The sequence continues at coordinate 19,531,457 of CAKKXW010000005.1, read as the reverse complement.
GTATTTACAGAAGGATTGTGAAAACATAAATATTAGTAATCCGCATGTATACAAAATTTATGCCATGTACTTTTTGTCTCCGGACGATATTAAAGAGTTCAAATCCCTAATACAAAAATGACATTTTTGACTGTAAAAAAAAAAACAAGTTTTGACAATAAACTGAATGCCTTAACGAACTACCAGCCAGTTTACAGTAAAAGCAGTTAATTTTTCTGGCATTCTATAAAGTTTTTTTTTTATTTGAATATTTTTTTTATTATCCTGCACATGCTATAATCCATTGATCCTTCCATTTGTTATAGATTACATTCCCAACCTCCAATTTAATTTTATGCACAATACAACCTTACCACATACGTGAATTTGTAGAATACAAAACAAAAATGAAAAACCAAATTTCTCAATTCGAATTTTTATATCTTTTATTTCAGCGACATGCAAAAATCCTCTCGGTATGGAATCCGGTGCAATTGCGGATTTTCAAATCACAGCCAGCTCAGCACATGACATGGGCAACGTTGGCCCGCAACACGCAAGGTACGTTCGGCTCTCCCCCATCACAATTTCAGAACTTTTACGATTTGGTGGCGGACGAGTATATGGATACCCATTTCGGATACCTGTACTAAAAAGTTGAAAGTATTTTTCGGTCCGAGGCGAGTATACGTTTACGAGCCCAACAACTATGCGAAAACCGCTTGGAATTTTCATTGTCTCCACTTGATATGATTTTTATTATTAAAATGCTGGACGACACATTTTACACAACCAGCCTGACTAAAGTATAGTTAGAAAAAAACATGCAAAATTTTCGTTCGTTCGTCTCTGTGTCGGTCGGTGCGGAACGAGCTAGCAACATCATAACTTCTTTCGCATATCTGAGGATTTGTACCCATGAAATTCTGACCATGAGAGTGAGATATACCTTAATGGAATGTGAACGATGAAATTGTTCAGTTTTTTTTTCCACCCAAACGAAAACGACCAACGACTGGGAGAGAAGATGGTGACGGAACCGACGGCGATGACGACGTCAAAATGATGAAATAAAAATCAATTTCAAAGTTTTCGATTCGAAGATTGATTTCGTACGAAAAAATTTGAGTTGTTTTCCTAGAGGTTGCCTCATATAGTTGGCTTGTCTTTTCCCTTACGCCCGCCCCTAACCTGCGAGGCACGTTACCTTGATCCCTTGGGAAATGGAATTTGTAAAATAAAAAAAATACTTTTTTGTAGTTTGAATTCTTTTGTTTCATTTGGTTTGTATTTTTCTGTTTGTTTTTATTTTTTAGAAAGATACAAAATAAAATTGCTAATTTTAAAAATTGATAAGCACTTTTACAACTTGAGGCCATTTGTGATGGGTCCTGGATACACAGGATCATAACTTAACGTTGTTGGTTGTAACAGATTTTATTTATTTTTTATTTCAATTTTTTTCCTTCTGTCAGATGGTAGGTATTTTTCTTTTTGCTCTCTGTTGAGCTGCTCAGCTCATGCGATGCCGTTGTTGGGAAAGAAAAGCAGCATTCATTATTCATGGATATGGCCTTTTCATGTTGGAGGATAATACGAATACAGCCACACCACACCACACCGTGCGTCGTCGTTGTCGGTTCTCTTGAACAGTGTCTGTTTGTGATTGTGTATATGATATGCTTGAGGCATATTAATTATGCCATTTCTTTCTGTTTTTTTTTTCTTATCATTTTATTTTTTTGAAAAAAAAAAAAAAAAAAAAATATACCTACAACAGTTACTGACAAAACAGCAAAAATAAAATCTCACCGACCCTACCCATCGTTTTATTATTCTCATCCTCTTCGTGGCCTACTGTTTGAAATGAAAATATCCCTAAAGTGGGATAATGTTTCTTCGTATCTTTGTACAATTGAAAAACATATATAGAGGAATATGAAAACGAAAAAAATCAAAGGAAACGTTATAAACATTACAATTCACTTAATTCGCAGCACAATTTTGTGCCTCATCAAAATCAATATTCCCTGGTCCCAAAAATTGCTCAAAGCAGGAGAGCAGGACAGATAGTATGATGAGGCGGACGGAGTAAGACGAACCCACATCTCTGGAGCCTGTTTTCGATTCATGTTAGAGAGCAGGTGGATAAGGATACGTAATGCGAGTCCAGGGCTAGACTTTGTGATGAATGTATGAAGATATCTCACACGAATGTGACACACACTCTATGAACATATTGACAAGCTAGCTTAAGAAGGTGAGAGAATATATGTCGAGGAAGAGCCTCATCCTTTTGCTTCACAATACACCTAGGTTGCGGTACGTTTGTAGAGACGGGAATAAAAATTATCGAAGAATTTACTGTCTTAAGCTTTTTCATGCGCATTGCATGGCTCATGAAATTGATTTTCTTACTGTTAAGTGTAGTTTTTTAAGCTTATCGGAGTCTTACTTACTTACTTACTTATCAGGCTCACAATCCATGAAGGATCTTAGCCTGAGATATTGCAGCCTCTCCAGCGTGATCGGTCTCTCGCATGCACTCTTCAGTCGCCGAAACCAAGCGCTCTGGCATCCGCAGTCACTTAGTCCTTATAGCGTTAGCTCCGTCTTCCTTCCAGACTTTCTTGGCTGGAGCGTTGTCTTCCATTCGCTCGATGTGGCCGAGCCAATGTAGTCGTCTATTCTTGGCCTTCTGGACTACATCCACATCTTGGTACAGCTCATGCAGCTCTCGGTTAAACCTTCTTCTCCATTCACCATCGTCGCATACGGGACCGAAAATCCGTCGAAGAATTTTTCTTTCGAAAGTGCCCAGTATCAATTCCCCTTTTTTACTTATCGTTCAGCACTCGGCGCCGTAGAGTAGGACTGGTAAAATCAAAGTTTTGTATAGCAGACACTTTGTCTTTCGAGTGAGGAGTTTTGAACCCAGTTGTTTTGCCAAACCGAAGCAGCAGCGGTTCGCTAGGGTAATTCTTCTTCGGATCTCCACTAAGGTGTCGTTTGTTGTTTGTTCCAAGGTAGGTGAAATCCTTAACTTACTTCGAAATTGCTGTTACCAACAGTGAGACGCTTTGTCCTAGGAGGTGGACAGATGGTGTTTTGTCTGTTGATAGCATGTACTTTGTTTTGTCCTCATTCAGTTCAAGACCAACGAGTTTCGCCTGTTCTTCTATCGTTGTGAAGGCCTCAAGCACAGCTCTCTTGGATCGACCGATAATGTCAATGTCGTTCGCATAACCTAGGAGCTGGGTATATTTGGTGAAGATAGTGTTTTCCGTGCTCACACCTGCCTTGCGCACTTTCTGCTTCAGGACTTTGTTGAAGAAGTCACATGATAGCGCATCTCCTTGTCTAAACCCTGCGACTGTTTGAAACAACTTGGATGTTTTTGCATGACATAGGATCGTCTGTTTGTAGTCTTTTTGTAAATGGGGCATATTGAGCTTATCGACCAGTCAGTGGGCATGCATTCTTCCTCCCACACTTTGTTGATGACCTGGTGCATACGGTTCATCAGAACACCTCTCCATATTTAAAGAGTTCCGCAGGTATGCCATCCGACCCGGTGGACTTGTTATTTTTTTGCTTTTGGATGGCTCTTTCTATCTCTTCTGCGCTGGGGTCTTCATTGACTGGTCTTGCTTCTCTTTCATTAGCCTGCTCGACATTTTGCGCATTCAGCAGCTGTTGGAAGTGCTGCTTGTAAATATCTACAATTCCCTGTGCTTCGGTGACTAGGTTTCCTTCACTGTTTCGAAGAGCCTGTGTCCCGGTTCTGAAACCAGAAGCTTATTTCTTCGACCTTTAAAAGACTCTTCTAGATCTTTTAGCTGAGAACTGCGATGCTCTTTTGTTTCTTAACAGGGTCCTTTTCTCATTTCCCCTTTTTGTTCGGTACTCTTCTCTTGCTGCTCTTGTTTTCGGGGTTGGCTGGTAGCCTATGGTGGTATCGGCTACATTTTTTATTATTTCGCGATATTGGTTTCCCACGGTGTTGACATCTGTGGTATTTGGGAGGACGGCGGAGAGTCGCTCACTGTATAGTCTCTGGCATTATCCGGAGTTCCAAGGCAACCGATGTTGAACTTCTTTCTTTGGGTCGCACGTGTTTTTTTTGTCGTTTGATAGTTGAGCTCTAAACTTAGCCACTACCAGAATGTGGTCTGAGTCGACATTTGCTACTCGGGAAGTGCGCACGGTCAACATGTTGAATGCGTGCCTTCCGCCGATTAGCACATGGTTGATTTGGCTAGTGGTTCGACCATCTGGAGATCGCCAGGTTGCTGTGTAGATCTTTCGTCTTGGATACCTAGTGCTACTTATCACCGTATTACGAGCTGCATCAGAGTCGATTAGTCGGAAGCCGTTAGCTGTTGTAACTTCGTGGAGGCTGTGCTTTTCAACTAATCCGCCAAAGATGTCTTCCTTCCCGATTTTTGCATTGATCTCCGAATTCGATTTGGACGTCGTATTCTGGACAGGCTCCGTAGGCTCTATCCAGGAGGTGGTAAAAATCCTCCTTGCTTGACTCTTCGGCATCATTGATAGGGGCGTATGCACATATTATACTGATATTTTGTAGTGTGGCCTTGATGCGGATTACAGCAAGGCGATCATTAAAATCCATGACTTTCGATCCAAGCCGATTTCCCACGACGAATCCGCATCCAAATATATGCATTCTTTGATGACAGCTGTAATAAATGTCGGTGTAGTAAAGGGTCATTAATGTCATGGTTTCAAAATGGAAGTGCGGGCATTTAAAACCAACACTCAAGTTTTGGCCTCGATACCACCCGATATATGCGAAAAAGTGGTAAAAAATTACATCAAAAAAATCGCACGCTTCGAAAACTCCTGACCATTTAATGATATTGTTTTTGGCAATGAATCGTTGTGTGTTTTATTGAAGTTAAAGTTGTTTAGGGTGGTCCATTTCAATTCCTGGTTTTTCATTGATCTTTGTCATATAGTATAAATTAGTCATATCGATGGTTGCCCTTACTGGGATATGGCCACTCTAACAAGAATCTGTCATAACATTTGCAAAAGCCTTCATATGTCGACAAATTAAGGCAGATGAGAGCCAAGGAGCTCATTCCTCTCGAGCTTTCATTCTTGTTTAAAGGGTATTACAAAAGATATTATTATGCCACAGTGTACATTTGATTTATTTTACTTTGTTCCAGAATGTTGCAGCCCAAATACTACTCTAAGCTCGTCCATATGTTTTCTGTTTTAATCTATATCGTTTTATAACGGGTGATTTTTAAGCTGGTTTGGTTTTGGCAACACTGGTTTTGACAGCTGACGTTTGTTTAGTACCTTGTGTCACTGTCAAACAGCTTCAGTTTGGTTTGCAATTTAACCATGGATTGTCTTACAAATTTGAATTTTACTATCAAAATTCGTGCTCGGTTCGAAATGTTCATCGCGCGCTGCTTCCATTTTATGGTCGGCATTCTCGACCTTCTGAGCAGTCTATTCGGAATATTGTGACCAAATTTCGCACCAAATTTACTTTGTTGGACATTAAACCACCAACACGTTTACGTACTGTGCGTAGTGAAGAAAATATTGCCGCCGTATCAGCTAGTGCGACAGAAGACCGCAAAATGTCGATTCGGCGCGCGCCGTTCCCAGCAGTTAGGCCTTTGTTACAGCACTACGTTGAAAATTTTGCGGAAGGATTTGGGCGTAAAGCCTTTAAAGATACAGCTGGTGCAAGAACTAAAGCCAGCCGACCTACCACAACGCCGAATTTTTGGTAAATGGGCTCTTGGAAAGCTGGCCGAGAATCCGCTTTTTTATCGAAAAATTGTGTTCAGCGATGAGGCTCATTTTTGGTTGAATGGGTACGTAAATAAGCAAAATTGACGCATTTGGAGTGAAGATCAGCCAGAAGCATTGCAACAGCTACCAATGCATCCCGAAAAAGCCACTGTTTGGTGCGGTTTATGGGCCGGCGGCATTATTGGGCCTTATTTTTCAAAGATGATGCGAATCGCAGCGTTACTGTCAATGGTGAATGCTACCGAGTGATGATAACAAACTTTTTCTTGCCCGAAATGGAAGTTCTTGACTTGCATGATATGTAGTTTCAACAAGACGGTGCCACATGCCACACAGCACGCGAAACAATGGCGCAATTGCGAGGCGAGTTTGGTGAACAGTTAATTTCACGTTTCGGGCCGGTCAATTGGCCGCCTAGATCGTGCGATTTGACACCATTAGACTATTTTTTGTGGGGGTATGTCAAGGCTAATGTCTATAGGGACAAGCCCGCTTCGATTGACGTACTGGAAACCAACATCCATGCATTCATTCGTGAGATACCGGCCGATATGTGTGAAAGAGTATGCCAAAATTGGACTCAGCGGATGGGCTACCTGAGACGCAGCCGCGGTCAACATTTGCATGAAATTAAACATTAAATTGCAAGGTTCAAACTATCGATTCAAATAATGTTTTTTTTAAAGTTCTAAATCTCTTCAAAAATCACCTTTTATTATTAAAGAAAACATTTAGTTCCATTAAACTGAACAATGAACCGGCAAGGCAAGTTATGTTTTGCACTTTCCGTAGCTTGATTTGAAATTGAATCGTAAAAAAAAAAAAAAATTTGCTTAATCTAGCAATCAAAAACTATTTGTAACATCAAAAACCATTACCTGTAAGTAGGTATGTTAAAAGGTTATACAAGATCGCAACTGCTCATTCAAGAGTAGTTCATAACAGAGCAAATCTTGTCACTTTACACATAAATACATTTCACATGGGCGAAAACATAACGTGCTGCAATTTTCAGGCCTTTAAATTTGCTTATCTTGACAAGAAATAATTTTCGTTAATTTTAATAAGGCGGCCAAATCCCTTGTTGTCAGATCTCAAAAATTATAGTATGTACGTTTTAAGACAAAGGAGAAATATAAACTCCCCGCTTATCAAAGTGAAGCCATCCCAGCAATGCTTGCTTTGTCTTTGAGTTCAAGCCCAAGAACACTTGCATGATAGCCCCGACCCTTAGCCGGCAAAGTCATTTTTTCCAAACTATAACTTTACAACCAGCAACAGCACCTGCAGAACGAGTATAGTAGCTCCAGTATCAAGCAGAGCCTTGTTATGTATGTTTATGTGTTGTGTAAATATATTTTTTCCCCCTAACTTCAAGGACCTTTCCTTCAGGGCTCATTCGAAATTCTTTGAAATTTTTATGACAAAAAAGCTTTTATCCTCGAACATAGCCTTTTTATGCCAAACTTTATGGACTATATTATATTTTTATTTGTTATGCTACTAGCAGAGCGTAAGGTACAGCTACAAGTTTGGTAGTGTAAATGCGCCCGTAGGGTTAATTGTAATGTGTATACAAATAATTATGACTATAAACGTGTTGTGACCTTATTTGCTGTCCTACCTGCGAGCCTGCATGCCCGTCTTTGTTTGGTTTTTATCCTTTTTTTTCATGTTTCATAAACCTACTTTGATATACAGTTATATGGGTTTTGATACCTTTACCTATTCTGTTCGTGTGTGAATATTTGATATTTGTTGTTGTTTTTCGTTTTATTTTTTGAAATAAGTTATTTGCTAGCACAACAGCGAGTCCCTCGAGTGGAAACTGATATGCGAAGCCCCATATCTGAGAGGGTAGTAAATTTTCAGTTCGACATTCAGATATAGGACGAACGAGAAAGGAAGAAAAAATAAATAAATATGTCCTTTTTGGCTTGATTCATGCTGCGCGAGAGAAAATATGGCGGATGTAATTTATGATGATGGTCCACCTTCAGAATTATGGTGCATAACTAATAAAAAGTTGTCGTGTTGATATCTTCGGAAGGAAAAAGTACCACTATGGGAAATCCTTTGACCTGGTGACACCTGAAGGATAAAGAAAAATTATAATAAGAAAAACCAGCTACGTGCTCTCATAAAAATCCTGCCTCGAAAAAGGCTCCGTCCAATCCCAGAAATATATACTGGTCCTATATTTGCATCATAAGTATATTTATGAAGTTGTTTTTAGAAATTATTCATAGCTAGTTTTTGAAACGTCTCGGTCGTTGTCGTCGTTGGTCTTTTGGCACGTGCCAAAAGCTTTAGTCATCTTTATTCAGTTTTCTTTATTATTATTTTATTTTATATCCTTCATTTCGTTATTGGTCCTTATGTTTTAAGGACGTACTACTCACACACACGCACACATCTGTACACTTTCTCGGCTGTGCAATAAGGATACGTTATTTTCGAACCACAAGTGGGTTCAGAGTCATTGTGGTTTGATTCAAGAAATTGCTTGCCTGGGGCCTTCTTTAGTGTAAATAGTTTTTGAGGAATCCAGTCACTCCTCCGCAATTTGTTTACTTGTTGTCAGAAGAATGACAAAAAAAAAGTGAATTGTTTTTGGTAATATGAGACAAAGAAGAGAAGATTATTTCAATGAAGTCCTCTAGAACGTGATTGGATCTCCTTAACTTCAGCTTCTTCAACAAAAGTCGAAATAACTTTAGTGTAACGTTTTGTTTTATTGAGGAATAGGAAGGCATTAAGTAAGTTAATTTATAATGGATGAACTTCAAGGAAAGATGAAGAAATTACTTGAGGCATTTCAGGTGAATTCGAAGGGAATCAAAATTAATATAAATTTGAAATTCGAGACCGAAATCTGCTGCTTACTTTTATCTTTTGAGATTTGGATTTAGTTCCCTAGGCTGAAATTTGAATAGACATAAACAGAGAAAAAGATACTTTACAATAAGCCTCAGAAAGAAGTTTTATGAGTTAATTCTATTTTACTAATTCGAAAGAGGTAAGCTCATGAGAATCGTGTGACTAATACAATGTTATTACTTGTACCTAACATGCTTGAAACTTCTATAGTACTGGGTTAATGGTACATAGTGGAAATGTCAGACCGGCAGCTACTATCTTATAACTTCAAAACATTGAAAAACAGTTCTGGCCGGAAACGATGGTGTTCTTTTTCTCTCTCTACCTAACTATCTCCCCTTACCCCGCCCTTCTGCATAATCTCCTTTGATAAAACCTCCGAATATACTCCAAATTTCTATTTTTGTTCTTAATTTATTCTTTTCTCGCTTTATACTTTTTTATTTATGGAAAATTTTCCAAACGATTTGAATGAATGAACTCTTAAGCCCTCAGCAAAAATTCTTTCTTTGGATTTTGCAATATCCAGCAATCGAAAAATTTTATTTTGTTGGAAATGAACAAGGTCATCTGTATGGGCGTTCCAGGAAATTAGCAACTGCATATAGGCTTTTTAATAAAGGGTTTTTCAATAGGGACGCTACAAAAGTAGACCGATAGGGACAGCAAACGACGCCATATTTTTTCCCGCTCTCTTGACATTTCTCTTCAGTAAGGTTTTCCATTTCATCATGGAAAGGTATACGATCCAACAACGAGTCGAAATTATTAAAATTTACTACCGAAATTCGGAGTCAGTGGTCAACACTTTAAGAGCGCTACGTACAATTTATGGTCGTCATAATCGTCCTGCCAGATCAACAATTGAGCGTCTAGTGGAAAAATTTGAATCCACAGGCTCAGTACAAAATGTTCCCGTGCCAGTGAGACAAAGAAGTGCCCGTAGTGTCGAGAATATTGCTGCCGCTAGCGCATCAATTGCGGAAGACCCAAATCAGTCTCTCACACGTCGTTCTCAAGCGTTGGGCATCTCTGTGACGTCGTTGTGGCGAATTTCGCGAAAAGATCTTGGCCTACATCCTTACAAGATCAAATTGACGCAAGAACTGAAGCCGCTTAATCACCAGAAGCGTCGTATGTTCGTGAATTGGGCTGAGCAACAACTTGAAAATGATCCGGATTTTCATCGAAAAATCATCTTCAGCGATGAGGCTCATTTCTGGCTGGATGGCTTCGTCAATAAGCAAAATATGCGTTATTGGCCAGGCAGCAATCACTGTTTGATGCGGTTTACATGCTGGTGGTGTCATTGGGCCGTACTTCTTCCGTGATGATCAAGACCGGCACGTTACTGTGAATGGGAATCGCTACCGCTCAATGCTAACCGATTATTTTTGGAATGAATTGGATGATATGGACTTGGACGATATATGGTTTCAACAGGACGGTGCCACATGTCACACAGCGGCCAAACAATCGAATTATTGAGAACGAAGTTCGATGAGCGCATTATCTCCAGAAATGGACCTGTGAATTGGCCGCCTTGTTCATGCGATTTAACGCCGTTAGACTATTTTCTGTGAGGCTACGTCAAATCTATGGTTTATGCCAACAAGCCAGCGACGATTGATGAACTTCGTACGAATACCGAACGTGAAATTGCAGCAGTATCGGCCGATTTATGCTTGAAAACCGTCGAAAATTGTGTTCAGCGTCTGGACTTCTGCAAGTGGTGGTCGAGTTTCATACAAAATGGCATCAAATGTACTTCCACAGAAATAAAGAATTTCATTGATATCCAAAACCGTTTTGTAGCGTCCCTATTGAAAAACCCTCTAAATGACATTACGTGCATAACACGTATCAGTATCAGTAGGCACGCTTTTCTGCAAGTCGTACTTCCAAATAATTTTTGCAGGGTCAGATTGGACGAAGAGAAAATGGAAGCGATCCCACATCTTCTTTGTGCGTGCTCTACTCTCTCTTCAAAGTAGAATACTCATTTTAGAAAGGATCGTTTCGTTGATCCAAGTCCGATAAAGTCCAGGCAAGCAAAGTTGCCTTATACAAAACCAAACAAGTTCTGTGAGCACGAAGATTATGGGAGGTAATGGTTGGTCCAACCTGACCTAAATGTGAAGACCTGCACTCGTCGGCCACTCAAACCTAACCATATCTACCCTCAAAGTTATGATCAACCACATTAAAGCATTATATTAAAACTTCTTTGTGTATAAGTCAATAAAAATGAAATGGGTAAAAAAAGTAAGTATACGCCCGAGTACTTTGAAAAGTAAGGAAACCTACTTTCGCGTGTAATTTTTCTCTGATAGAAAAAAGGGACTTAGGTGAAGAAGTAGTAACGAAACTACATATTATATGATTAAAACTGTTCAAAAGTTTGTGGTCAGCCTTTTTCCTGATTGGCAAGGGTCTTAGTGATTATCTGGGGAGATGGAAACTCACTTAACTCAGGATACGGTCCGTGCACATGTATTCCAGGGCATTCACATTGACATTACATTTTTATAAACAATTTGAGCCTCCTCCCACTTTCACACCCTCTCATTGTTATAAAAAAAAGGATTAAGGTTTGAATAACTGTGCGGCTTGTAGAGTACATAAAGAAAAACTAAGACATTTTACAATGTTCGTTCATGAGACGTATGACACCTGTTGAAATAAAATATTTATTTTCTTAAACAGCAAATCTCGACTACTAGCAAAAGTTCAATAAGTCGATTAGAAAAAGTATGGAGTATTTATTTTTACTCCACACTTTGGAGTATTTATAAATATGATAGTGTCCGTAGCTTAGTGGTAAGGTGCGTTGGCTGGTAAGCAGAACGTCTTAGGTATGAGTCGTACTCGTGCCCATGGTTTATATTCCATCTTTCACGGGCACTACCTCTTGCGAAGAACTGACAAAACTTCCAAGAGTATCATCTGTCATGAAAAAGTGCTTCTCATCTTTGCCGTTCGGAATCGGCGTTAAATTGTAGGCCCCCTCAATTCTTCACACGCACCTAGAGAATTGTTGATGAGAGTAAGCCACTTAGGCCTTGGCTCTTCAAGAGCTGTCGCGCCACTCTATTCATTCATTTTAAAATATAAATGTGCTAAGCTTAAATAAAAACTTCCACAAAAAGACAGAGCACTGTGACGGGCATTCTAATTTTCTTGTTTCTTTTGTTTCAGAAACCATTTTAGGGGAAAAAAGAAAAACATCCACCCTTAAAAATAGAGTCTTAAGTTTGCTGTTGGTTCGGCATCCTCCGCAGGTTGTCTTATTTTTTTTTTTTTTGTCAAATTTTCTGTTATATTCTTACTCTCCACTATTATCTCTCTTGGGTATATTTACTCACGTGGGAAATTTGCAAAAGAAACAACACCTACATAGCAAGAGATTTGAGTCTATAAATCCAATGTTGGTGGCTTCGTACTCAATTTTTCCTATATTTTAAGAAATTTTCCATTAGACCATGACGTGTTGAGGCTTGAGGGTATTAGAGAGCGAAATTATATACAAAACCGCTATAAATTTATTCTTCCAATAGAAAGAAAATATGACCTAGTTCTCTTTACCAAATACCCTGAGGGCACCGTTGCGAACACACACAAAAAAAAAGAAAAAACAAAATATACGACAAAAACTAAAACGCAAAGGATTAAACGACATCCCTCGCGCAACCCTCAGCAACACAAGTGCAATATATCCTATGCAGCATGCATTTACACTAAAGTATATGCATCCAAAGGATACTTCAAAAAGCTTCATATATCGTCACTGAAGTAGGTTCTGATACACTGGTAGATGTTCTTCCTATAAATGTGTATCAGTTTCAGTACCTACAAAATGAAAAAGAAATCCATATACTGTATGCAATCTCGACAAGAATATTTCTAAAAAAGAAACCAACCGAAAAAGAAAATATTAAACTGATTTTATTTATGTCATGAGTTTTCGAAAAATTTGCATTTGCAATTTATGAGAAAACGAAACGGAAACTATTTTATTCGTCAATGTGCTTCTTTGTTCTATCATGCATTGGTGTATAGAATGTAGATGAAGATGACTATGTTCTTGTAGTTTTATTTTTGTTATTTTCAAACAAATCCTTGTTTTTTTCAATTTGTGAATAAATTCAATGCTGAATAAATTGCAATTTGAATTTCGTAACTGTGATATTTGTGTGATCATTGATATGTGCCAAGAACGTTATTTGAAATTTGTATTCGTAAACATGTGCCATTATCAAGCGAGAACAATTTATGCTTAATGCAGAAACATTAGTTTTCTATTTGCTTCAATTTGAAGAAAATGAAGATTCTTGCGCTTTTTGATGGAAGAAACGATATTTGTTGTTGTTTTATTTTCTTTCAAAATTAGTAAAAACCTGCAAATTTTGTATTCTGGTTTTTGTATGGTAATCGTTTTGTGCTGGGTAGAGAATGAACAATTGTTTCCAATTCTAGATTGGAACTCAATTCTTTGCCTTTAAGTGTTTCAACCAAATGAAGAAAATAAAGTTGGTATTTTTAATATTTAGCCATATCTTGTTGCTTAAGTAAGTAAGTAAGTTACCATAAATAGCGGTAAACAGTCCGCGTCGGACAAGAACATTAAGTATCAGTTGAATGGATCCCTTAACATTTGCATGTTCTGCCTAAGTGGCGGTTTTCCTCTTCTGCATCTTTCTTGGATCTGTACATGTCTTCTTCTTCAATAGCTTGGCATCGAAACCTTGAAACAGAGCTTCATTTTCACATTTCTCATATAAGCCATAGTCGAGCAAATAGTAAGACGTGTAACATGCATTGCATTTCCTTCTTCCAATAGTGATTTCCAAACATGAATAGTTGGAAGCTGAAACGTTGCTGTAATTTCTGTCAATTTTGCTTTTCAAAAAAAAAAAAAACTGTTCCAGCAACTTTTCGTTGGGGTTTAACTACTCATGAACTCTTCTAAAGGGTTTTTCAATAGGGACGCTACAAAAGTTTTCTTAAATAAAACAAAAACGGTTTCGATTATCAATGAAATTCTTTATTCCTGTGGAAGTGCATTTGATGCCATTATGTATGGAACTCGATTTCTTTTGCATGGCCACCACGGGCACGCTTGCAGAAGTCCAGACGCTGAACCCAATTTTCGACGGTTTTCAAGCATAAATCGGCCGATACTGCTGCAATTTCACGTTCGATATTCGTACGAAGTTCATCAATCGTCGCTGGCTTGTTGGCATAAACCATAGATTTGACGTAGCCCCACAGGAAATAGTCTAACGGCGTTAAATCGCATGAACGAGGCGGCCAATTCACAGGTCCATTTCTGGAGATAATGCGCTCATCGAACTTCGTTCTCAATAATTCGATTGTTTGGCCCGCTGTGTGACATGTGGCACCGTCCTGTTGAAACCACATATCGTCCAAGTCCATATCATCCAATTCATTCCAAAAATAATCGGTTAGCATTGAGCGGTAGCGATTCCCATTCACAGTAACGTGCCGGTCTTGATCATCACGGAAGAAGTACGGCCCAATGACACCACCAGCATGTAAACCGCACCAAACAGTGATTTTTTCGGGATGTAATGGTGCCTCGTGAAGCACATGTGGATTGCTGCCTGACCAATAACGCATATTTTGCTTATTGACGAAGCCATCCAGCCAGAAATGAGCCTCATCGCTGAAGATGATTTTTCGATGAAAATCCGGATCATTTTCAAGTTGTTGCTCAGCCCAATTCACGAACATACGACGCTTCTGGTGATCAAGCGGCTTCAGTTCTTGCGTCAATTTGATCTTGTAAGGATGTAGGCCAAGATCTTTTCGCGAAATTCGCCACAACGACGTCACAGAGATGCCCAACGCTTGAGAACGACGTGTGAGAGACTGATTTGGGTCTTCCGCAATTGATGCGCTAGCGGCAGCAATATTCTCGACACTACGGGCACTTCTTTGTCTCACTGGCACGGGAACATTTTGTACTGAGCCTGTGGATTCAAATTTTTCCACTAGACGCTCAATTGTTGATCTGGCAGGACGATTATGACTACCATAAATTGTACGTAGCGTTCTTAAAGTGTTGACACTGACTCCGAATTTCGGTAGTAAATTTTAATAATTTCGAATCGTTGTTGGATCGTATACCTTTCCATGATGAAATGGCAAACATTACTGAACAGAAATGTCAAGAGAAATATGGCATTGTTTGCTGTTCCTATCGGTCTACTTTTTTTAGCGTCCCTATTGAAAAACCCTTTACCTAAAAGGCTTTCCGCACAGTCGTGGATAATTTTATTTCACCAACCTCTACTAGTTAGCGAACCCTTCAAAGATTAGAGAATTTGGTGCGTAAAAGATCGTTTGTGGCATTGGGTACTTTGAATGAGGTCGCCCAAATCAATGTGTCCTGTTGCTCTGTAAAGCCCATGAAATTGGACCCAAACAAGGTTTTCGTTTGGCAGCTTAAAATGTAAAACAAAAATGATCCAATTATTCCATCATTACGCGATAATTATGTTCGAAGCTGGAATGCGGTGTTGGTGCAGGTGTCTTCTGTGCATCTCTTAAGATTTTAAAATCCTATAGACTTCCCGATTTCTCTAATGTATTCTAGACAAAATTGTTCGCGATAAGGAAAGCTTGTACAGCTCTTAAAAATATCAAAGAGAACCAAAATATAGCTATACTAACAGATAGTCAGGCAGCTATTAAGGCCATCGATTCAGCTTTATCATCCTCTAAATTGGTCCAGCAATGCAAAGATGGCCTCAAGGACCTTGATTTGAGCGTCAATCTTATCTGAATACCGAGCCATAGGGACTATGAATGAACGTTTAAGTTTAAGTTTAAGGCAAGGATCAGCCCTTCACAACGCATTGGCGGTGAAAGTATATGCTCCTCTTGGTGTTGTGAAGGGCATTACCCACACCAAATACACATCAGAAGCAAACCATAGGTGGAACAGTTTAGCGAGTTGCGTTATATCTAGGAAAATCTGGTACGCCTATTACAGAGCAAAATCAATCAATTTAATTTTCAAATCAAGGCATGATATGCACAGGACATTGGCCCATAGGGGAGCATGCGACAAAATTGGGTATACCACAAAACTTTTTCTGCCGTAGCTGTGCGGATCGGGATGAAAAAGAAACAGTCCCACACTTTATCTGCCATTGTTCGGCCTTGGCTGGGAAAAGAGGTAGAGAGTTCTTTAATGGTAATGGTTTTCGGTCGGGATATTCCACAACTGACCATCTTCAATCAATCAACCAAATCATTGAAAAAAGTGTGGAATATAACAAAGAATTATATATAGCATTTGTTGATTTTTACAAGGCATTCGATTCAGTAGAACACGTTAAAATATGGCAAGCCTTAAAACAGCAGGGTATCCCTCACAAAATTATTCGAATCTTGAGAATCTTATACAAGAATAGCACATCAAAAATAACAACTGAGGTTAAAGGTCCAACGTTCGTGATAGGCAGAGGAGTAAGACAAGGAGATCCTCTTTCACCACGGTATAAAATTGCACAAGATGACTTAGCTTACGGAACATTTTTAGTTGTTTACGATATATATTAAGAAACAATATAAGGTGTGAAAAAAGTTACTAAACCAACTAACTAACTTCTACCAGTCAACACCTTATAGGGCTGGCTTTTGGTAATGGT
>CAKKXW010000005.1:19494508-19514024 GCA_920937365.1 Sphaerophoria rueppellii | reverse complement strand
TGAAAGCAGCTTAAGGAGTCGTTTATAATATGTATGTATTGTACATAAATCGTCGTTGCTATGTTGCGGGATTATGGTTGGAACAATTCTTCTCCTCTAGGTATTGGTCTCGATTATTATGGTACTAGTTGGTTTCATGGTTTATAGATTTCACTTTCATCTTGGAACACTCCATTCACCCTCTTTATCTAGCATTGTATTGTTTCCAATAAATCCATCATCAATGAAACTGTGTCAGGAATATTGTTGTATTTCTTTTTTTTCAATTGGAATACCTATGTCTACAATGCCAGACGTATTGGTTGCGTCTATGTGATTGGTTATAGACAAGTCAGCAGATGGATGGATAAAGACAAACTTGACTTGGTTATTGGGTTATTATGGTAGTCTAGAAACTTTCTAGGATAGTTTTTTAATTGAATAGTGCTGGTAAACTTGACAAATTGTTGCATTTTAAATTTTTCTTGTTTACAAACAAGATTTTATGTACTTAGATTCCGTGGACACAACATTTCGAACCACAAGATAAGAACAAAGTACATTGGCATTTGTATGTTGACTTTTAATATTTATGCATTCACTTAAGACCACAAATTTGTCAAGACTGTTGTGGAAGTCACTACGCTTACGCGACATCATCTCGTGCAATTTCCTCTAATTAGCTTTAACCGATATAGAAATTTGCTAGATCACAACCATTGGACTTTCGTGCTAGCACGGTACAATCTTCTATATATAAAAGAACAGCCTAATTTTTGTGTTCGTTCACTAACCGGGCACACTGGTTGGCCAATTTCCTATTTTTTCTCTGAATGCAAGAGGTTTTAGGGTAGAAAGTTTAGCAAAAATAAAATGTATACTTTTCAAATCACAAATGGTTCCATTGTTAAAAAAAGTTAAAAATTTTGTATTTCGCACTACAAAAACAAACTGATCAATACACGAATACTCAATTTAGTTTGAAAATTTTGTCAAATATTTAATAAAAAAATCAAAAAAGATGTCAGTGAAGAAAAAAAATATTTGACAAATATAATTTTTCTTCGACAAAAAAAAAATGTCAGTGAACCTAGGAAATTATATTTGAACTAGCTGACTCGGCAAACGTTGTTTTGATATATGAAATTTCTAGACTCTAGAGTATGAAAATGAAAATATGTATGTATATCTTATTTATGTTTAGTGGGTATGTATTTGTTAATTATATTGTTATTTGTTATTGCCAGTTGCTTACGAAAAAAGCGTTTTGCGAATAAAGCATTGCCACAATTGAATTGGTTGCTCGACAACAATACTACGTTAAGGACAAAAATAAAATTGCATTGGATTGGATTGGAAGTTAAACGATCAATAAAAGTACCTATGTGTTTGACACCATTAGATATGTAAGGTGTGATCAGTCTGAGTGGTGGTATATATTATTGTGATGCACCCGGTGGAATGCAGAAATCATTTTTGTTATCCTTAATTTTACAATCAATATGATCTGACATTAAAAAGAGAGTTGGCTGTTTCTTCTTCTGGAGTTGTGAGCACATTATTAGACATAAAACTGACATTACAATATTTCAAAAAAGTTGGTAATGGCCGAATATTTGTGTGGGATGAGAGCACAATGGCGCACAAAAATTTACTTGAAGCCCTTAACCGCTACTTGAAGAATTTGGAGCTCTGAATCTTTTTGTTGCTGAGGACAAACTTTGTCGATTATACCACGGTCAGCTGCTGCAGACGAATGGAGTCGTTTAAAAACTTCTATTTCAGGAAACTTACATTGGCCAATTATTGGACATTAAAGAGAGAGTGGGGCGACAGATCTTGAAAAGCCAAGGCCTAAGTCGCTTACTCTCATCAATAATTCTCTCGGTGTGTGTGAAGAATTTAGGGCACCTACAATTTAACGCCGATTCCGAATGGCCAAGTTGAGAAGCACTTTTTCTTACTCTTGATACTCTTGGAAGTTTTGTCAGTTCTTCGCAAAAGGCAATGCTCGAGAAAGATGAAATAAAAACTTTGGGCACGAGTAGGTCTCGAACCCACGACGTTCTGCTTAGCAGCCAACGCACCTTACCACTAAGCCACGGACACTATTGGACATTGGAAATGGAACAATTTCACTTGATTCTGAAGGCCAAATTTCACTTCCAAACTATTTTTATTGTAATGCAAATCCACGGAATGAGTTGATTCAAGATGTCTTTCCAAGCATTGAAGCGTTGAGTTGAAGTGCAATAATGGCAGGTACAGATTAAAGTCTTTCTAAAATCGATGCAACAATTTATTTTGAACTAGACAAAAAAATGCATAATTTGTTGCCCACAAGTCGTATGAGTGGTTTGACACAATTACAAATGAAAACGATGTAGTAAATTTTACAACGAGACGGAGTTTTTGAATTTTTTGCATTTATGCATTATGTACCAGGACTCTCTCCACATTTTTTAACTCTGATGGTATGAGCATTACTATGTTTCGGGACATCAATCAACTTAAACTTTACAGTACTACAAGACTAGCCGTGAAGTAGTCAATGGCACACGTCTTTAGTTTCCTGTTCGACTTGAATTCCCTGAAAAATAAATAAGACGCAAGGTCAGTCTTTAAAAATATGTGGTTTTTATTTCGAAATTTCTGTTTTTCCTCATGGTCAACTATACAGGGTATCCTGTAATTTGTCTGCCATATACTTTGGGATGTGATTCTTGGTCATATTCTTATCCTTCTAAGACAAAGTTACTTTTTCATCACTTTTTGACGATTAAAAAAGGCTAACTTTGTAATTAAGTGGTGTTCAATTTTTCTTGCCCGAGCAAAGTGTTGACTTTGAGATATTTTTTTTTTTCAAATAATGCGATAAAGAACATAAGTTTTCTTATTTTTACCTTATGAACAAAAAAATTAGCAAATAAAATCTCATTGATAACAAAAACCCATACATTTTATAATACTTGGGAAAATCTAAACAGCTTAGAACATCGAATATAGGTTTTTTTTGTCAATATTTTTATTGCAGCACTTTATAATATCCCAATAATTGTTAGTTTTAAGAAAATTTATAACATTGTGCAATCCTGAAGAGGGTTAAAGCATACTTATGCCTATACCTGGCTTGCTGTCAAAATCCTAATTACCTTACCTCTTCTCAGGGAGCTAAATTTGGGG
The DNA here is from genome assembly GCA_920937365.1 of Sphaerophoria rueppellii. Lineage (NCBI taxonomy): Eukaryota > Metazoa > Arthropoda > Insecta > Diptera > Syrphidae > Sphaerophoria > Sphaerophoria rueppellii. Next base: position 19,510,862 of record CAKKXW010000005.1, on the reverse strand, counting down.
AAGAAATGTTTAATGGGTAAATTAACGAAAAAAATTATGTAAAAGAATTGAAAAACGAATAGATTATTCATCGGATTAGCAAATACAGGCATGATTTTTCTAAGAATATTGTTCATTTCTCCCTATCCATCGATTACCGTATTCTTCATCCTGCCAATCTCTAATTTCCGAACCGTTGTGGGCAGAAGCCCTGCGAAGCGGGCAGGGATTTTGCTAGTACTTTATCATATTGGTGAAATCTGGGATTGTGCGAAGCTCAGTTGTTCAATCTTGTACAACGGTCACATACTGCTCTAAAAATATCACTAACTCATTCACTTCGTTAGATCACCGTCGTGCCGTTTCGTGTGTCTCTCTCTCTTATATCCTTACTTCTACGGTAGGTGCTCTAGTGAAATAGCAAGTTGCATTCCTCCCCTTTAACAATTCGCGTGTAATCCTCACGCTTCGAGGAATGCCCATCAAGTTATCCACTAGCTCAACTTTAGACGTACTCTCAAGTAGATATAGAGAATTGTTATTTAGCCGTTCAACTCGAATGTGGAACTCTCTTTCATGCTCTGTCTGTCAAATTCATTGCAAAGTTCAGCAATTGAAGGCCTATGTACACTGACAGCTCCTTTCCAACCCCTTCCTTCCTTCTTTAATCAGTCACTGTGTATCTGGCATAGCAAGGGTATAAAAAACCTCTTGAGTAAGTGCAAATTAAAAACAAAACAAAAAGCGAGTGCTAGGTTTGGACTTTCTTTTAGCTGTCGCCACCGCCGAAGTATGTATACTTTACCTAATCAATATTATGGTCCATGGTCCATGGTTCCATGGTCTCTGCTTGAAAAAAAAGTTACAACGACTGTAATGACCCCGTGTCAAATCGCCAATATTCCACCGACAGCTCATGTGTCTAGATACAGCTTTGTCCACCGAAACAACGGTGCCGCGGTCGTCTGACAACACCAACAATAATTCATTATCAAAAAGTTCTGTCGACACCGTTGTCCGATATGAAATCAGTAATTTCATTTCGCTCGTTGAAAAAAACGAAATTCTAATCAAATCAAGTTCTAAGGCACTAGACTCCCGAAATCGAGGGACCAATTTTATTCGAAGTTCTAACTATAACAAAGTTCTAAATCAGAGTTCTAACTTTTTCAAGAAAATAGGCGTTAGGTAATCAACAACTGCTCTATTAAGTACGCACTGCTGCTGTTCCGCAACTGATTTTATGATAATGAATGCAAGATTGGTCTAGGTCGGTCCCCTTTAGTTTTGCTCTTTCCTTGAGAGACGATAAATTAAATAAATCCTCTTTAATAATCATGCCGCAGGTGTTCCCATAATATCTTAGATAAATTTATAAAATCAACCATCTGCCGAATATAGCCAGTCGTCAGCATATTAAGATTCACTTCCGGTAAGTCTCTTTCTAGAACCATTAGAAAATTCACACCTAGCAAAGAAGCAAATGAATCAAAGTTACAGTTTTAAGAAACAGCTACAGATCAAAACTACTTACTCATACTCATTGTCCGTTGTCCCGGTATCAGTTGCCCTACTCAAGAACATCGAATGAATAAACCAACCATATACCGAAACAATAAACTCATACAAAGCGGTTATCTGTCGCTGCCCAGTGATGAGGCATGCATATACATTTTTGTAATTGATACATCGCATTACAATTATAATATTTATCCTGGAAAATGACAGATGAGCACACTTCTATTGTTGTCACTAAACGAACGAGCGAACATCATCCATTATTCCCTTTTGAATCTGTTTAAATAAAATCATCCCCATTGAGAGGGTAGGCTCGTCCTGGTAGAGAGTGTATTTGTAGTGTGTACCTAGACCTACCTACCTATTTGTGAAATTGGGTTGACGGCTTACACCGAACAATACCAAAAAAAGGGGTTATAACAAACACGGACCAATCTCTCTGATGGATGGATGACAACCTCTAATAAAAGGAACAAAAAACCAAACTCAAATCGGATTAAAATTTAACAACGCCATTTCCATGCGATGTTACTGAGAACTGTTTTCCCTTTGTGATGTGTGCAGCCTTGTCTTTAAATTCCGAACCCCGATCCCGTACATATCGCATAGCTCCGAGTGGCGGCTCTTGTGTCAAACATTCCCTGTAAAGAATAACACACATTCAACTGGAATGCGTAAGCCTGGATGTCACTCCAGTAACATTCGATATCATTGCACATGGAATACCTATTCTCAGAATCGCTTTTGATTGTCGACTCGATGATTTCGAGGAGGTACTCCTGCTGGTGCTAAAGCTGATGAATCTCTGTGGATAGCATTGAACGTTGTTGAGTTCAAATATGGTGTTTGTTGTGATTCCAGTTTAAAATTGAGTTGAGATCGTAATTCAAGCGAAGAATTTCAATTGTGTGTAGTTATGATAACATCTATAGCTATCAATACTTTTTCGGCTTTTCAGCGCACCAATGACGTTGATGTCATAAAAATATATCTCAGTGGCATTGAAGGGTTTTTGTACAGGTTTCGGTGTTTTTCCTTACAAAATCTAAAATTATTAAAAATTTAATGATGGTACAGTCATTATTGATGCAGAAAAGAGTTGTTGACGTTATATAGTTTTCCGACTAGTTCACAACCAATTTTTCGTTTAAAATGGGTGCTGGTATGAGTTTTTAAGCGGTGTCATACGAATCTTTATTAATATTACAAGCTGAAGAGCTTGTTTGTTTGAACGCCGTAACTCAGGTTCGAATTGAAAAATTCTTTCTGTGTTGGATAGTTTATTTATCGAGGAAGGCCTTAGGCTGCACATGTACAGGGTTTCCTGTAATGCGTCTGCCATACTTAGGGGTTTGATTCTCTATCATAATCTAAGAAAACATTTTCTTACAGTAAAGATCAATTTCTTCGTCAGTATAAATTGTAAAGACCTCATTTTGGATTTTTTAGATACCCGGTTCCGTGGACATAATTTTTCGAAAATTTGCCAATTTTTCATTGTTATTGGTATAAATAGAATGAAAACGGTAAACAGTTTCGAAAAAGAAGCTTGTGGCGTCCTTACGAATTTCCTAGAGGGGGAACCAAGGCTATGTCAAAACCTTTGGCTTTTTCGAGATATATTATGAACTTTTCACGTTGAAGTTAAATAAAAAAGACAAAAATTGTTAAAGATTTAATTTAAATTATTGAATTCGTTAACAAACAAATGTTAGAACTTAAGACTAATATTGATTCTTAGATTTAGATTTAAAGACTCATGTATTATTAAAGCATTATTAGCAAATGTGAATTAAAATTTAAACTGAAGTATTGAAAAAATTACTTTAAATGTTTTACTGATGATTTTCATCGCTTACGGAATATATCAAAAACTAATACTCGTTGTAAACGGGGATCAATTGGTTGACGAGACGGTTTTTGCCATAGTTCGATCTGCTTGATATAGGACGTAAAGGAATTTTTCTTCTTATAATTGTGGGGCTGTAACTAAAGTTTAATTTTTCCAAAATTGATGGTGATCTGTGCTTAGAGAGTTTAGTCAAATAAGAAGAGTGTAATCGATAATTGAAAGTCAAAGCATTTTGTTTGCGTGTTGAACACATTGATTAACATTTGTCTATTTTAAGTAAAAGCTTATTTGTAAAAACACTTGTAGTAGTAAACAGTCGTCAAGTGAGTCAAAACGTTTAAAAATTTTAATGTCATCAGCCTAAATTAAAACAGACGATTGTTTTATAATAGAAAGTAAGTCGGTAATGTACAAAATAAACAGTAAAGGTCCTAAGTGGCTACCTTGTGGTACGCCAGAGTTGGTATAAAAATATGATGACCGCACATTCCTAAAAATGACGCCATACAATCTATTATACAAGTACGACGAAACCAACCAAGTGGGTCCGCCATAGTCAAAAATCAAAAAAGTGAATGTCATATATCCAAAATTTGTTGATGAAATTATGCTATGGACATTCCCGTTAATCAAAAACAACAAAAAGATTGGACGGTATTTTTTTTTTCATTACTTATAAGCCCTTCAAAGTCAGTATATATTAAAATGCATTTCTCGCTTATCAGTTCAATTTATTGGTTGTGATCTTGTGGTAGTGATAACACGTGTTAAAAAAGCTTGAGATTTTTTTCTTTAAAATGGATATTAAACTAGAAGGTGAGTACTTTGTAAAATCATACATTTCATTGTCAAATATATTAGGGTGTATTTATAAGGGGTCTCTTTCATAATGTACTTTATAAAATATTTTTCAAAGCCTTTTTTAAAGTAAATTAGAGATTTAGTTGGGTTCCCTCCGAGCTCATTCTGCAAATTTGGTATTAAAATGTAGAATATTGTCTAATCTTTCAAATTAACTTTGATTTTTTTCCACTTTTTTCCCCTTTTGAAGTTATAACAGTTTATGTGACCATATATCCTATAAATTCAGTGTAAAAAAAAATTGTTTTGTATGGTTTTATATTTGGTAGGCAATGGCTATGAATGCTGTTTCTCACGCAACTTTTTGTTTGGTAAATGGCTTGAAATACGTGTAAATAATTCAACATGTGTAAACCAAGCAAACCAAATACTTGAAAACATCAAATGCAATTGGCCAGATGAAAGCGTGGAGAACGTTCAATTTGATTCTCTTTATGACCGAATTCTTTTTGTTTGCAATAAGTTAACGGAAAAACCGGGTGGAAGTGGTACCTCGAATGATGGCAACACGGCCAGAAAATTTTTCAACAATCCACCAATTTCGGCTGAAATTACCGGGATTAACCAAACTTTGATTGAGAGATGTGCCACAATCCTACAAGTCTTGAACTCTGGGTACATGATCGATGCCGATAGATTCAAAGCGTTCTGTTTAGAAACAGCTGAGCAGATAATTAAGACCTATCCATGGTACTATTTGCCTGCGTCTGTTCACAAGGTGTTATTACATGGCGCATCGGTTATTGAACATCATGGTCTTTTATCTATAGGCGAATTAAGTGAAGAAGCCGCGGAGTCAAGGAACAAGGATTTTAAAAATTATAGACTAAATTTTACAAGAAAAATGTCTCGTGAAATAACAAACACGGACCTTTTAAATCGTCTTTTACTAACTTCCGACCCGCTAATATCAAATTTAAGAAAATTGCCTAATAACAAGAAATCTCTACTATCAACTACAGCATTAGAGCTAATAAAAACATAGTTTTTTCAATATTTTATTTATAATTGTATAATTTTTTGTTATTTTTTTCTATAATTATGTTCAAATAAACAATATTAAATCATATCAACATGTTTTTATTGCAAAAAAACAAGAATAATATTTTTGACCGCAATTTGTATGGGCGGGTACCCACTGTGCAAACTAACAATTTATCGTTAAAGCCTTGGGATTGAAGTTTGTAAATTAATGTTTTATGGCACAATTTATCAAAGGCCTTACTGAAATCTGTGAAGATAGAGTCAACGTGTTTCCGTTTTTCAAACGAATCTAAACAAAAAGAAATGAAATGAAAGAGGTTAGTAATTGTTGACTTATTTTCAACAAAACCATGTTGTCACAAATTATAGACTTACAATTAAATGATATGACTTTACAAATAATGGACTCAAATAACTTAGGGATGACGGACAGTTTTGCAATGGGAAGATAATTTTGTATTCAATTCTTACTACCCTTTTTATGTATCGGTGTTATGTAAGAACTCTTCCAAATATCGGGAAAATTGAAGATCTGAGTGAATATGAAGAGGATACGATAATTAGGATGCGCATTTTTTCAAAAGGTACACCAGCTGGATCAGGGCTATAACAAACGTCAAGTTCTGAAGCTTTGCGAACAATTTCATCTTCAGAGATCCAAAAACCTATTGATGAGTTCAAGTGAGGGAAATTTTGTGAAAAGGCCAATAGCTCAGGCGTTTGATAGGAGTTCGCTTCTTCGAAAGCATCTTTGAAAAAATCTGCAAATATATTTGAAATTTATTCAGAGTCATGGCTAATTTCGTTGTTGAAAGACATGCATGGATACCCGTCAGTATTTTTCTTACTATTAACATAGTTCCAAAAGTTTTTTGGGTTGTTTTTTATGTCGGTTTCAGTATTTAAAATAAAGTCGTTATAAAGAATATCTGAATGGTCAATAAACATATTTCTTAGCTCATTGTATATTATTAGTTATTATCAGCTTTTGTTTTATATTTAATTCAGGCCTTGTTTCTTTTATTTTTTTAGTTTTTTAGGCAAGAGTCAAACCATGGAGGAGATTTAGAAATATTGCGCGGTTTTCTCAAAGGTGTGGTCTCATAATGATATTAGAAACATTCAAACCAAAATAATTTTATTTCATTAACATATTCAAACAATTGTGAGCGCTATGAAGTTTCGCGCAAAGTGCATTTCATTGTTTGCCTTGAGACATAGCCTTAAAACTCTTTTTAAGTTGAACTTATATGTTGGTGTTGGTGATGGTGTAAGATTACCGAGTTAAGTCACGATGTTTTCAACAAGATGGTGCTCCGGCATACTTTGGTCGCGAAGAACGGGTAAAATGTGTGCGATTTCAGCATTTTTGGTGGACCCATTATCAATTTTTTGGAGAATGATGCTCAATCAAGCAAATTAAAACCTTGTGAAAACTAAGTTCTTAACGGTAGTGAAATGAGCCAAAGGAGTACTAGCGGAAAATATGGTAGGACATTTTTTTTATTAACATACCGACGCATACAATACAAACACTGGAATAATGTCGGGTATTGTGATAAGAACAGTCGAAAAAAGTGGAAACGATGATTCTGAGTGTCTGATTGTGTATTAAACACCTCACCTACAGGCTTGCCAACTCTGATGATTTACTTCAAATTTGGACTTTTGTTCTTATTTTTTACAGCATTTGAAAACATACCGCTCCAACATTTATAAAATTTCGAATAATGTATGTAGGTATATGTACTTACATTTGCTTCATAAATAAGAATTAAAGGTACATTAGCAAGTTCTAACGACTGTACACTTTTTTATCAACTCTTCTATTGAAATAATAAAGGGTCATTCATTTCTTGGATTCAAGTTGATAGCGCTGGCATTTGATGCTTTTCAATTTAGTCAAATAGTTGAATAGCTTAACAATCGAACTGTTGTTATCTTTAGCTATGAGGCAAATTTCTCACTCGTTGGGTATGTAAACAAAACAAATGGCGGTATATAGGGCTCAGAAAACCCGCATGTGATGGAAGAGGTACAATTATTGTATCCAGAAAAAATTACCATTTGGTGGGCTCTACGGTCGAAAGGTGTCATTGTTCTGGCGGACGCTTGCAATCAATTCGGAGCGATAGAGTCGAACGATAAAAGATTTAATTTTGGCCGGCGATTGGAGATCGTTACTAAGACGATATGTTGTTCCATCAAGACGGAGCAACAAGCCAACCACGGTGCCGTGCAATAACGCCGAGTGAAATAACGCCGTATTTTGAAATTCGGCCTTATTTATTCGGCCTTATATATATTATTTGCTAAAGTGAAATAACGCCGAATTTTAGCGTTCGGCCTTATTTCACTTTGGCAAAGTGAAATAACGCCGAATGCCAATTGAGAAATAAGGCCGAATGATAGAAAACAAAGAACCCGGTTCAATTTAACTTTTGCAAAGAGCAATTTAGCTGTGCTTAACGACAAAAGTCCCGAATGTAAAAAAGGTGTTTTACCTTTAATGAGAATCACTTAATTTATTTGTACTTGTCAATATTATGTACAAATAATAAATTTTCATGGTACATAAAAAAGAAAAGAAATTCCTTAAATTCCTGTATACACATTCGACAAAACGTAGGTAAACAGCATTTTATTTTTCAAAACTGTTGTCGTTTCCTTTAATTTGAAAAAGCAACCACTACACATCTTGTAATTCATTAAGGGGTTTCGGAAGCAGAAGCTGCACTTCAATGATTCATTTTGATCATCTTTTTCACTCTCGGCTGGGGATGATGCCGATTCGAAACATTCAAGATCAATTCGGTTTGCTAGCGAGCAAAGCGAGCGGACAAAAATTTAGCCCAAAAGAGAATCAATTTGGGGTGTGAAAATAAAAAAATCGCGCGAAAATTTTATTTCCGCTCGCTTCGCTCGCTACCATTTGTACCTATTATATATTTTTTAAATTTTATTTGATCAAATTCTCAAAAGAGCCTTGATGATGTACATAGATGTTCATACCAAGGTATTAGTTCTATAAATTTCAATCAATACTGAAACTTTTACTTCACGCGACTTCTTTTAACAGAGCGTGGTCTTGCAAGAATCAAGGAATATAAACGGAAACGAAAATACATTTCTATACATGATATTGTCAACTTACAAAAAAAAATATGTAATATAAATGTGAGCAGGTAAATTATTATGTTAACAATGTGAATCTCATTGTTTTGGCAGAAATTTTTTTTTAAATATTCGACATATCGATAGTTCTACGAAAGGACCTCGTAAGAAGAAAAATCACTTTTTTGGAAATTAGGCTAAAAAAAACGCACAAAAACCAGAGCCACCTTTTGGCATTTCTGGTTAAATGTATTTGTTCTAAGAAAAAATCTTTTAAATGAAAATACAGTACCTAGTAAGTCTCTGAAATGAGTTTTTGAGTCGTTTTTTACTGTTAAGATTTGATCGAAAATGTTAAACTTAATTATTCAAAGAAGTGTTTTATGGTTTGTATTTATTCTTAGGAAAACAATGAGATTTGCGTTTTTTGAAATTTTTGTATGGTGAATTAGATACAAGGAATATAAATTGAGGCAAATACATACGAGGTCCTTTCCGTGTTTTAATTTCTGAATATTTTTGATACATACGAGGTACTGCAAAAACAGTTTTTTAGTGATTGTGAAAAACTACCCAAAAGTTCAAACGAGGTCCTTCCATAGAACCAGCGATATGTATGTTTCACAGTGACAGCTTATCTATTTCTCCGACATTTTTTCATGAAACAAATTTTTTGTTTCACCCCTTTTTTTTTGTCACAAGTAGCTCTATACTAGGCTTAAAGTATAAAAAGTGTCAGTCAGTGCAGTGACACCTGAAGAAATCTGGATCTCTCAAATCTCAAGTTTTTTTGCTCTTTTCTAGTAAAAATGATAGCAAAATCACATAATAATTAGATTTGAGACTGAGATACATTAACCCTAGAAAGATAACCTACGTCGAAACGACGTATTGAGTTTTGAATATATCCCTATAATTTTTTTGTGTATTTCACTATCCTTTTCTTGCTTCTTGCCAACTTAGTCACTAAAAAGATCTTGCGAAAGACGCAAGTGCCGATTTGGTAAGTTAATCAAAACCCATGCATAATCGCAGTTTTTTTAGATACTATACGTCGAAGTGACGTATGTTAGCTTTTGTGTTACTTTTTGAAAAAAATATTTTGTGTATTTTGTTTTCTTTTTTCTATGGAACGTCTTTATTTATGAGTGTATGTTAATGTTTTTGTAAGGGATACGTTAAAAAATAAAATGGCTTCACGAAAAACTTCAACAAATGCATAATTAGATCAATATGTGAGATATTTGGATATTGTCGATGAAAACATCTCTTTAACATCATCCGTACGCGTCAACCTTCATACCTGTATGACATGTTCCAGTTCACGCTTTCAACACGATCAAACCAAATCATTATTCCTCGGTTTTCATGTTTAACGTCTGAGCGACAGTTTTTTATTAATGCTGCTCGTTTGTGGAATTCCCTACCTCAACATGTTAGGAGTGCGGACTCAGTAGGGAAATTTAAGAAAAATGTGTTTTCGTACTATTCCTTGTCTTAGTTGGTTTTTCTTGTGCCTGATTGATGTTGGTCTTGCTGCTTTCTGTTCACTTGTCTTATTTAGTTTTGCTCAGACCTTAATTTGTCTTCTTTTCTTATTTTTGTAATGTGTATTATTGACTATTCAAACTTGTATGTATGCATTTTTTTTCTACTCATAATTTTTTTAATGAATGACCTTGTCTCTGTCACGTCCTGAATTTAAACTTAATTATAAATAAGATGTAAATCTTAATATTAAGTGGCCATTAAATAAATACAAATACAAAATACAAACGTTCCAATTCAAAAGAAGCGGAAGAATTGTGCATTTTGTCCATCTCCGTTCGAAGGATGACAATAACAACAAATTCAAAACCCTATTTGTAGAGATCACAAGACCCTAGCCTGCCCGAACAGCCTTGAATTCCAAAATTAATTGATGGAAATACTGTGCCACATTGGGCCGATTTTTTTTTCTTAATTTTGTGATTTTTACAACAAGTTTTGAGTGTAAATACTAAGTTTCGTTATTTTTAAATTATTACAAAAAAAATATTAATTTTTGTTAACTTTTTTAATAATTTTTTGTGTTAAGATGAGAAGTGTTCGTTTTCAAGTTTCTTTGGAAAGCAGTTTTTGTTTTTATTTTTTTTATTTTTTTATTTAATAAAAGTTTAAAAAAACGTCTTTTCTTTTATTGCAATATTACTACATAACAATTGCTTTGTAAACGAACAACTATAGACAGATATTTTGGGATAAACAAGCATAGAAACTTATAAACGTCGAAACGACGTAGGTTATCTTATACGTAATTTTTAATAAGGTTATCTTTCTAGGGTTAACCAGTTCGCGTAAGACCCAAAGTGAAATAACGCCGAATCGGCATTATTTCACTTTCCCTTAGTGAAATAAGACCAAATGTTAAAATTCGGCGTTATTTCACTTTAGCAAAGTGAATAATACCAAAGGAATAAGGCGATTTCAATCGGCGTTATTCCGCGTATGCACGAAGCACAACACAACTAAGGCTTATTGCATGAATTCTGGCGCGTAATTAGTTTTTGCGACTTGGCTACAAACATCTAACGATTTATCACCTTAAAATTTTGTCTTTGGGGCAAAAGACAGTTTTCACGAGAATAAACCCCGAACTCTAGATCAATAAAAAACCAACATTACTCAAGTTTTGGCCTAGATACCTACCGATATGTGCGAAAAAATGGTTGAAATAAATGAAAACGAATAGCATGCAGCAAAAACTCCCGAGTGCGGCCATTTTGATGACATTGTTTTTTACTCTTTATTGCTAAGTCCAAAATTTATAGTGAAATCAAATTTTTATGGAAAATGTATCGTTGTGGGTATTTTATTTACTTAGGTAGGATAGCGAGTAACGAGGTACCTGGGTTGCGGGAAACGGATAGCAGTTTAGGTCATTAATTTATAGCATTTGCAATCACAATCAATAAAACTCAAGGTCAATCTTTAGAATTGTGTGGCTTAGAAAAACAAAAAATATTGAAAAATTAAATTTGTATGAAATGTAATCTTTGTTTTGTTTCTCATTTGTCGACCATCCAATCACATGTGCCACTGCGAAGTGTGGCAGGGTACAGCTAGTTTTAAATATTTTTTACTTTCAAAGTGAATAAAATTCTGATATTCCCTGGGTAGCCAAATAAACAAATGCCAAGGTTTTCCAGGATATACATATACGTATGAAGCTTAGCCAGAGGATAGTTCCGGTGAAACAAATTGGGGTGAAGAAACCCCTAAAGTCGTATACTTGGAAAAATCACAAATTGATATTCTGTATGCGGTTTTGGGCTTAATTTTTCCAGAATTGCTTTTCGAATGGAAAAATAGAAAAGTTTCAGTGGAAAATTCCGGGAAATCGTTTTTATTATTAATATCGAAAGTAAATTGTTCGTAATTCTGGGAAAACATGAAACATTTTAATTTTATTTTTCAGAGAACTTTTTCATTGCACCACATTGTTTCAAATTATGTAAAGGCATATAATCATGTCGATCAACAGGAAATCATCTAATAAAGCGAGTGCCTTAAATGATATTTGTAACCAGCGAATTCTTAAAATATTTTATAATATCCCTTCTATTTCGTTAAATATCCTTCGAATTCAGCAAGGATTTCTTGGAAAATTGCGTGCAGACCACAGGAAATTTATTTTACATTTTCTATGCATTCTGGGCAATCTGGTATGAAATTCAAGAGCTTTGTCAGCGTGGTAGAAAATTCCGTAAACCAGTAATCTTCTTGATGAAGGCATTGAGACATCGACAAAAATGAAATAAAGAATTGAAATTTGAATTTTTCCTTACTTACTTAAGGTGGCGCTACAGTCCGTTGTGGACTTGGGTCTCAAGTCAGTCTCCGCCAGCCAGCTCGGTCCCTAGCTAGCTATCTCCAGTTTTGCAGTCCAAGTTGATTGAGGTCCTCTTCCACTTGAGTGCGCCATCTGAGTCGCGGTCTTCCTCTCCTCCTACGTCCCTCGGTAATAGTTTCGAAGGCTTTCTGGGCCGGAGCATTGGTGTCCACCCGCTCTAAATGACCGAGCCATCTGAGTCTCTGGACCTTGACCCTTCTGGCTAGGTCCATGTCGTTGTACAAACCGTAAAGTTCACTGTTATATCTTCTTCGCCATTCCCCTTCAATGCACACGGGGCCAAAGATGACCCGAAGAACTTTCCTCTCAAAACAGCCTAAGGCACATTCATCCGATTTTGTCAAGGTCCATGCTTCTGCACCATACAGCAGGACTGGGATGATGAGAGTGTTGTACAATCTTACCTTACTTGCTCGAGAGAGGGCTTTTCCACTCAATAGCTTTCTTAGCCCAAAGAAACAGCGATAAGCAAGAGTTATTCTTCGTCTGATCTCGGCGCTGGTGTTATTGCCCGTGTTTATAGCGGAGACTAGGTAGACAAACTCCTCTACTACCTCGAAGTTGTTTGCGTCTATTGTGATGTTTTGATTTTGAAATTTTTGGATTAAGTGTTTTTGTTGCACTTTAAAACTTTGAAAACGAGAGGCCTCATAGTAAAGATTTTTGATAAAATGACTTTAATTACACCCATGCTTGAACACCACCTGCCAAAAGACCATCATCGCACTTCGTCATTTCAATTAAAATCATACACAACAAAGAAACAAAAGCAAAGAATTCTATGACCCAAGTATGAAATTTATAAACTCAAAGAAACACAAAAAAGGCTTTGGAAAGTATTTGTTCACAACATATTTTATGAAAAGCCAACAAAAACAACAAACCAGACAGAGTAAGAGTGTGCTCAATGAATCCTTTGACAAAAAGGATCCCTGGATTCACTCACACACACTTTCTATTCCTTAGCAGAGGCTTCTATATAGAATCTTTAAATATTATGCTGTTGTTTTTTTTTTTTTATTATTCATTTTTGGTTGCGGGGAAGCAGAGTAGGATGAGCTCGTGGTATTGAAATTTTTTGAATTCCCCAGAAGGTTCATGGCGTGTTTATCTTAACAAACATATATTTTTTTGTGTTCCTTATAAGAGCTGTTGACAAATTGAATCTTAAAGATGTAATAAGCAAATATTATGCCTCTGAAACAGAAGATATCAAATGTACTCGTTGCTTTGATCACAGTGGGATACCCATTCTGTGCGTCGAAATTTGAGCTAAAGAAAAATAATAAAACATTTTTTTTTATTTTTTTGGAATGTAAACAAAAAAGAATCATGGAATTCAATATTCTGTTTTCTTTTTCAAAAAAGAACGAAAATATATTTTCTTTGACAAACTCAATCATCAATTTTTTGTTTTCGTTCATATCATTTGTACTTCATAGGGAGTCATGCTGTATCTTTTAATCTGTATCGCAATTGAAAAAAACACTTGAGTTTATTTTTTTTCATTTCAGAGGGAATTGTATCTTATAGCATACCAAAGGGGGTTCAACGTGGCATGGAAATCGATTTGTCTGATAAAACTTACGATGGGCACGAGGAAGGCGACAGATTTGTAGATGGCTTGGGTCAATTGGTCGATGGCCAAAAAGGAAAGGATAATTTTCGTACGGATATTCACGGATTCGGAAAGGGTAAGTACAGTTACTACACACTCAAAGGGGATTTTTGTTTTGTTTTTTGAGATTTTTTTTAGAATTTTCGTTTGGAAATTTAAGTCCTGAGTGGGATTTGTGTGTATTTTTTTTTTTTAAACTGAAATAGGATATGGCTTTTGCTTTTTTTGACTGAGGATGAGAAAATTAACCGACTTAACTGTGTCGACCCAAAGGACTAATGGATAATGGACAGACTTGGTCTTTTTTTAATAGTATGCCCCTTTTTATTCCTTTTTGCAAGTGGGATAAAATTGAAAGCTTAAATGTACTTCTAATTGAATACTTCCTATCCTTAAATTTGTTTCAGGAGCAGGGTAAGCATAAGTTTTTATTTTTTATTTTTGAAGTAGCATCCCTGACATAGGTTGGTTAAGTTGTCCCCTTTTCAACTGAAAGAATTCATCTGGAAGTTGATGGGACTTCCTTAAAACACTTAATTTTATGTTTTCTTTTTCGAAGAATTTCTGTCAGTGGAAAAAGGCTGAGACGCGTTTTATAAAGAGAAAAATAGAAAAAACTACGGCAGACAAAAGAGAGAAGAAGGCAGTCTGATGAAAAACATTGTCTGTGTAATTAAGACTAGATAGCGGAGACCAATTGAGTGCGGGAGCTCTAAGTATCGAAATTTTAATCGCTATGTATCTGAGATGTTCCGAGCAGTTGGAAAACAGCATTTATCCAGCCAATTCCAAAAGGGCGAATCTTCTTCTCCCTCCAACTATCGTCCGATTGCACTTACGTCCCTTCTTTTAAAGGTCATTGAAACGCTGATTTCATCGAATATGCGTGCCTTCGATATCGATGAATCCCTTCTTCGTTGGATTAGAAACTTTCTTTCGAACCGTTCAATACAAGTTAGTATTGGGCGGATTCAAGTCTGAAACATACAATATAAACGCTGGTGTGCCCAGGGCTCCGTTTTGTCTCCGACCCTCTTCCTCATTTTCATTAATGATTGTTTTGCTGATGATAGTACCCTTAGTTTTTCATATTCGTTCTCAGACTCACATCTTTCCTCTTCCGAAGTGGAACTAAAACTCCAAAATATGATAAGTTCATAAGTTAACTCTGACTTAAACAGCATTGTACAATGGGGAATAAGAAACCGCGTATAGAGTTTAATGCTTCGAAAACTCCATGCTGTCTTGTATCGTTAAAGCGAGACATACCTCCCTTGTCACTATCCATGAGTGGCACTTGCATCTGTGAAACCGAACATCTCGAGATTCTCGGTATGTGTATCACTGATCATCTCTTGTGGAACGAGCACATACCACAAGTCGCACAAAATTACTTATAGACAGGCTTTAAGAAGTATTATAAGCTCTTATCCCGCTTCTTTAAGACTTGCTTTAAGTACCTTTTAAGTACATAAAAGGCGAAAGTGGGCGGTCCGATAGAATGAATTAAGAAGAGAATTTGGTTCTTATTGAGGTTTTAAAGCGGAATATATTTCCTTCTTACATACTTCTAAGCATCTTCTTTAACACTTCTTTTCGCACTCTATAACTCCTTCTTAAAAATTCTCAGACAAAAAAAGAAATTATCAGTGAATTCTGCATCTAGTTTTTGTTTCTCTGATGCTCATCTATTTTAAATAGTATTTGTTTTGATTTTTTTTTCTTCTGCAAGCGGTTTGGCTTGGTTGTGGTGTATTTTCTCAATTTACAAAAGTCCCTCCAATTCTGTTATGCGCCGCCTCGCCTTCACTTTTGCTTGGTTACATATATAACTAGGCCTTCTACCAGTTACTTTAATGTCTTTTAAGCAAGCAATCAATTGTATTTACAAGAGCACAGTTGCGAAAAATTTTCTGTGAACTCTAAGAATGAAATGAAAATGGACTACTGGAAATAGTTTCTTAAAGAAGGATTTAAGGAGCTCTAAACAAACCTTTATAAGGAATACCGATTTAAGAACCTTTTAAGAATTCTTAAAGAAGGAACAAGCAGAACGAATTGAGAATTCAAAGAAATAGACGATTTAAGTAGGAAAAAATACGATTAAGAAGTTAAAGACGCGGTGAGACCTATTTAAGAACAAACTAAGAATGATTAAGAAGTGTGCAACCGAATTAATACCATTTTGTGCTACTTGTGCCGCGATGTCGCCAAAAATGCCGCAAGATGTTGGGTTTCTTAAGACAGTGCAGAAGTTTGTCTCCCCGTCTGATCTGGCTATTATCTACAAGACTTATATCCGTCCAAAGCTTGAGTACAATTCCCATCTTTTGGCTGGTGCTCCAGCTACAAACTTAAGCCTCTTGGACGGTAAACAAAAACAGAGCAGTAGAATGATTGGTGACAGAGGCATCACTAACTCATTCACTTCATTCGAACACCGTCGTAACGTTTCGTGTCTCTCCTTGTTTTACCGTTACTTATACGGTAATTGCTCAAGTGAAATAGCCAGTTGCATTGCACCCCTTGTTAGTAA
>CAKKXW010000005.1:19474686-19485672 GCA_920937365.1 Sphaerophoria rueppellii | reverse complement strand
GTGCGAGATGAATAATGATACTCGAACTTAATAAATAAAATTACGACCGAAAAATAGATTTATAAGGGTTGGTAGTTACGAAGTCACAGGTCATTGTGTATGGGCAAATCGTCGGTTTTTATAAATTTATTGCTTAAACTATTTCTGGAAAGGGTTCTTAGTTAGTGAGCATTTTCAATGTTGTTGGTACAGTGGACAGTGCTTTAAGCCGGGTCGTAGGCTATGGTCTTATCCAACAAGATCCTTAACCTTCCGTGCACCACGTAGGCAAATCCTAGCCTAAGCTATGTAGGTT
The DNA here is from genome assembly GCA_920937365.1 of Sphaerophoria rueppellii. Lineage (NCBI taxonomy): Eukaryota > Metazoa > Arthropoda > Insecta > Diptera > Syrphidae > Sphaerophoria > Sphaerophoria rueppellii. Next base: position 19,485,377 of record CAKKXW010000005.1, on the reverse strand, counting down.
GGACTCCTGAAGACCTATACTTTCCATACGAGATTTAGTTTTCCATGGCACGACGTGTTTCTAGGTGAGATTTGAAGAGTTTCAGTGGCACAAATATATAAATACATATAGGTATACATTTTTTTGTTTTGAAGCCTCTTAAGCCTCTCAACCGCTTGTTACTTTATCAGTGCCAACTGACCGTACATAAGCACTGAGGTTACTGAGTTAACCTGTTAAGCAATGATCAGCAAGATTTAAACTTTGGAAAATTATTGCTAAGAGACGTTATATAGTTGAAACATTGGTTTTCACTCTTCATTCCTGAAATGAGTCACTATATCTACTACTTGTCTTAATAAATGTTCATTTTGTTTCCGTTAGTAGTCGGAGTTTAGTTTTTAGTTTTTAGACTTCGAAGGTCTGGCCAATCTCATCAGATGTACTGGATGTGAGCTATATATCCACCTTGGAGCAATTTATTGTTCGGTGGCATGTAGGCTATTAAAATGGCTTCAATTCTGCGTTACATACTTACTTACTTAAGGTGGTGCTACAGTCCGTTGTGGACTTGGGCCTCAATCAACAGTCTCCGCCAGCCAGCTCGATCTCTACCTAGCTTTCTCTAGTTTTGCACACCATGTTGATGGAGGTCCTCTTCCATTTGAGTTCGCCACTTGAGTCGTGGTATTCCTCTCCTTTTACGTCCCTCGGGAACAGTGCTAAAGGCTTTCCGGGCCGGAGCATTGGTTTCCATCCGCTCTAAATGACCGAGCCATCTGAGTCTCTGGACCTTGACCCTTCTAAATAAGTCCAAGTCGTTTTACAACCCGTAAAGTTCGCTGTTAAATCTCCTTCGCCATTCAACTTCAATGCACACGGGGCCAAAGATGACACATTCATCCGATTTTGTCAAGTTCCAGTCTTTCTGCTCCATACAGCAAGACTGGGATGGTGAGGGTCTATTGTGCCGCCTGTCCGAGCCGTCTTTGCTGGGTGTCCTTTCCCGAAGACAGCATATAGTTCGTTTTTCCCTCATTTACCGCTAAACCCATTTTTGCCGCTTCTCTCACAAAAGCGCCATTGACATCACGCTGTGTTCTTCCCATTATATCAATACCATCGGCGTACGGAAGAAGTTGAACAAATTTTTGGAAGATAATACCTTTGGTGTTGACGGTAGAGTTCTTCTCAAGAACGATGTTAAAGAAATGGCACGACAGTGCATCGCCCTGTCTGAATCCTTTTCTGACGTCGAAAGATTCCGTAAGCTCGTTGCCAACCTTGATGCAGCAGTGTAAGTTTTCCATCGTCATATTGCACAAGCGAATGAGCTTGGCAGGGATGCCAAAACTAGGCATAGCCTTATACAGTTACTCTTGCGTAGGAACGTGGCCTTAAAATCGATACAAAGGTGGTGGGTATCGATTTGAAGTTCATAGGTTTTTTCCAGGATCTGTCGCACGTGAAAATGGTTGACTTTCCTATTTTGAAGTCACATTGATAAGGACCAATCAGATTGTGACGAAAGGATTCAGACATTCACATATTACGGCAGAGAGGATCTTGTAGGCGATGTTAAGTAGACTGATTCCTCTGTAGTTGACTTAGTTTAGAGGATCTCCCTTTTTCAGGACCGGGCAAACAATGCTGAGATTTCATTCATCGGGCATGCATTCCTCTGTCTGACCATATCTTACAGATGAGGAGCATGCACCAAGCTTCTATCTCGCCCTTCGCCTGCTATTTTGAACAGCTAGGCAGCTAGACTATCTGCTCCAGCGGATATGATGGATTTCAGCCTCGATATTGCTGTTTTTACTTCTTCTAGGTCGGGTTCACGGAATTGTTGACTATCATCGAGTCGGATGAAAGGCTCCTGTCTGACGGCGGTGTTTTGTTCGTCGTCGCCGTTATACAGTCAACAGAAGTGGTTTTTCAAAATCGCTAGCATTGAATACGATGATGTTAACTTGTTTATCTCTGCAGGCATCGGTTCTTGCTCGATGACCTTGAGCCAGTTGTTTTACCTTCCGATAAAACCTCCAAACTTCATTCCTGCTGTTGGCTCTCTCAACGCTTCTCATACTCGCTCTCTTTTCTTCTGAGAAGCCAGCGTTCCTCTCTCCTCTTTCGCTTGTAGGGCAGCTTTTGTTCTTTTATGCCTCCTGCTTTTCTGCATGAGCCTGTTGAATTCTTCGTCAAACCAGTGGTTTCGTTTTGGTGGCTATGTGAAACCCAGCGCATTAGAGGCGGTATCTCTAACTGCTTTCTGGCAATGTTGCCAATTGTCTTCGATACTTGATGTTGGCGGCAAAGGATTCCTTAAGAGGTTACTTGACACTCGATCAGAGAAGGATCTGGCGATCTCTTTCGATTGTAGCCGTCCGAGTCAAATTTTCTTGCAGCATATTTCCTTGTCTTGGCCGTTGTCGGCATTTCTATGCAAATTGTGCGGCAACACGCGGTCTATTAAGGGGCTCAACATTTCACGTGCATATCCGAAATTCGTTGTACTTTATACATTTGCTTGGGCGTCATCAGTGTATCCTTCCGTTTCCGAGGCCTGTTATTACTTCGCAACTAAATGCTTTTCTACGTAGTCGAGAAGTTACCCCGACTTACAACCGCCGACCTGGATTACCAGGCACTTGATGTCAATCCAAGTGCAAGAGCTGGATAAACCGCTCCTTTTACGGCCTGGGCTTCAAATAAGTCGAAGTAGCCCGTCGGTGTTCACCAAGTAGTTCGGCGTATAACCGGAACTGAAGACGCCACCGTTGATTTCAAAAAAAAAATTCCATCGCTGCCGTAACTCGTTTGGGGTGCCTTGGTGGGGAACACTCCTTCGTTGTGGGGTAATATGTAGTAACAGCCTGCTCCGCTTCGATCTGTCGACCATTGGAGGCCCTTCTGCGAAATCAAGTTTCTAGTTACCGTAAGCCGCTCCGCCATGTCAAGGCGTACCCCATGGAGGGGTATGATCAAACTTAAATTAATTTGTTGTCACTCCGTTACAGGACTCCCAAACTACAGAGCAAAATCTTGTCCCAGAGTTCGGTAGTTCACTTAGGAAGTAATACTCAAAATGCACAGCTTCTTGTATGTGAAGCATACAGCTATTGTTAGTTGATTACCTTACACGATTAGTTTCGTTTCCTATTAACTTAAAGCAAACAATTTATTAACACTTCGATGAGTTCTCGAAATTTAAGTTTCTCAGCCTCCAAAGAAGGAAAATATATAATTCCTTTCGCATTATCAACAAAACGTATTTACCTCAAAAGATCTTAAGAACAAAAACACTGAACCTGTTCCTTAAACAAATACAAAGCTTGCCCAAGAAACAATTTTCAACTTCAGTCCGTCCTGACCTGCATCTTGTTCTACTTAAGGAAACTTTAAAAACCACTTTCATCTAAGGATGACAATAACACACCATAAAAGTAAGAAAGAAAGATGAAAAAACAAACTTCTATGGTCCCTACCTACTCCTTGACAAAGAGGTTTTATATTTTACCCCTCGAGCAACGACGAAGTACCTTCCCCAACCATTCTGTCTATATCCTACTAAAATTTAATTATGTACTCATAGCCGCAAAGCGTTAAAGTGAAATATAACTGACGCTATTCTCTTCCTCTTTTTTTTTTGTTGTTGTAAAAAGATGAACCTACTCTTCTACAGCCTTATTCAATCAATTCCCAGCGGTGGCTGGCCGGCCGGTCCATAAGATACGTTTTACGTAAAACAGAATCTAAAACTTCCTTTTGTAAAGTAACCCTTTTACTATACAGTGCTTCAGTATACTTACATACATCTCCCTCCAGGTTCTCTTCTCGAAGCGCCAACCGCCCATTCCGACTTTCCTTCGAAAAAGGAGTATGTGAAAGTTCTTTTGAAAAGAACAGAAAAAGTTTTTAGAAAAAAAGAAAACCCAAACCCACCGAACGAAAAGAAATTGCCCACCCATTCCAACGCCCCTCATCTGAGAAACTTCATAATGCTTCGCTTGATTTGAAAATATCTTAAAATTTAATATTACTAAACTGTGAAAAGTTTCGCCACACAATAGCTGTTCATAATTTTTCATAATGTTACTATGGCTGGCGTACAGGATACGCTTCCTGAGTTTGTTTCGGCTGGCAATGGCTGCTACAGCCATTTCGTCGATCGGTGGGGTGGCTGTTCGGTTGAGGCAGACCCATGACGGGAATTCGTTTAAAAAACTTTTTCTTTTTTTATTTTGAGCCCTTATTTTTTATTTTTTATTTTTTATTTTTTATTTTTGTCTCCGTCCTTAATGTTGGAGGCGAGAAGATTTTTCTAACAATGCTTCTTGGCTCGTCTCGCCTTCAGTCGGTTTGTTGCGTCTTCACTAACAACCTTGTGTACCTACTTGCGACTTGCTGAGATGGTATCGTTTTGGTTGGTTCGTTGGATGGTGTCTTTAGAAACTACTCATATTTTAGAAATACCCCTACCAGGTCTCTTGCATTCTGAAAATCGCGTGCTTCTTTATAGAATTTTCAGAATATATCTCCTTGTTGCTTCTTTACAGAAAATAAAATTTTTGTTCTCTTTTCTTTCATGTAACTGTTCCTGCATCCTCCAAAAATGTATTCCTGGTGAAAACAAAAAAAATCAACGACACTCGACGTCGTTTTTCCCATAATAGTGCCAGTAGTGGGAAATTTCACGGACGAAGAAATAAGCGGAAGTACGTCGCCCCAAGATACGCCAGAGTACCCACTTCAGAGGGATGAAGTTCAAACTAACCCCAGCAAAGGAGAACGCAGCCATGTACCACAAAGTAAGAATTTTTAGGTCCTTATTGTTTTTTTTTTTTTTATGTGTCATTTTCTTATATCTTTCACCTAGGGCCCTTCTCAATCTTTCAAATCTCCTTCTTGTTCGGAAAATTTGAAGCGAACGAAAAAGAACTAACTCGTTTTTCTATTGTTGCACGCCATCATCGTCGCCCTAACGCCCAAACACCCGAACACATCCGTTATCTTCCCACTTCTTCTTATCACCATCCGCTTTTGTTGAGCTTCATAATGATGCACAACACATACACCAACCCAAAAAAAAAAAACTTCCAAACGAATTTAAAAGAAGAGAAGGACTTGGGTCCTTCAGAAAAAAAATATGTCCTAAAAGGAATTCCATTTAGAGCGGTTTCTTGTTTTCTCCAAACCAACACTCTTCTTTCGCCTTTTTTTTCTCGGATGCTGCTTTATTTTCACTTACTTTATACATTTCTGCGGTTTTCCATCATCACTTCCTCGGTTTCCTCTTTTTTTTGTTTGCCTTCAGTATTCCTCCTAGTTTAAACTTTTTTCTAAATGCGTTTGTGTGAATGTCCCTTTGATGTTTTCTTTACCTCTTTGTAGTAATTTCACCGAAACCTATCGACCAGGAACCGGAACCAAATTTTGTTGGAGCGATAATAGCCATACTGACTACTATCATCCTTTTGCTAGTGGCTGCTATACTATTGATAATTGCGAAGAATAAGCGTGCGAGAGGCAGCAATGTCCTTGATGCATTCCAGCATACCTTCAATCCAGATTCGTTGGGTGCTGACAAGAGGCTAAATATAAACATGAAGGTGAGTTTTATCTTAATTAAACGTGAGTGGATTGAGTATTAAGTTCAATGACTGCCAGTGAGAGAGCATGGTTGAATAAATAAAAATAGTAAATTGGAAAGAGCCATCTGGCGGTGATTAGTTTTTGGGGATTAAGAATTGAAGTCAAGGAAAACAAAAGAAATAAGAAATATTGTCAGATGGATATCTCTTTTCAAATAGCCAAAGGGTTTTTCCTGTTAAAATAAATTAATGAATGTTCAAGTAATGAAAACGCTCGGTATAGCTGTGCTGGGTTAAAAGCTGGATCCCGTTTCCTAGTTTTCCCAAAAATGAACATGAAGACTTTTTTAAATTGGAACTTTGTGGACTCGTTGGTGTTGAGCTGATGAAGTCATAGTTTTGGCATTTCAACCAAATCAACTTTAGGGTATAGTTTCCGTTGAATAGCATTTCCCACTTACCTGACCGCATATGCGTCAACCAATCAGTATAATGAGTAGCAATTCCCTATATCATCTACTCATTGTCCCGACTCCAGAACCGGCGCTATAGAGTAGAAGGTAGAACTGTATAGCATGTACCTATTGTGATTTCGGAAGTAACGTTTGGTTTTGGTAATTCTTTGACAGATTTCCACTAGGAAACAAGGCGCCATTTGTAGAACTTAAACTATTGATGTACATACATGTTCTAGGCTGTGCCTAGATAATGTTTGGTACGTTGTATGGTTTTTGAAAATTCTTCAACCGCTGCGCTGTAAAGGTTTCAAGTAAGCAGCTTTTTAAGAGCGATGGAGGATGTTAAAGATTTTGGCAACGATTTGATGGATTTGTTGCAAGTCGTCATCAACCGTAAAAAGCATTAGATATACTTTTTGTTAGAGAATTATAAAATATTTTGCAACTTGGTTGCTTCTTTCGTTTTGTCGTTTTTGAGGTCAGAAAAATTGTGATATAAGATTTTCCGAAGTGTTTATGTACATTTATATTGATATAATATAATGATGGGACCTTCTGCTTTCGCTCAATGCAATGGCAAGTGGCCACGTCACATTGGTTGTTTGCAAATTTGCATTTCAAGAGTTTCGAGTTTCTGAAAAATCCAGATTTCATTTCCCAACATCGCAAACTCATATCAAATGACTTGTTTATTAACTCAAAGAAAAAGTGTGACGGTTATCCAATTAACTTCACTTATAATAATGTAACCTTGAGCACTACTTCTGACATTTGTGACGGTTTTGCAAACAATTTTAGTCTATCTTTTATTGATTCTCCTGTTGTTGTCGACGAAACCTACTTCCATTATTTGCAAAAAGTGTAAGTCAGTCTTAGCCCTTCCCTTGCGTAACATTTTTGATCTTCCAGTGAAAACAAGTAAATTTCCTGCAGTATGGAAGAGTGCCCTTATAACTCCCGTATATAAAAAAGGTGAACAAAACAATAGACCGATTTCTAAACTCTCGTGTATTCCAAAGTAGTTTGTGACACTTTGGCATTTAATTGTACGAGTGTCATAGGCAATCAACAGCATGGCTTTATGCAAAAAGGATCCACTGTTACAAATCTGGTAATTTTTTGAATAAATGTTTTTAGGCTTTGAAATGTGGCCACGTAGTCGATTGTGTTTACACGGACTTCTCGAAGGCTTGTGATCAACTATTTCATGAGATTATCAAGTTTAAATTAATTCCTTAAGCCCGTATGATACTACATTATTCTCTGCATTATATCAGTATTAATAATAAGAAAATGTCAGTTTCAAGAAATAGAGACAACATTGTTTTATAAAGACAGAGAAAGAAATCTTCTGACGATTTTAAATGGCATGTTGATCAAGCCTTGTCATGGATCCCATCCTGCAGTGTTTTCCTGCAATATAACAGATCCACGAAATTGCACTACGGGGCATACTTATTTAAAAAAAATGTTAGCTACTTTATCTGTTCTATTATTTTGTTTTTCATTTTAATATCTCATCGCCACACATTGAGGGAATTTTAAATATGTTTTTGTATAATTTGACAAACGACAAACAAGTCAAAAATATTTTCCTGAGCACACTTTAATGTAAAAGTGCCAAAAAAAAGAAGACTAGCTCATTAAAAATGTAGTTCGGGTTATATTTTTAATGAATTTTTTTGAAAATTTCCCATTAATGAAAGTAGTAAGTACACACTCACACTTATAGAGAAATCAGGTAAAGAAATTCTTACTCTTCCTTCTTTCATTTTTAATGGTGAAAAAATAGGGACAAAGATGTAGTATCATATGGGTCTTACGGCTTCCCACGATTTTAGATTTCTTGGATTGTCTCTTACCTTGAAAATAGGTCTTATCAGGTTAAATTCGGAAATAGTTACTCTAAATGATACTTTTCTAAATCAGGTGTTCCGCAGGGTAGTCATCTGGGACCCCTTCTCTTTATATTAGCTATAAATGATGCACCGTTGTGTGTAAATAATATTGAAATTCTCATCTTTGCTGATGTTGAAGCTATATAAAAATATAACTTCTGCAAATGATTTTTATTTTATACAAAATGATATTATCATATAACTTAATCTTGCCTTTTCTTAACACCTGTACCTTCCCATTAAGTATTAGTATAAGTTTAGTAAAAGTAACCGTTTTATATTATGGTGTGAAAAGAACAGTTTAAATCTAAACCCGTCCAAGTGCCAAACGATGAAGTTCTCAAAAAAACGTTCACCTTCATCTCATGACTATGTCATTTCACACCATATCTGGCGTGTTTTAACTGTTAAAAACCTCGGAGTTCTTTTTACACCTAATTTAGATTTTTCTGAGCACATTAACGGCATCGTTAACAAAGCTAATTCCTTGTTAGATTTTATCAAAAGGTGGTCAAAAGAATTCCGTGATCCCAATGTCACCAATGTTTTATACAATAACTTGGTTCGTCCCTATCTGGAGTATGCACCGAAGCTGTGGCCTCCTTTCTATAATATTTATATTGAAAGTTTGGAATCTGTACAACGGAATTTCACTGGTTTTTTTGTAAAAAGGGTTTCAATGGATTGACCCCCTAAATGTTCCTCCTTACGAAAATTCGTTTGTCGATCCTTAAGACGCAAACACTACAACAGAGCAGATATAATAGTGATATTGTATTTTTCCATCAAATTATGATGCTCCTGATCTTCGGCGCAGGGTCATAAGTCCACAGGCCAAAAGTCCATAATAAACTTTTGACCCACTCTGGTGAGTTAAAAGTCCATAAACCAATTATGGGATTTTAACCTACTTGAGTGGGTTACAAATCCACAAAAAAGTGGGTCAGTAGTCCATAAATTATACAAAGTGTAAAGAATGACTTACTTTGTCACAAAAAATAGAAAAATGACTGAAATTTTCAAATTCAATAAATTAAAAATAAAAAGAGAACAGTATAAACCTATGATTCATAAAAGAACTTCAAATACTTCTTTTTTACAGAATTATTCAGTGTCTTCTTTTTTGGCAAAAATGAAATAAATACAAATGAACTTAGTTTCTGCGCGTTTAGTTAATTGAGAAAAGCAACCAATACACATCTTGTGATGCATACAAGTGTCTTGAGAGCAGATTCTCTTTTTCAATGATTTATTTTGAGCATCCTCTTTTTTCACTTTCGACTGAGGAAGGGATGTTGCTATTCGGAAAACTCGAGATGGGTTTGGTTTGATTTCGAGTGAAGTGAGCGAAAAAAAATTAGCCCATAAGAGAATCAATTTGGGGTGTGAAAATAAAGAAAATCGCGCGAATTTTTTTATTTTCACACCCCAAATTGATTCTCTTATGGGATAATTTCTTTTCGCTCACTTCACTCGAAATCAAACCAAACCCATAAATAGATAACTTCAGTTAAGAAATTACGTGCTCAGAATATGCAACATATGCGATCAACCAACGATTCCAACGATCCAACCAACGATCAACGATTATTATTCATCATCAGTAAAACCCCAAAAAAGTTGTACTTCTTTCTATTTTTCTTTCAATAGTAAGAAAATCAATTTGGGTCAGAAGTCCACACACATTTTGTGTGGATTTCTGTCCCACTATGGTGGGTTAAAAGTCCATTATTGATTTGTGGACTTTTAGCCCACCAGAGTGGGTCAAAAGTCCATTATGGACTTTTGGCCTGTGGACTTATGACCCTGCGCCTGATCTTCTCTGTAAAATTTGGTTTTGCTATCGAGGAGGAGGTTATAATCTCCGTAGTCAGGATCTGATTAAGATCCATATTCCCCGAACAAATTATGGAATACATTAGCCTTTGACACGTATGGGTAAACTTATTAACTGGAACTCAAAACTTTTTGATTTTAATTCAAGCAAAGTTCAATTCAAACTAATTTTGAAAACCAGTATTCCACTTTCGTAAATGTTTTATGTTGAGTTTGTTATGTTTTTTGTATATTTTGTGTTATTATTTATGTGTGCTGTGTTATTTGTTATAACACAATTCATGTGTTGACAAACCGAAACCATTGATCGTAATGGTACTTGCTACAAGCCGGTATGACCAATTCTGATAGTGTGTAAAAAAAAAAATAGGGAAGATAGAAATTGCTTGACTATACAAGTTAGTCCTGAAAAATCAAAATCTAATTTTCAATATAAAACCAGGGAGAATGAATATCAAAAATATTATTTTTTATTTTTTGCCAACCAAAACTTCTCACACTCTTTTTTGATTTTCGTTATGATTGAGTCAGTGTAAGCGAGTTGTTTACAAAAATCAATACGCAAAAAATATATTCATTCTTCTAATTTCATGGTTTCAATAAAAACCATTTTGATGGAATTTGTTTTTCAAAAATTATTCAAAACCATATTTCATAGCAGTACATATGAATATTCAGAAAAAAAATGTCTTTAACTAATCCTAGTTGAATCAGAATTGCCATCTATTTCAGGTTGCCATGGACGACAGCGAATCAATCGATAAGAACAGCCTTTATCATGAGCCTTTCAATGTAAATATGTACACGAGTGCGGCAAGCGGATTGTTTAAGGTAGTTTTACCAAAAATAACTTTGGTACTTTAATCTTCTTACTTATATAAAAAACGCATAACTAAAAACATTTGTTGAGCGAATGTGACTGAGTT
>CAKKXW010000005.1:19447157-19462720 GCA_920937365.1 Sphaerophoria rueppellii | reverse complement strand
TCTGGTGTCTACGTTGGAGTTTTGCAGAATCTTTTCAAAAATGATATTGAAGAAATCGCATGACAACGCATCGCCTTGTCTAAAACCTTTTTTGACATCAAAAGCGTTCGTTAGATTTTTGCGACCATAATGGAATAGTGTGAGCTTTCCATTGTCATCTTACACAGACGGACGAGTTTTTCGGGGATGCCAAAACTAGACATTGCTCTATAAAGTTGGTCTCTATAGACGCTGTCATACGCGGCCTTGAAATCGATGAAGAGGTAGAATGTATGGATTTGAAGTTCCTGGGTCTCCTCCAAGATCTGCCGTAGGGTGAATTTGATCGATGGTGGACTTTCCTGGTCTGAAGCCACACTGATAAGGACCTATCAGGTTGTTAACGAAGGGCTTCAAACGTTCACACAGCACGGCAGACAAGATCTTATAGGCGATGTTAAGGAGACTTATACCTCTGTAGTTGGTGCAATTCAGGGGATCTCCTTTTTTGAGGATCGGGCATACGATGCTGAGGTTCCATTCATCGGTTATGCTTTCCTCCAACCAAATTTTGCAGATGAGCTGGTGCATGCTCCTAACCAAATCATTTCCAGTTGCTTTGTAAAGTTCGGCGGCCAGCCCGTACGCTCCAGCGGCTTTGTTCGATTTGAGTTTAGATTTCGTCCATGTCGGATGGGTGGAATTGTTGGCCTTCCGCACCCAAATTGAATGGATCTGTTTTGCTCGTCATCGTCCCATGGTGGTCTCTACAGGCTTCAGTTCCTTTTCCTTTTTGTAGAACTTTCGAACCTCGTTCCTGTTGTGAAATCCCTATATATCGTCGATCAAGCCCTTCTCATGGTCCCCCTTTTTCTTTCTGAGAAGTTTATGCTCCTCTCTCTTTTCTGCACGTAGAGCTCACGAGCCCCTCGTGTCCTTTTTTGCAGCGCCGCTTTGTATGCCTCTTGTTTAGCTGCATGTGCCCACCGGCACTCATCGTCAAACCAGGACTTTCGTTGTGCCGTGTAAGCCCTTGCACTTCAGAGGTGGGATCTCTGATGGCTGCTTGTCAGTGTTGCCACTGGTTCTCTATATTTTTTGCTGGCAGCAAACGACTTCTGAGGAGATTTTCGGAGAAACGATCGGCAAAGGATCTAACAATCTTTTGCGATCTTATCCGTTTGACGTCGAATTTCCTCCAAGCATTTTCGCGTGTTGGCCTTGATCGGGATATCCGCATTCGTACCTTGGCTACAACAAGGTAATGGTCTGAGTCGATGTTGGCACCTCGGAATGTGCGGTTTTCTTGCATGCTAGAGAAGTGTCGTGCGTCGATCGCAATGTGAACAATCTGGTTGACGGTTGATTGATGAGGAGATTTCCATGTTCCCTTGTGGATATCCAAATGTGGGATTCGCGTACTTGCTACCATTACGTCTCGCCCCGCAGCGAAGTCGATTAGCCTAAATCCGTTGTCGGAGGTGGTGGCGTGTAGGCTATGTCGTCCGATTACTCCACCAAAGATTTCTTCTCTACCCAGCTTAGCATTAAAATCTCCAAGGACGATTTTAATGTCATAGCTAGGGCATTGCTCATAGGTCTTGTCTAGGAGCTCGTAGAACCTGTCTTTGGTGTCTTCATCCTTTTCCTTGGTGGGGGCGTGAGCGCAGATGAGGCTGATGTTGGTGATTTTAGCCTTGATACGGATTGTCGTCATGCGCTCACTCACTGAGTTGAAACTCAAGAGTCGAATTCCAACTACAAATCCACATCCAAATAGACGCTGATTTTGTTCCCGGTAGCAGTCAATGTAGTAAATATCGCAGTTGTTCATTTTACGTAGGCTCGGATCATCCCATAGCATATCTTGAATGGCAGTTATGTCTGCTTTATAGCAGTCAAGGGCTTCCGCTAGTTGTTCGGCTGCACGTGGTCTGCTTGCTACATGCAAAATCTACCGCAGATGTCTTGAAATGAAGTAAAGCTACCTCTCAAAAAATAATTCTTGTCTCATTTAAATTATTTTAAAAGACTCAACGAATTTCAACTCCCATATTGGGGGGTATTGCTTAAAAAGAGGACGATTTGCAGAAGATTAGGCAGTTCACTTGAAACTAGTACAGATGGCTCAAAACTGTATAACGCTAGAGTGGTGGAGTATACTCAAGCATTTACACGCAATGCTCTGTAAAGGAGATGGATAAACGTTTTCTCAATGAAAATCAGAAATTCCAAAGTGTATTGCTATATTTAAAAGCGCAAAATTGTTGTATTAGGTACGGCGGTAATGACAGTGTGTCGGAAGCCTTTCTGGCAGCCAATTCAACCTAGTTGCCTTCTTTTAATCTAATCATATAAACTTGCCTTAGTGAATTATACTAAGCCATTGGACTCGACAACCTGAAATACATATTTGTCTGTTTTTGTTCGGATTCCTTATTAAGTATTTAAGACAAATTCAAGCGAAATTTAACAGAAAGATTTTTAATTCTATTCTTTTCAACATTTTCAAACAATATAACTCATTTGATGTTGCATTTTTTTAAGTTGAATGAAACACCCACATAAACTGTTCATTTTAGACTGAAATCCATGCTATTGCCCCATGTTTCATTGCTCTATGAATCAAAATAACTATCTTTCACTAGTCAAAGTTTATTTACCATTTTGGCCTTTGTTTAACAGACAACCATCTCCATTACATGACCCTTTTATAAAGTTCCACTCAAACAAGTCCCTTAATCTCCAAAAGTCGAGTTCAAATCCATTCTAACCGCGAATACGCTCAAATAGACCATATATACTCTGTAGCCTTGCTGACCACATTTAAAATGATCCTCCAAAGTCAGCATTAGAGCAAAACCAAATGTCAAAACGCACACACACACACACACCAATCCCAAGCACACAGTATCATCATGTCCTGTATCGTTCCGTTCTAAACAATTTATGCTGTCCACCCCCACCAGGAAACCCTCAAACTCCTTTCTCGTATTTAATTAACAAATATGTACCGAGATTCAGTCATGTAAATAAATTTGCTTAATGATGAAAATTCTCAAATCTATCTCTATCTGCGCATACATAGATATATGTTTCGGCATAAAGAGATGCGGAATATTCTCTCGAAGGACTCATCATCCATCTATCTGTTCATTTTATCGCATATTTTAACAATCTATCCGTCTGTCTATGTTTCTTGTATGTGTACAGCTCGAATCTAGTTGCGGTTGCAACTTTACGTCCTGGTGCTCCAGACCACATGCGAAAGGAATTCCGTTCGAAGGCCAGGCACTTGGCACATCTTAATGATCCAAATGTGGCCAAAATACTGGGCGCCTGTCTGCGGGACGAGCCAATTTGTATGGTTCTCGATTATAGCAATTGTCTGGGTGATTTGAATCAATTCCTTCAGGAGCATATAGCCGAAACTGGTCTAAAGGGTGTGCCCAACAAAAGTTTAAGGTAAGACTTTTTATTTTATCTTGTTTTAAGTCCATCTAGGCGATATAAAAAACTTATACAAATATCCCATAAGAACACAACAAAAATTATTCCCCAATGAATAAGGAAAGAAGATGAGAACAACCAAGATGGGGGAAGTATAAATATACGATTAAGATCGAAGAAAACACAGTGTTGTCGAAAGGTATTTTCTTTTGATTTTGCTCAGTTATACAACACAAAACTTATTTTTGACGCTATTTTTGAATCTGCTCTTCAATGGCAAGTAAAATGAATTCCTCCATATGAAATTTGTTTATCAACAATTCGATATTACTTACGACAGCACTGTGTAAATACAATTTCTTCCACCCACAAAGCACTACACCCGGGATCGCTGCAGAGAAGAAATTTGTCTGAAAAATAAAAAACAACAAAAACTTCCGGATGTTATCGAAAGCAAAATATATTTCCAACCAAACGTCCCCATCTCCTTGTGTACATCTTCTTACTAACCAATATTCAAAGACAAAGTTTTATTGGAAATGTTAAACATAAAGTTTTTTTTTCCTTTCTTTTCTTTTTTTATTTTTTTTAATCTATGACTTTGCGCAAAATACAAAACTTGGACTCCGTCATATTTCCTGCAAAAACAATAACAACAACAACAACGGCAACAAAAAATACCTAAAATACACAAAACCCTCTTCTTTATAAACGAACGGACACATCCGATATCCCTAAAGCTATGGATGCTTAGTTTATATAGCAACACAAATTGCATCAGGAATGAAGCATTTAGAGCAAATGAATTTTGTTCATCGGGACCTTGCAACAAGGTAAGCTTTAACTGTTATTTTGTTTTGTTTCCTTTTAAACTCTTCTCCTTTTATATTAGAGTTAGATAGATAGATAGATATGGTTGTTTAGCTCCTTTCCCTTCCGTCTGGAGGGACTTATCTGCTTGAAACTGGCTGCAGGTCGTATATAGGAATATACGTTATTTATATGGGGATTGTGTGATATGGATACCGGAAGTCGGAAGTATATCTCAAAATGGTTTCATTTTATTTTTAATGTTTTATGATCTATTGATTCATTGGTGTACATGTATGGAATTGAATTGTTTCGGAGTGAGAATGGAAATTTAATTGAAAGAGCAGTCGTCTTTCGTCTATGTCTGTATACCTACTACCATGTTGATGGATGCCATGATGGACTGGTCTGGTTGGGCTATAGCCGGCAGCAATATGAGAAAATGTAATTTTGTAAGGTTTGAACATCCAATCCGATTGATGATGGTTTTAATTATCCAATGTGATTCTAGGGATAGTGCTTTGTTTTAGAGACAAGAGACAGCAACTGGGGCTTAAAGCTAAATATGCAAGGAATTTTGTTGATTGAGTTTCGAAAAGTCTCTCTTTCGATTGTTTATGCATGTTCTCAAAAGTCAATTCAGGATTGAATATGTGATTATAATTTATGAAAAAAATCTCTCCATTTGAGTACTTTCGTACATCATCGAATATTGCAAACATGGTAATTCGCTATTTACCAGAATTAGCCAGTTTGTTTCTAAATGATTCCAACAAATTAAAAGTTAAAGACAAAAAAAATCATGCGCAATCTAAGAATTTAAGATCAGCCAACTTTTTGTGGTTACACTTTTTTTACATTGGAATAATTCATGGAAGTATTGATTTCTTATGTTTTCGTTTAAAACTGCATAAGAGTCATCAACAATGAAATCATTATTTTGGTAGGTATCTTTTTAATAATAACCTACACAAAAATAGTAAGTATTCGCCACAGTGACCGCATTTGAACAAAATATCGAAAAATATCTGAATTCATTCTCTCAAAAGATACTTGCCTGTCGGAATCTCTTTAAAATTATTAAAACAATGTCATTTGTAAAGATTATTTAGGCCCGGTGCACACACGCGATTTTTTGTCGCGTCGATATCGTTGCGATATCGCTTTTGCGACATCGGTACTCTTAATCAAATGGAGTGGTGCACACATACTTGCGATATTGCGGCGACATTTCTGCGGTAAAATGTCACAAAAGTTTCTTCGATATCACAGCAGTGCACACATGCGTTTTTTTAACCGCAAGTTTTTATCAAATTAAAATCGTGCGTCGGGATGACTGCCCGGCCACATAAAGAAGAGATAGTTCCGAAACACCAACAAGCCTTGGATACGGACGGAATTAATGATAACGACCCACGCAAACGATTTAATTCGGTATTAAAAAAAACGAAAAATATAGGTACCTATAAATAATATAAATGTATATGTACTTACCAATGACGTGAAAGTACAAAGAAAAATATAATGCAATTAACATAAGAACCAACTAGAACTTTCTTTTTAAACTTTGACGCAAACGAATAGTTGAAAATATCACAGCGCCTTCTACGATTTTTGAATCCTTCATTACATGTGCATGTTTGGCTACTGCGATTATGTTTTTTTTAAAGTTCGTTAAAATGATTTCAAAATTATTTGCTCTATTTTTAAAATCTCTTTCAAAAAAAAAAATAAGTTTTGAATGTTCCCGAGTACCCGGGTATTTCTAAAATGTATTCCCGGGAACGAAAACGCCTCAATTCCTGGGAGTTCCCGTCCCGGCAACCCGGGAACGAAAACCCTACAGAGGTATAAGTCTCCTTAACATCACCTATTAGGTCTTGTCTGCTAAGTTGTGTGAACGTTTGAAGCCCTTCGTCAACCCAGGAAGACCCGTGAACTTCAAATCCATACCTACCACCTTTTTATCGATTTCAAGGCTGCGTATGACAGCGTTTATAGAGACCAACTATATAGAGCAGTGTCTAGTTTTGGCATCCAAGAAAAACTCTTCCGTCTGTGTAAGATGACAATGGAAAATTCACGCTGTTCCATCATGGTCGGAAAAAACCTAACGGACGCTTTTGATGTCAAAAAAGATTTTAGACAAGGCGATGCGTTGTCATGCGATTTCTTCAACATCATTCATGAAAAGATTCTGCAAAGCTCCAACGTCAACACCAGAGGCACAATCTTTCAAAAGTCCGTCCAGCTATTAGGATACGCCGACGACATTGACAGAATTGGAAGAACACAGCGTGATGTCAGTGGAGCGTTTGTGAGCCTTGAGACGGAGGCCAGGAAGATGGGTCTAGCGGTTAACGAGGGCAAGACCAAGTTAATGCTGTCGACAAGAAAGGACTATCATCATCGACATCTTGGAGCAAACGTCAACATAGACAGATTTAACTTCGAGGTAGTAAAGGACTTTGTCTTCCTGGGATCCGCTATCAACTCAGACAACAACACTAGCGCTGAAATCAAACGAAGAATCACTCTTGCCAATCGCTGCTTCTTTGGAGAAGGCAATTGAGTAGTAAAGTCCTCTCTCGAGCAACTTAAGTGACACTCTATAAAACCGTCATCGTCCCGGTTCTCGTGTATGGTGCAGAGACATGGACTATGACAACATCTGATGAAATCGCTTTGGGCTGCTTTGAGAGAAAAATTCTTCGAATGATTTTTGGACCTGTCTGCATTAATGGAGAATGGAGACAAGATTTAACCAAGAACTGTACGAGCTGTACAGCGATACTGACCTAGCCAGAAAAGTAAAGGTCCAGCGACTTAGATGGTTGGGTCATGTTGAGCGAACGGAAAATAATGCTCCTGCTCGTAGAGTCTTCAAATCCAACCCGGAAGGACGTCGCAGAAGAGGAAGACCGCGACTCCGGTAGAGCACACAGGTTATAGAGGACCTGAACCAACTTGGCGTGTGATACTGGAGACAGCTAGCCAGGGACGGAGCTGGCTGGAGAAGTTTGTTATGTGAAGCCCTGGTCCGACTTGGACTGTAGCTCCACCACAAGTAAGTTTGTAAGTTAGCCGATGGTCATTAACGTAAGTGACATCCTTTCTTTTTATTAACATAACATAACTTTTATGCACGAGCTAAGCAAAAATAATTCTTTTCTTCCTGTAAACCTCCACTGTTAAAAGACAAATTCAATCGTATCCGCAGCCAATTTAACCTAACCTAACCTATTAGGTATAGTGATTGTTCTGTCTGTGTAATTGCTTTCTCTACGTATGCCTTTCTTTAATTTAGCAGTGACAGAAAAAATACAAAATACAATTCCTGAAATTACAATTTTTTGAATACTTTTTATAGAATAAGACAATCCAAAATAACAGGCAGGAATATCACTTCGTCGACTTATGGGTTTTGTGCGATTCAAAAAACAAAATATTTAATAAATAATAACAATTTTCGAGCGAAATCTGAAACCATTGTTTTATTTTCCGAAAATATTTGTAAAAAAGTCCCAAAACGAAT
Source organism: Sphaerophoria rueppellii (assembly GCA_920937365.1). Classification (NCBI taxonomy): domain Eukaryota; kingdom Metazoa; phylum Arthropoda; class Insecta; order Diptera; family Syrphidae; genus Sphaerophoria; species Sphaerophoria rueppellii. The sequence continues at coordinate 19,454,946 of CAKKXW010000005.1, read as the reverse complement.
TTGTAGAAGTTCAAAATGTATTTGAGTATGATTTTTAAAAAACAAATGTGGAAACGTAGTTGACATATTTCCAGTTCGAAATAAGGAATTCTTGTTAATTCAAATCTCATTTCCAATATTTGTGTCTGAAGCAGGAAGTAAACAAACTTGAAGGATGATTGACGGATTCGATGAAGGATAAAGATTTTTGAACGTCCTAAGGACGTACGACCGAAGCTGGTATCAGCATTCTTAGAAGAGCGAGTAGGTATTGTTTAAGGGGAGGAATGCCACTAGCACTGATCGCAGAAATATCTAACAGAGAGTGAGACGTGAAACAACTTGCATACTGTGGTTCGAAAAAATTTTCTAGTCCAACTGAGGATATATTCGGCGATACAGAAAGCACGCATTTTCGCTAAGAGAGCAAGATGCCAAACTTAATAAAATGCTTGTGAAGAGCCCAGAAGATACCATCCGAGCCAGTGGACTTATGGGCTCTCAACACAGCAAAGATTCGTCAGAGAGCATCGTTAACGCAGGGAAAGTCAACACTTTCTGGTAGCGTAGAGTGGCGGCGAACTAGAAAAATAAGAGCGAGCTAACAAACGAAGTATCACTCCACGACCGTGCGTCGGAACCGAGGAAAATGAAGAATTCTTCATATTTTTCTTATAAATGACCAACGAATCTCACTGCTTTTAAGACATCACTGTTTTTTTTTGCCCAAATTTTTGGCTATGTTAAAACCTTGTCCGTTGAATGTGAGTATCATCATAAACTTTGACTGAGCACAATCAATAAACCCCTATTCAGATTCAGAGTAAACACTAAATCCTTTTGTTAATTATTACACCTCCGTTTCAGTTTCCTCAACAAAAATAACCGGCACTAACTTATCTGACTATTATTCCAAATTACCAAAACATGCAAACGAGCTTACAATAAACATAAAAACTTGCTCAAAACAGATTCAAAGAGAAATCTTTACATCCCATCCACGCCATTCCAAGCGAACGTCACTAGCCATCAGAAATATAAAGTTTTGGGTTTCTTTTGACTAGAATACATCCAACATCGTATGGAAGACGATTGTCCTTTGGACTGGAATCCTTGAAAATTGCCGAATCAAGGACATCTGCGCAATACCCGGACGGACATTAACAGCTTTATTCAGCGATAAAAAGTTTTCTTTTGCTGATGAAGTAAAATACCTTGCTTTCATCTAAAAGTGTGCTTCGAAACAATTCCTTGGGCATAAAAAAAAAACATCCACACTCCCCCAACTCATGAGCAAGTGTCCACGTCCACGTCCCAACAATCGAAAAGCAAAACCCCTTTCTTGAAGTTTCATTGAAAATTAAATCTTCCCAAAGTGTCCAAGGAGAATGTGATGTCTGCAAACTTTTCGTCGCTTTTTCCCTTCCTCGAACTGAACCGAACCGTCCAGAACTAATACCATCATCATCATCTCCGTCCTTCACTCTGGTTCAAGTTTTGCTGTGGCAAAAGAAAACCTCTTGTTGCTCCATGCAGTTAGATGATGCTGTCGCTGCTGCTTCAGTTGATACTTCTCCTTGCATCTTCGAATTGTTGGACCTCTCTCTCCTTCAGTGAAAATAACTGAACATCAGGATGGGTTTTTTTTATAGTGATGATGCATTCCTCATGTCCACCCAGCATGGAATAACATTTACTGCCCAGACCAGTTAAGTTTGCATTCGCACTCTTTCACCCGTACGTAATGGCATAGTCGTTTTAGTGTTGTCAAGGCGTCTCTGTATACATCCTCGTTTCTAGCCGTGCATCACCGTCATCATTCTCTGGTGGACCTCGTCGTCGTCGTCCGTCGCGTCGGTCGTCGTCGGCAGTAAACTGCTCCCGAGAATTCACTTATAAACTAAAATCAAAAGCAAAATCAGGAGAATGAAGAAGGATTCCAGAGTAATTTTTTACAAACATTTTTAAAATTCATTTGTTTGCCCACAGGATATTTGAATTTGCCAGTCTCAGCCCAAGCCCTACAGTTAGTGCGAGGCAGGGGCAAAATGGTTGGATTCGAATTTATTCAACCAGAATAATTCTGTCGACAGAGAACATTAAACATTTACATTTCCTTTTAGCCCCAACTCCAGCTCTGCAATGTATGCGAAATGCCAAAGCGCTTCTTGTCCCCTTTTACCCGATTGTCGTTCCATTCGACAAATGCCACATTAATACATACGCAAACAAATACACAATTACATATACCTTCAAGGCTAGATCCACGCTTCACATTTCACCCCCATCCCCATCCAAGGACGCCCGCCTCTTTGTGCAATGTGCATGAAGATCTGTATACCTATACATACCTACATACATTGTGTCCAGAATGTCAAAATGAATTCAAAATTCGAGACATTTTGGAGTTGGATTTCATTTATGTGGTTAAACTCGGTTTTTGCCTGTCTTGGCTTAAACTTTTTTGTCTGGGGGGAGGAAAGTTTGTGGTGACGATGCCGACAGGGGCGGGCACCGGCTGGTGGTGGAGTGAAAGTCGTATAATAAAGTGAACAGATTTTTCCCTTTGTTTTTGTCACGCAAGGAGACACTGCAGTCATGCATTCAGCCTCAGTGTTGCCAGTTAAATTTACTTCATGTTTAAAATGCATTTTATGTTTTTGTTGCTGTTATATCCAAGGAATCAAAAGACAACCGACCATATTTGAGAGAGACTTTTAAGTTTTTAGGGGGCAAACAACTGCTCTGTCTGCTATGGAATTATACGTGGCATGTCGAAATGGTACTCATACCTTATGTCATTGGAATTAGTATAGGGCGAGTTTGAGAGGCTTCTTAATGCAAGGGCTTTTTTGCACCACCCCTAAGTGGTATTGTGTGTTCTTGAACGATAGGTGAGTGTCATTTGCAAGGAGCTTGTTTAGCGAATATCAGTAGCAGAACTGCGGTTGCTTTGATTTGAAGTTGAGTTGGAAGGTAGAAAAGCCAAACAATGGTTTTTCGTTAAATGAATTTCAATGGACGTTTTATTAAAAATGGAAGCAGTGAGGTAGTGGCTAATCAGTTCGTGACTTCTGTTTTCTGATATTCCGTTTTGTTTGAGGGGAAGACTCTATAGATAGGTATATGGATGCAACATAAAAAATAATCCTTGATTTTGAACTTCATTCTTAGAAAACCGCAATGAAAAATGTAAATCAATCACTCTTCGATAAATGAACACATAATTAAGAGTTTTATTTATAAGAAGTGTTCTTACGTATATTTAATACTTTTATAAATTTAAGTTCAAGCATAATCAGCTTTAGTTTATGATGCATGTTTGTATGTTGTTTATGGACTCCGAAATGGCTCAACAGATTACTTACTTACTTGGTGGCGCTACAGTCCAGGTCGGACCAGGTCCTCACCCAACAAACTTCTCCAGCCAGCTCGGTCCCTAGCTAGCTGTCTCCAGTTTCGCACGCCAAGTTGGTTCAGGTCTTCTACCACCTGTGTACTCAACCGGAATAACGGTCTTCCTCTTCTGCGACGTCCTTCCGGGTTGGATTCGAAGACTCTACGAGCCGGAGTACTATTTTCCATTCGCTCAATATGACCCAACCATTTAAGTCGTTGGACCTTTACTTTTCTGGCTAGGTCAGAGTCGCTGTACAGCTCGTACAGTTCTTGGTTGAATCTTCGTCTCCATTCTCCACTAATGCAGACAGGACCAAAAATCACTCAAGCAAAGTAGCCCATAGCGTTTTCATCAGATGTTGTCATGGTCCATGTCTCTGCACCATACATGAGGACTGGGATGATGAGAGTTTTGTAGAGTGTGACTTTCGTTGCTCGTGAGAGGACTTTACTACTCATTTGCCTTTTAAGTCCAAAGAAGCAGTGATTGGCAAGAGTGATTCTTTGTTTTATTTCAGCGCTGGTATTGTTGTCTGAGTTGATAGCGGATCCCAGGTAGACAAAGTCGTTACATACCTCGAAGTTAAATCTGTCTGTGTCTTTGACGTTTGCTCCAAGACGTCGATGTTGGTAGTCCCTCCTTGTCGACAGCATTAACTTGGTCTTGCCCTCGTTAACCGCTAGACCCAACTTCCTGGCCTCCATCTCAAGGCTCACAAACGCTCCACTGACATCACGCTGTGTTCTTCCAATTATGTCAATGTCGTCTGCGTATCCTTGCAGCTGGACAGACTTTTGAAAGATTGTGCCTCTGGTGTTGACGTTGGAGCTTTGCAGAATCTTTTCATGAATGATGTTGAAGACATCGCATGACAAAGCATCGCCTTGTTGTTAAGGAGACTTATACCTCTGTAATTGGTGCAGTTCAGGGGATCTCCTTTCTTCACTTTCTAAACTATCTGTGATACCTTAACTGTTTGAGTCTACCGTATGTAGTGTCCTTTCCTTTCATTGTAGTTCAATTTTCTGTGATAACCAGCATGGTTTTGTCAAGAAAAAGTCTACTGTTACTAATCTGTTTAACTTTACGTCCTTTTGCTTAGATATTTGTGAAAAGCGTAAGCAAGTAGATTGTGTATTAACTGATTTTAGTAAAGCAAATTGTGTCATAAAACAATAATTCTTAAACTATATCAACAAGGTTTTAACGACAATTTCTTACATTGGATTTCATCGTATTTAGAATATAGACAATAGATATAGTGTAATATTTCGTAATGAGTGTTCGAGTCCATTTGTTGTAAATTCTGGTATCCCCCAGGGCAGCCACTCAGGCCAAATTTTATTTATTTTATTTATAAATGACCTTGTTGCGATCATAAAAAAACACTTCTGTCCTAATACAGTGAAATCTCCCATAAGCGGACACTCATGGTCACCGATTTTTTGTCCGGTTACGGGAGCTGTCCGGTTAAGAGAAATAATTTTTTTTTTAATATTTTTTATTAAAGAAAATTAAGGAAAAAGTTATAAATGCATGTACAGTACATTCATGTATTTCAATAGTAGTCGGTTGTCTACAATTTATAAAAATTTAAAATTGAGGACTGGCGTAGTTTGCTTGCCTTATGCTCCATAACTTTTTGTTCAAAATGGCTTTCAAGATGTTTTACATAATAAGTATAAGTAGGTACATTTCAGATCATAGCAGGCTAAGAATATTCAAAACCTGACGATATTTTTTGTTTCAAATTTTGGAATAAGCTAAAGAACTGGGGATTACCCTTCTTAACTCACAACGAATCAGCGTAGCAAGCTAACGAACAAAATAATCTGTCCGCTTATTAGAGCTTCGCGTCCGGCTATTGGAGATTTTAGACGAATTCGCTTCTACATTAATTAACGAAAATTCAAACGAATGAAATTTGTTTTGAATGTGTCCGTTTATGAGAGGTGATGAGATGAGAAAAAAGGAAGAAACTAATGTCCGTGTCCGTTTAAGAGAGTGTCCGTTTATTAGAATGCTTTTTATATGGGAAATTATAAGTAAAAGTTGGTTCCCAAAAAATTGTCCGTTTAAGGGAACTGTCCGCTTATTGGAGCTGTTCGCAGGCGGAGCTTTCACTGTATATGCTAATGACATTAAACTTTTCAGAAGTATAAATTCTACACCTGACTGTCTACTTCTGCAGGAAGATTTTATATTATTTAGGGAATGGTGCAATAAAAATCGTCTTGTTTTAAATGTTGACAAATGTAAAACCATGAGTTTGACACGCAAGAAAAATCCAATTATTTTTGATTATATGTTTGATTCTTGTCCATTAAGTAGAGTAGCTATTTTTTCTGACTTGGGAGTAGTTTTAGATTCCAAACTTACATTTACTGAACATATAAATTTTGTAGTTAAAAAAGCAAATAGAGTCCTTGGGTGCATTAAGAGGTTTGGTCGTAATTATCGTGATCGTTACGTACTAAAATTAATTTTTATTTCTTTCGTTAGACCAACTCTCGAATACGTCTGTGTACACCAGTGGCGTAGATAGCTTTTCGCTATGGGGGGGATATATCGAGTTCGTTAATATTTTTTTGATGTTTTAATAACTCAAAAAAAAAAAAAGCAAATAACAAACTTCGTTGAATTCATAAGATAATAATCTCTATACAGGATGTCCCAAAATTCAACGATTAGCCGGAACCAGAGGGTTGCCCTATTCATGACTGCATGGAAAAAAAATATAAAAAAATCAAATGCCATTTTGTTTCAGATTATAAAAAAACATATAAATTCTCCAAAAAAATAATCTCTCTTGACATTTTTTTACTAATGTGACCACAATTTTTCATAAATTTTTGATTTTATATTTTAGTCAGAATCCTAAGACGTAAAGCATCCTTTCCCAATATCCAAAAATTCCAAACTTTCAGCGGTTTTTCCACGACAATGAATCAAAAAAGTTGTTTTCCATACAATTTTAAGTTTTTTTTGATGCAGTCCATTTTCAGTCATCGTGGTTATAAAGAAAAGTATGGACACTACCATGGCATCTTTTTTAAAAAATTGCCGCAGCTTATCAAGATTCCAGAATGATATAACACTTTGGCCAAACTTGCCAGGGCAACCAGGGGGTTCGTCGGCTTGTCGTTGAATTTTGGGACACCTTCTATATGTGTATGTTTGTATGTCTCTAGACTCCGAAATTGCCCAACAGATATTTGTGAAATTTTCATGGTTGATACTGTTGTATTTAGTGATGATTTCTGTGAAAAAAAAATTGGAAAAACCTCCTAGGAGAGTGGGAAAACTGGAAAAACCAAACAAAGGTCGGAAATTAGATTTTTTTGCTTGGAATTTTTTGGTTCAAAATGGGTTTTCGAATTGAAAAATAGAAAGTTCTTGATGTAAAACTCGGAAAACTCATTTCTTTTCCAAGTGAATATTCCATGAAATTGTAGATGCATTGGTTTTCAAATTGAAAATTCCATGTAATATTTGGTGCAGTGGTTTTCAAGTGGAAACTCGGAAAACTCACTGGTTTTCAAAGGGAAACTGGAAAATTTGTTATGGGGAACTGGTAAGCAAGAAATAGCAAAAAAAAACTGGAAAAATGGAAAAATTGAAATGCAAAAAATTGGTTGCGGGTTACGGGTAATAAGTAGAGGGTTTCTGGCTAATGGTGTAACGGTAAGCGTGTAGAAATAATTGGTAGCGGGTAACAGAGTAGTGTCGTAGCGGATATGGGTATACGTACTGGGTAGCACAAGGGGGTAGTGGGTTGGGTAGTGTGGTAGAGGGTTATCCTTATCGATTACTATCGATTGAGGCAGTACGAAGTCTGCAGGGTCAGCTAGTATATGGTACACATTAGTTTGAATATGAATTAGTATAAAAACATTTGTCAATAAATCTGCCGCTTTTGTTAGGCATGCTTTATGTAATGAGTAATAGCGCATTTCGTTTCTGGTCTAAATGAATGATGTGAGTTATCGCTACCGTTAAGATTCTGGTTAACTACACCGCAGTTGTGCGAACATTTGTTTGTGTGGATAAATTTGCTGCATGTTTGCGGCGGTTTCTTATACCAACTTAACAATGTGTCACACGATGCGAAGAAATCTTAATAATTTTAATTTTTTTGTAATGGAAAGCTGGGTGGAAGCTCGTTTTCTTGCACGTTTACTTGTTATCAATTGATGAGAGACGTAAAACAAAAGCTTTTTAAAAATCGATATAAAAAGAGAAATTTTGCTGTTTCTCCATAGAATGTAGGTATAGAATATACATTTGACAATGCCTCTTGGAATTCTGTGAGTAGTTACTAATGACAGAGTGCGTTTCTTTAACTCGAACTGGAATTGGAACTGGTTATGTTGAACAATTATCGATCTCAATCTAAAGAAGCGTAGCACA
>CAKKXW010000005.1:19409324-19444711 GCA_920937365.1 Sphaerophoria rueppellii | reverse complement strand
CTAATTTCATTAACGTCTATCCACATTCGGTATTCGTTGATCGTATTTCCTCATTTAATATATCCTTAGATATATTATCTGTTAAGGATCGCATCAATCTTCATTATACGTCCTGTTTCAATCTGTCAATTCCATTAGACTAAAGCTGCCTACGTCCGCAGGTTCATGCCAATAAATTGACAAGAACCTCTCAGAGGCACCACTTGAAGGTGTAGGTCAGCACGTTCACTTACTGGGGAATATGTACGCGGAAACATGTTTCCTTTCTAAATTTGCAGGTCCATGATTTTACCTCCAGATAGAAGGAAAGCAAAACACCAGAGCAAGCAACAGTCAACCGACAGCAATCAAGGAGTCAACATCGTAAAACCAGTCGGCAAAAACCGTAAGACCAGCCGAAGTAAACTGTGAACTAGCAAGAGAAATCCGTGAACCGGCAAAAGGCGTACGAATATCCGCAGAAAGCTGGGAAAAACCATAGAACTAGAGGCAACTGCAGCTAAGAGAAGGAAAAAACATGAGTCAGTCTTGAAGCTGTCCATTAAAGGTGACCGATATACGATGGCAAAGACAGTCTTCAAAAAACAAAATATCAAAATAGCTTAAACCCAACAAACCCTGGAACCGGCAAGCAAAACCTCAGACCTTGATAAAAAATATGTGCTATAAGAGATGTGTGCCTACTCCAACAGTTCCTTGATAAATGGAGTGTTATAGAATCTTTAGCTTCATGTGTCATTGGGTTACCCTTTTTTGGTATGGATAGGAAGAAATTTCAGAGACTTAAATATTTTTTCAAATCAAGAACAGAACAATCTTATTTGATTATACTTCTCCACTTATAGAAACCCCTTTTTCCCGAATTCAATCAAATCTGGTTCGGAGTTGGAGCTCTTATTTTAAATTAACACAGAAAAATGCAATGAGATAATTTCTTTCTACCCGCATGACAATGGCAAGTGATGTGGTACTTTCGATGTAGTCGTTCTTTTTTTTCAACTCCTCCATTCGATTTCCCGTTTCCTGTTCCCAACACATTCTATTGCACAGATAAGGAAAACCGAGCCAAAGCATACGCCCACTTAGTGTCACGATAGAATTCAGACTAGCTGATGATTTTGACATGAACGGGATGCCTCCATCGCAATCGACATTGTCCGCCACACTGTGTACCTTATGGTGATAGAATGAATGTGGACCGATTAATATGGACATTGGCAGAGATTGATGACGTTAAATCGATTGATGTGCACAGCACTATATGTGTGGTAAACCGGGATATCTGCAGTGAATTTGTAATTTAAATGTCAAACTGAAGGTGAATGGTTTTGGCGGTGGATAGCAAAGGCGCCTCTGCCGCCTCTGCTGCTGTTGCTGCAGAAGCACCATCACCGTCCGTCATTGGTGTTTGGTATCTGTGGCGTCCGTTGCTCGTCAGCAGCTCTGACAATGGAAACAGGACGTAGAGGGATATGTGATAATCTATTTCGACGGAGAAGAGGTACATTTTTCGATCATCACTCTGATGAGACAGATCCTGTAAATGAAGCTAGTAAGCGGCACCGCATGGTGGCGGTGCGGGTGGTGAAAATGATTGAATATTCTAGACCTTTTTATGGCTAGACTGTGCTGGACATATGCACAGATTTATAAATCAGATATGATTGGACAATTTTTTTTTTTCCGATGGCATATGTATGTCCATAAGCTTGCAGGTGATAAGGGTTTTAGTTTAATTAATATAAATTATAATGCATTGTAACTTAAAAGCAAAAATGGATATTGATTTCAATCTATGCGACAGCAATGACATGCTGGGTTTTGGAAATGAATTTGTATATTGAACTAACAATGGACGCGTATTTGCTGAACGTGGAATTAGTGCTTGATGAGGTGTTTCAATTATGTCGAGATGCAGAGGGAAACTAAAAGTTTTATAACATTTGAATGGCAGGACGAGCACACGAGAGTTGAATGCGTAATGAGGTGGAATTATTCGAAATTGTGTATCTATTGTGTATCAGAAAAAAGCTTTGTATGAGCATTTGTATGTTTGGGTATTTGTCTGCATGTGATGGAAGCTCTGGTTGAGGTAATGACTGCAAATTAGTTTAAATTTAATGACTATTCCGATAGTGATGGTGAACCGGGTGAAGTGAAATTTGCTGCGTTTGCGAATTGTGTGGCATGCTGTTGTTTTTCGAATGTTTAGTTTTTTGTCTTTTTTTATGTCACATTAATTATTTTAACCAGATGGTTTCAAATTGCATAGCATAAATTAAAAACGGTTTGAAACAAACTGGGTATGTACATTTTGACCCTTAATCACTTAGCTAAGTTATAAATGGGTTAAGTGGGCGCAAGACCATGTTGATGATGTGAAGAGAAAATCAGAAGTTCCCTTTTTCTTTTAAAATTGTTAATTTTGTAAAGAGCTAACAACTGTATCAAACTTATTATTTAAATTATTCACATTTTAGATTCATATATACGTACTTATCTACCCCAAACACTGATGTTTAAATTTCTTTTTTCAAACTAAACAAACAAACATTTCTAAAACGGTATTTTTTTTTTCTTTTCAGGTAAGCGAAAAGTTGTACCACTGGAATAGTGAGTTTTCCTTAAACATATTGGCGCAAAATTATAGTCCGCTAATGAACAAGTTTAGTGTGATACTAGCTTAAAATGACGTTTCAGACATGACTCAAACGTCATTTTAAGCTAGTATCACACTAAAATTGTTCATTAGCGGACTATAATTTTGCGCTATTTTATTTAGAAAACCATTAGAAAATATCCCACTTACGTGTGTCTATGAAACGTCATAACGGCTTTAAGTTGACCTCGATTTGAAAAATTATTATTATTACCTATTATTATATTATCTTTATTTTTTCTTAAGAAAAAGTACATGCTTAATTACATTTTAAAGATTTACAAGCATGGCTATTCAGCCGTCTGTCGGTTATATCTTATCTAACATTTGGGAGAAGATATTTTTTAACTTTTTTATAATACAAATTTAAAATATAGAAAATAATAAAAAATTAAGATAATTTTTAACTATGCCAGGTAGGACAATTTTATTGTTTAGTAAATAACAAATATTACTAGCTTTTTGCTTAGCAAATCAAAAAAATACTAACATACACTGAAAGAATTATTAGTTTTGCTTAGTTAAATTAATGATAGTGAATATTATTTGGTATTTTTTGTCCATAGGTTTAATCATTGTATTGATTGTGATTTATAAATATATTTAAAAAATATATTTTAAGATACGTAAAAAAAAATAGAAGAGCAATTGAAGACCTTCAATATCAACGGAAAAGCGGGCTTTAGCTAAACAAAATTATATTAGATTGAGCATTACATTACATGTCGATGAATGAATTTCTATATGTGACAGCTTCAGAGAACATTCAGCTCCAAGACATTCCTCAAACGAAAGGAGCCTCTTATTGAAAAGAATCGCCGGATCTCTTTTAAGATTGGACATAACGCTAGGAAGTGAAAAACATTTTCAATTTGATTGAGGTTGCATAGCGTACAGTTAGGACTCATATCACTTCTGTGAGGTCTGTAGTTAAGCTCAAGCATCTCCGAGCGAACCTTTAATACTAGACTTATCTCCCTAGAAGTGAATTCGCTTCGAAAATAATTTGCTTCCCCCAAAGAAAAGTTAAGTTTGTTGTATAAAGATCTAGATACGGACTCTCTTGCCCGATTGAGAAATGTCTGAAACATATTGTCATCAATAACGGAAATACAGTCGTAAGTTCATTCCTCCACGTATATAGATTATCCAAACAAAACGTCAAAGGAAAGTTATGTTCTGAAGCCAGCTCAATCCAATCTTTAAAAGGTGTGTATCTGCAACGTAACGCTGTTAAGAGAATCTTTTTCTGCAAATTGTTGTTAGATCTTTTCATGACTTTGATTATGTAGTCTGCATTCGCCTTAAGATTCTTTAAAAAAAATTGGTGGTAGTCCTGACTCAACGTGTATGGCATAATTGGGTGTATTAGATGGGAGTCTAAAGATACGCTTGAAAAAATATCTTTGGATAATTTCAATTTCGTCTAATTGCATGTAGCCATATATTTCATTTCCATAACAAAGGCAGCTTTTGACGGTTGTATCAAACACTTTGAACTTCGAAACCGCGTCTATATCTTTGTTATTGAAGAAATTTGACCACATACAGTTAATGTCTGCTTTTGCTGCGGTCAATTCATCTCTTACATGACTTCGAAAATTCAGATTATGTGTAATTGTGAAACCTAAATATTTGAAGTCCTTCACTACTTCTATATTTGAACCACTCAAGTACCAAGAACGGTCATTACGTGCACTACGATTCTGGTGTCTAAATATCATGATCTTAGACTTCTCAGTATTTATTTTAAGGTCCCACAAATCACAATATTGTTTCAACTTGTTAATTTGGAGTTGAAGTATCACAGGATTATCAGTTAAAATAACAAGGTCATCCGTATAAAGGAGCATCTTAATAAGTAGATCACCAAAAACAACACCATCTGGTATATTATCTTCAATGTCATTGATAAAGAGCGAGAAAATTAAGGGGCTAAAAATGCAACCATGTGGGACACCTGTTTCTGACCTTAATTGTTTTGACGTGTTCATGCCATTCTTAACTACTGCAGTCGTATTTGAGAGGTTGCTCCTAAATTTTTATAAATTTTGTTGATAAACCGATACTTGAAAGTTTGAATAATAATGAGCTTCGGTTGATGGTATCGAAGGCTGCCTTAAAATCAACGAAAAATACATAAAGATTTATTTTCTTCTCTACAAAGCGCCTAGCAATACTAGTGAGAGTAAAGACTTGGTCCACTGTGGACAGATTAGCTCGAAACCCAGCTTGGAAGCAGCTTATTTTGTTATTTCTTTCAGTCCAACTAGTTAGTCTTAGGTAAAGAATTTGAGTGAATAGCTTCCACAAGGAACTAAGGACAGAAATTCTCCTCTAGTTTTCAGGAAGGTTTGGGTCACCATTTTTAAAAATTGCAGAGATGGATGAAGTCCGGAAGGAATTTGGGATATCTTCTTTATCGAAAATTCTGTTAAACAAAACTTAAATATGTTCAAGAAGTTGTGAGCTGGCATTTTTGTAAAACTGAGCTGGGATGCCATCTAAACCCAGAGCTTTGCTATCTTTCATTTTATTTAATGCAACAAGCAGTTCTAGCAGGGAGAATGGAGCATCTACCTCTTTAATGTGAATGAATGGTAACGCAAAGCATATAGATATTTGATTTGGATCAGCCAGTAGAAGTGTTTCGAAATGCGATGCCATTTGATCGGCACTAATGCAAATAACAGCCGACTTTAACGCCCACTTAAAATACGCACCAAACGTGTTTATAAAGCTGTAGCTGTGCTTGAAGGACATCTCTTCCTTAAGTAATAACTAATTTTTTTATTAGTTGTAAGTAAGCACATAACGAAACCATAACAAATAACACAGCACACATAAAGAATAACATAAACTATACAAAAAACATGACAAACTCAACATTAAACATTTAAGAACGTGAAACACTGGTTTTTAAAATTAGTTTGAGTTGAACTTTGCTTAAATTAAAATCAAAAAGTTTTGAGTTGCAGTTTACAAGTTTACCCATGCGTATCAAAAGCTCATTCATTCCATAATTTGTTCGGTGAATATGGATCTTAATCAGATCCTGACTACGGAGAATATAACCTCCATCTCGATAGCAAAACAAAATTGTTCAGAGAAGATCGGGAGCATCAGTGACTCTAGTTATAATTTGATGGAAAAATAGAATATCACTTTTATTTCTTCTCTGTCGTAGTGTTTGCATCTTAAAGATCGACGAACGATTTAAGTAAGGAGGGACATTTGGGGGTCAATCTATGAAAACCCTTTTAACAAAAACACGAGTGAAATCTTTCAATACAAATATTATAGACAGGAGACCACACCTGCAATGCATACTCCAGATGGGGACAAACCAAGCTGTTGTATAAAACATTGGTGACATTGGGATCGCGGATTTCTTTTGACCACCTAACATGGAATTAGCTTTGTTAAAGATGTCGTTAATATGCTCAAAAAAGTCTAAGCTAGGTGTAAAAAGAAGTCCAAGGTCCTTAACAGTTAAAACACGCGTTAAAATATACAAAAAACATGTGTGGTGTGTGGTGTGCAATTACATAGCCATGAGGTGAACGTTTTTTTGAGAAAGTCTTCATTTGGCACTTTGACGGGTTTAGTTTACTGTTCTTTTCACACCATAATGTAAAACGGTTAATATCATTTTGTAGTAAAATACGATCATTTGCAGAAGTTATTTTTTTATATAGCTTCATGTCATCAGCCAAGATGAGAATTTCACTATTATTTACACACAACGGTGCATTATTTATAGCTAATATAAAGAGAAGGGGTCCCAGATGGCTACCTTGCGGAACACCTGATTTAGCAAAGTATGATTTAGAGTAACTATTTCTGAATTTAACCTGATAAGACATATTTTGAAGTTAAGAGACAATCCAAGTGATCAAAAAAGGTGGGAAGTAGTAAAAGATTAATTTAAACTTGATGATCTCATGAGATAGTTGATCAAAAGCCTTCGAGAAGTCCATTTAAACACAACCAAATTCGTGGGCACATTCCAAATCCTGTAAACATTTATTCAAAAAAATAACCAGATTTGTAATAGTAGATCTTTTTTTGCATAAGGCCATGCTGTTGATTGCATATAATAGATACTCCTACAATTAAATGCCAAATTGTCACAAACTACTTGCGCAAACAACTTTGGAATGTATGAGAGCTTAGAAATCCGTCTATAGTTACAAATATTGTTTTTATCACCTTTTTTTATATACGGGAGTAATAAAAGCACTCTTTCATACTGCAGGAAATTTACATGTTTTCAATGAAAGATCAAAGATGTTACGCAAGGGAAGAGCTAAGACTGACCTACACTTTTTTAGAACTACGGGTGGTATTCCATCTGGTCCAACAGAATAGTCTTCTTTAAGATGAAAGAAACATAAACTGTTAAATTTTATTATATTCTATTGTGATACTATTAAAAGACACTTTGGGTCAGTTATGCAAACAATGGAAGTAGGTTTCGTCCACAACAACAAGATTTGAATGCTTTACTGAAAATCAAAGACTTCCGAAGAACTTTTCACTTCAAATTATCACCCCTATCGCCAATTTTATGGGAACTTTTTTTCCCAGGGAAACAAAAATTACCCCGGAACAGAAGTTTCCCATCGAGAATCTCCCAAGAAATTTTATTTCCCCGGAAAGAAATTATACCAACCTTAAAATATTTTAATGATTTTCGAAGTTATTTTGAAAGCTTCAACATTGGAGCATTACAATCGAGGCTTGGTCCTCAATCTAAAAGAGTTGTCCAGAAATAGCTATTTACTTAAATTGATGATTAAGTTCTACAGATGATCCTTTAAGTTTTTCTGAGTTGATCCTTATCCCCACGAATCCTGTCCCTCCCTCCACCAAAGAAAAAAAGAAATAGTCTTCCATTTCACTTCTTGGTGATGCACAGCAAGTTTTTCCCTCACAACTAACTTGGGGAAAATTCTGTTCCAAATTAGGAAAAAGTTCCCTGGAAAAAATTATTGGCGATACGTATTTTTCGAAAATAAGCTTTTTCCTCATTCTCAAAAATTATTCATGATAGCAAAGCTCCCAATTTCGGAAAAAACTCCAGGGAAAATTTATTCGTGATAAGGCTGTATGTCTTTATTTCTCTAGTCCTTTCTCGAGATTCAAACGTGTTTCGTACAATTTGTAAATATTTCGAAAAATTTCCGAAACGAATATTGTGTTCTGAAAACTGAACTGGACTGAAGTTAAAAAAGCATTACGCAAGAGCAAAAACTATTTTTTAACGTAACAAAACAAAATGTCATCAGCATCAACCCCTTGCTTTTCAGGTTGATTTCATTAAAATGTTCTGGTATTTTCAATCAACGTGTTGATTTTTCATAAACATGGTTTGCGTTTAACTTCATCATATTTTTATGTGAGCCCTAGAAGTTAAGGCTCCAAAAGAAGATTCTATTTACAAAATTTGTGTTCTGTCATTCTTGAAATAAATTTTCATACGTACTTTTGGAAAACCTGTGATGTCATTGTTAGTACTCTGAAACGGTTCAATGCATAGTTACACAGGCCAACAAAAGTTTTACTATTTATGTTTGTTCTTGCTATAATAAGTTTTTTTCATTTTAAAATTGAATTGAAGGACATACGAAGGAAAAGACTAGTCCACAATTTGACTAGGATTCAAAAAATTAATAATTTAAAATCCAGAAGAGATTTACAATTGTTCTTCACAATCGTTGATGTTTATTACGATAGTAAGTATGTGTGACGGAGTTCTTAAGACCAAACCCCTTATCATGGTCATGCATTCGGCACTATTTAAACCATTACTAAAATGGTAATCCAGTTTTAACTTTGCTAAAGTACAAAGACTTCCGTGCATATGTATTACAGGGGCAATGACAACCACCCCAACAGCGGAACTGGAAGTTATACGCAATTTGAAACCCCTAGATTGTTCAAAAATCAGCAGCTTAAAGCGCCTTGAGGCTTAGTCTTGAAAACTGTTCAATAGGACACGCTCAGACGCTTCATGAAATTATGGGTCATAGTGCTACGACAGACTGTAAGGCACACGAATTTGATTTTAACAAACTATTCCAGGCTGCCATTCTAAGCAGGGAGAAATGGATAGATAATATACCGTACTCCATCAGTGAGTCGTCAATAGCTATCTTTACTGATGGATCAAAGATGAATTCTGGTGTAGGTGCAGGCTTCTTTTCTAAATCTCTCAAGTTTACCAACTTGCTATAAAGTTCCAGACTAAGATAGGGTTTTCCAAGCGGAAGTCCTTGTAGTGGCAACAGCTGCTAAGCAGGTATAACTGTTGGCGATACAACGGGCTGAGATCACCTTTAACATTGATAGGCAAGCGGCAGTAAAAGTGATTGCTGCAACTGAGGTTAAATCAGAGTTGTTTCTTGCTGCCGCGAAGAGATAAAGGTTCTTGGTACGCAGCATAACATTAGACTCTACTGGATCACAGGCCACACAGGTATACCAGGCAATAAGAAAGCTGATGAATTAGCAAGAATAGGATCAACGCTTGACGTAAGCTTAGCTCAGCTAGTCAGTATCCAAATAGAATTACTCTTAAGGTAGAACCTTCTTGGCACCTGCGGCACCACAAGAAACTTCTGGCCCAGTTTTTACAAACAAAATTATGCAGTCCCACAAGAGATCATTTCGATCAGAGGAGTTACATGAAGACATTTCACACTTTCTATGTCACTGCCCCGCACTTTTGTGCCAAATTAAGAAATAGCTAAGCAATTATTTCTTCGTGGACTTTGAAGAACTCTCCAGGTACTAATATTTTGAAATAATGCCTCCAAAAAGCTTTAGCTTTAACTGAACTCATAGGTTTTGTATTAATTTGAGTAATAATGCTGACGGGAATCATATTGGATTGACCTAAGAGTAACGGTAACGTCAACAACCTAACAACGATCTTTACACATACAGTGCCTTGCATAAGTATAACCGCACCCGGAAAAATGCATTTAAAAGAAAACCTACAATAGGAGTGACTCCTTACTATTTTTTTATTGTGTTACATCACTGATGAAACAAATTGAGATGAAAATAAAGAACCGTTATTTCCTCTCCTGGTGTTTAAAAATTAAAAATAGATTTTAATGTATTGTATCAATATTTTCATTTGGAAAAATATAACCGCATTTATTGTTTTTTGTTTTTTCTTTGTTTAAAGTTCATTTTTCTACCAATCTAAGAACTCTTTTTGGCATAATTTTAACTAGATTTTTCAATATGGAGTCGTCTAAAGCGTTCTTCTGTCACAACTGCCTCTCGCAGCTCAGCAACACTAGCAAATTGCTTATTATGGGCATAAATTTTGCGAGCTAAAATTCCCCAAAGATTTTCGATGGGATTGCAATCTGGAGAATGTGACGGCCACTCCATCAAATTAATGTTTTTCGATTCGAACCAATCCAAACTTTGACGACTTACATGAATTGGGCATTATCTTGCTGGAAAAAATGCTCAACTCGGCGAAATCGTTTTAAATAAGGTGCCAAATTCTCCTCAAGGACCGAAGTGTAGTCAAAACTGTTCATTCTGGTAGAGGTGAAGGCAAGTGCAACCTTACCACGCTCGCAGAAGGCCCCCCAAAACATACAGCTGCCACCACCAAAGTTCCTCTTGGAAAAAAACTTGTTCTTTTTCCTCAAATCGTGCCAATATCCGCTAAAACCATCTGGTCCATCGAGATTAAACTTTTTTTCATCACTAAAAATAACCTAATAAAAAACATTCATTCCAGTATTTGAAATAACGAGATTTTAGTGTAGATTAATAGAAAGTCACTTACGGTTTTCCAATCCCGATTTATGTTTTGGCGGGAAAATTCCAATCTTTTTTGTTTGTGGGCTGCTGTTAAATTTGGAGCTGGCAACATTTTGCCCCGAACAATCACTCCACTGCTTTTTAAAGCACGAGAAACGGTTGAAACCGAAACTCCTAAACCCAATTCGTTAAGAAATCCCGACAAAAAATGCACCGAATGGGATGCAGTTTTGATTAAATGCCTCTTGTCACGACGTGTCAGCTTATGCGAACGCCCGGGTCCCATAAGATTCTGGATGTTTTAAAAAATTTCGAACGACACGATCCGATCGTGAGCTTCAAAGAGATTTGCATTGTGCGGTTATATTTTTGCAATACATCAAAATCTGTTTTTGATTTTTAAACACCAGTAGAGGAAATAACGGTACTTTATTTTCTTCTCAATTTACTTCATCAGTGATGTAACTTAATAAAAAAATAGTAAGGAGTCACTCCTATATTGTAGGTTTCCTTTTAAATGCATTTTTCCGGGTGCGGTTATACTTATGCAAGGCACTGTATATAGTTGTGAGAGTCTTAAGACTTAATCTTGCAATTTTCTTAATAATTTACTTATTTTTGAATTAAATTTTAAAATTAAGGTTATGTCCACAGTGCTGTTATCATATCGGTTAAAAACCGAAAATCAGACATTTTATTTCCACTCGTAGTAAAAAAAATAACTTCGTAGGTACTGGCAGTATTTAATGTTTTAAAATCTCATAAGCATTATAAAAAGTCGTAGCAAAAGCCCTCTTAGTTTTAATCAAACTGCCAATATTATTTTGCAGAATCCTTTTGATATCCAAAATACAAATATTAAGTTTTTGAACTTCTGAAATTTTTATTTTCTAGGCTAAAAAAAAAAACACCCTGTATGTATATTGTCAATATTGTTCCCAAATAAACGTAGATTGAGTTTACCTATCTACAAAAGTGTTTTTGACTTCCGTCGCGTCGTTCCAAGTTGTTTTTTTTATTACTTTTCGTTGAAATATACATTTTTTAATGCTCGTCAGTCGCGCCATAGAACACATGAAAAAAAACAGCCGATTGCAATGTTTTGCCTGAGTTCAGCCATAGCAATATTCGTATTTCGCCTGCCTGAATTTGTTTCTGTGTGCATGTGCTCGTAGAAGCAGATGGATACAAATTACTCACACCTCTGAAGCTTTACATCCGGGCTTCCGGGAGAAGATTACATTGGAGAACTCGTTCAACAATCCCTTACTTCAGTTCTTCACGCCATCCTTTCGTTGTTGGTCGCAACAGACGAGAATCCATCGACGAGTTCCTATAGATCCACTGTCACTGATGAGGCTGCAGATAAATTTTTTGCTTGATATAAACTTTTAAAATCATCTATGCACAAACATACACGAACGTTATATCAAAAGGCATGTGAACTGTGAAGTAGGGCTCCCTTGGCAACCTATGCTAAAGCCGGGGCAGTTTGGAGTATATAGTAACCACAATCGAGTACCTAGTTATATTCAGGAACGGATCCAGAGTCTTGAACAGCATCCCACAGCGTAAAAATAGATAAGGCCAGAAAACCAAATGTTCCTCTGGCCGTAGGACTTTTGATGTCCTGTCTTGCCACCTATGCACCTTTTTGCATTTCATATGTGTTTTCATTTTTCCTCCACAGCAAGCAGAAACTAGCTTCGTTGTGCTTTTGCTATTAATGTTTCGAATATGTTCTACTTTTTTAGCATATGCAAGACCTGGCTGCCCAGAGTTTTGTTTGTCCTTAGTTTCGATGGCAAGGGAAAGACCATTGCAAATGTTGATCCAAAAACACGATATCCCTTACGTTACTGGTTTACTCCGACCTTTTTTTGTATTTGGTCCTGTAGTGCTAAAAAAATAACACTGTTCTTCGTCTGTCTCGAGTTCACATCTCATGTGTCGTTATTCTTTCTTCCAAAATATTACCTTCACCGGCTTAGTCCTTGGGAAAAGCAGTAATATTCCAGGCGGCTAGGCTCTAGCGCGCCAATCTGACAACCGGATATGTTCGGGGTAAAAGTGTTTTACATCACTGCAGGACATGGATAAAACAGGACATAAGATTAATTTTCGAACTGTTGTTCATCTTTCCTTTCACGAGAGTTTATGCATAGTGTGGACAAAATTCAGCACTAGAGCAGGCTCAAGTCGACACTTTTGCTTTTTATCCGTCAGTCTATAGTTTTCGGACTTCTGTATGAGCTTAGGCGTTAACAAATGTGCATGTGGGAATTTATTCTGGCTCTGGGCCAAATTTCAATGCACATACAACATACAAAGTTCATGATGTAAGTTTTTTTTTCATCTTTGGTTGTTTGTTTGCTTTCTTTGCTATCGCAGAGATGTTTCTGGTGTGAATGTGAATGTTGCCATGTTTACCTTAAGGTTGTCCTTCTTTGGCTTTGTCGTACGGATACGGAGTAGGAAGTTTTATATGTGTATGCAGCAAGTGAACCTGAAGCATAGCTAGTTGCATCAGCAATTGATTTGAATCAATATTTTCATTTCCTATTATTGGAATGGCAATCCTATGTGTCGTGTCGTTTTATCGTCGTAGTGTACGGTTCTTCTGTGCCATTGCTTCTTTAAGGATCAAATGTGAAGTCAACCGAATGATTCAATAAAATCCATGAACTTGTATATTTAAGTGAACCTGTGTCTCCACTGAACGTGTGAAGACGTTAGTGCAGAAAAAGAAGAAATTTGCTCTTGTTGAATAGCTTTTCGAACTGTTTTCTCAAATGCATATCGGAATACCAAAAAACTGCATAGTGCTACGGTTGCTGTAGTATGTAGTTTTTGTTGCTTCATCAAGTATGATTATTATTATTGCGGACAAGAAAATTGTTTGACATAATCTACCCTTTAAAATCAGATTGTGACGCTGTGAAGGGACCTTCAAAAGTTCCAAATTAAATTATCGTCCTTGTTTTGTGAAATTTGTTCGACCCCCTTTATTGCTTATTTCTTTCCATTTTCGCGCTTGATAATTTTCTAGCTTCTTTCCTCTTCTGAAAAAGTAATCAAAAGCATTCGCATAAACACTATAAGGATATTATATTGAGAAGGATATACAATGTATACAGTTTGAGGCATAAGGACTCTTGAACATAGGGTAGAAACCGTTCAACGAATTATCAACCATCTGTTAAACCATCAAGGGATCAGACTTTTTGAATTTAATTCTTTCGCCCATAAGGACCCTGAGGGATTTAAGGACGCGACCGACACAAACATTGATTTTTCCTTTTTCAAAATTCAAACTCAATGGCGAGCTCTCATACGCTTATACCGATACCAAACCAACACAGGGATATTCTTCACCGCTCAGAGGTGATATAAACATCGTAGTTGGAAAATCGACGCGACGAAATGAACCAAAATTTGTTCAGCCAGCAGCAGCGCCTCGTTCGTTCGCCAAACTTTGGAAACATAATCATTGATTTTGAATACATATTGCGCACGTTAAAATGAATGTCATTATGTGACGCGATGATGGGTGGCCCTGCTGATGGCCATGAGCAAGAACAAGGACGAGGTCTAGGTATAACTTCCTACACACAGGTTGCTCTGATGGTTGCCGTACCGATAGCCGGCAAGCAAAAGTCACAACCACCATCACCAGACAAAGTTGTCGCGCCCTTGTCGCTGGCTGCTCCTGGTTGGTTTTTCGAACTAAATTGTTTTGGGGTCTATTAATGGAAAACGGTTTGAAAATTGAAAATAAAAAAAAAATCGCTAGCGCTATATTATTAATCATAATTTTCACGTGCTAACGCTAACAGTTAAATTGGGGTTGAACCTTGTCAGGCGTAAGTTTGCCGCGGCAGCCATAGCTGGTGGAAAAGTTATTATAGCTACACTAGGGATAGCGATGGAGTTAAATTTCATTGGCCAATAAGATGTCACATGCATCATTTGGAGTTCCTGTGGAGTTCCTGTGGAGTTTTCATATAAATTTAAGTTGTAGGTGAGTTTGCCGTTTTTGAAAGAAAACTATTTCGAAATGGAGTATGCATGTATACATACATACATACACAGATTGTTAAAATATTAAAAAAAAATTTGTTCACTTTCGGAATTTGAGTTGAAAAATTTGTGATTGTCAAACTCGAAAAAGGTGATCTGGTGAGAGTTGCTGTTAATCTTCCAACGGGTTCCAACGGACGAAAAAACCCTGTTCTAAACGAACTAAATTTGAGATTTTGAAGCAACCTCATCTCAAAAGCTTACGTTATTGAAATCTTGCGGATCATTATCGAAGAGTGTGTTGAATATCGATCACCCCTTCACCTGCTGTTTATCGATTTCGAAAAGGCGTTCGACAGTGTCAACAGAGTATGTATTTGGCCTTCTTTGCGCAAGAGGGGTATCCCAGATGTATTTATTACTGGATACAAATGTCACGTCTAGACCTAAGAGAAAGTTGTCAGAGGACTTTGAAATCCAAAGTGGGTTTTGGCAAGGCTGTATGCTTTCACCAATACTATTTCTGTAAGTGATAGGTGACGTACCGCAAGCAACTTTGTCAAATGAAAATAGAGGAATTTAATGTAATCTGCAATCTCACGTCATCAAACATCTGGACTGCGGGGACGACATATGCTTACTCTCTCATAGCATCATGGATCACCAAGGCTGGAGAGAGAAACAGAAGTCGTGAGGCTAAATTAATCTCTTTGGTTAGTCCAGCAGGTTGATCGATGAACCCAACTCAACAAATGCACACGAAGCACTTTTATTTTTTATTTCAAAATAACTAGAATTATTAAGGTGGTTAGTATTATTTTGTATTTCTTTGCATATTGTGTAACATACTTTTGTAAGTTGAGTAAATGCAGCATTGCATAGTTTGTAACATTGTTTTTATCTAAACATTTTTGCATTTTTGCTGCACCATAATTTTAGTATAAAAGAACAAAATAAATAAACCAAAGAGTCAGTAGTATTGACATTACAATCGTTTTCGTTCGGTTCGTCACTTTGATAATCACAATTTGGTGAACAATTTTAAGTGCTTGATTCATAGCTTAAGAAATTACGAGTTAATGTGCTTGTGCATTTCGATATTAGACAAAAGAGTCTAAACATTTTTGGTGATCCCGACGTGATATCAAGTGATTATCCAGACAGTCAAGTTTTACTTCAGTTAATCCATTCTGTAGTCTTTTGGTTTTAACAAATAAACATTCAACAATCATCATGGCATCGTTTAAGTAATTTATTGTGGCCCAATCGGAAAGTGGGCAAGAAATTGAAATAATCATCTCCAACTTTAAGAAGGACCCATCTGATAGAAAAACCAACAAAACATACTTTGAAGAAAGGCTTCAAAGAATACAAGACCAATGGAAGAAAGAAAGATAGGCTTCAAAGAATCCAAGACCAATAGAAGAAGTTTTCCTTACGTCATCAGAATCTGACAGAGGTTGCAAATGTTGACTCTAATCACAATTATTTTACAAAGAATTACTTTGAAGAGATCGCCATTAGGACGGCAATATCAAAGTTGCTTTCAAGATTCCATAAGTCATCTTGGACAGAGAATGATGCAGTCATCTTCGCAAAATGTCACTACAGAACCCCCGGGAATATCAAGTGCGATTTGCAGACAGAGAACAATCATGTGCTCTCTTGAAAGATTACTTCAAGGGTTATCTCTTGATGAGTCTCTGGCGTACCTTGAGGTCAAGGCTCAATCTACTGAACAGCTTTGGAAGCAAGTAAAATCAGCTACTTATTCAATCTGGGAATTGAGCAATAATCCCACAGCTGAAGGGTATAACGAAGATGACTTCATTGCTATAAAGGCAAAGGAAGCAGGATGCACTTGTCAGCTTGTCCACGAAGATACATCCAGAGAATATCAACCGTGCAACAGGCGGTGCTAACAACAACAACTGTCTGCATTTGCCGAAAAGGTCACCATACCAAAATTCGATGGTGACTTTATGAAATGGCGACAATTTTATGAATTATTTTCTCAAATGGTAAACAACCAATCAATACCCAACATTCAAAATATGTTGTGGCTGAAAACACATCTAAGTGGAGAAGCAGAGAATTTGATCCGACACCTGGCGTTAACAGAAAACAATGACGTTCTCACGTCAACGCTATTGCAGAAGATAATATCGGGCAACCATTGGCATCAGCTATCAAAAATCTTCATGATGCTTGATGGCGTTATGTGACATTAATGAAGATACTTCAACTTGTTACCCCATTCTACTTCATTTACGCGTATGCAAGCTTGACCAAGGTAGGTCCTAGAATTTTATATGAACAATCACTTACAAAACCAAAGGAACCACAATTAATAAACAAAAAAGAAAGGTCCCAACTCTTTGAGCATGTACATCAGTGACATCAAGCTATAAGGGAACTTGCAAGGTATGCCAAACCGAAACTCATCCGAAATTTACTTGTACTTGTAAGAAGTTCTTAGAATTACAACCTCCAGAACGTATTCAATTAATATAAAAGGTGATTTTTTAAGAGGTTTAGAACTTAAAAAAAAAAAAAAAACATAAAAAATTCCAAAAAATGAATGAAATATTTATTTGAATCGATAGTTTGAACCTTGCATGGATGTTGGCTTCCAGTGCGTCAATCGAAGCGGGCTTGTCCCTATAGACATTAGCCTTGACATACCCCCACAAAAAATAGTCTAATGGTGTCAAATCGCACGATCTAGCCGGCCAATTGACCGGCCCGAAACGTGAAATTAACTGTTCACCAAACTCGCCTCGCAATTGCGCCATTGTTTCGCGTGCTGTGTGGCATGTGGCACCGTTTTGTTGAAACCACATATCATGCAAGTCAAGAACTTCCATTTCGGGCAAAAAAAGTTTGTTATCATCGCTCGGTAGCGTTCACCATTGACAGTAACGCTGCGATTCGCATCATCTTTGAAGAAATATGGCCCAATAATGCCGCCGGCCCATAAAACGCACCAAACAGTAGCTTTTTCGGGATGCATGGGTAGCTGTTGCAATGCTTCTGGCTGATCTTCACTCCAAATGCGGCAATTTTGCTTATTTACGTACCCATTCAACCAAAAATGAGCCTCATCGCTGAACACAATTTTTCGATAAAAAAGCAGATCCTCGGCCATCTTTCCAAGAGCCCATTCACCAAAAATTCGGCGTTGTGGTAGGTCGGCTGGCTTTAGTTCTTGCACCAGCTGTATCTTAAAAGGCTTTACTCCCAAATCCTTCCGCAATTACCTAGAGTCGCAACTCGTTCTCTTTTTTTAAAAATCACCGTCCAAAATAATTTGCAATTTACTCTCTTTTCTTGTGTCCGTGAATCTGTGTAAGTCCATATCAATGCTAATGTATTGGTTTACCCCATTTGAAATGCATTGAGAAACCTACACATTTGCATTGATGTAGATATTTTATCAAATTTAATTTTTAAGGTAGAAAGAGAGCAAAATGCCTTGAGTTGCGACTCTAGGTATACCTCCTCTGGGGGCTGCATTCTGATATGATGATGATCCAAAAGATATAGAAACAACTCTCTTAGCTTATCAACTTACGACTGTTCCACTTTATCTGCTATGCTTGATGACACTGTCACAAGAAGATTGGCTACAAGCTTCGAAAATGCGATGAGTGCATAGCGAGTCAAGCTATGCAGTGGAACCCGCTCACATAAGAAGGCAGACAAGTGGACCGGCCTAGAAGTATTTGGCGAAGAATAGTCGAACAGGAAGCTATACGATCGCCGAAGAGTTTGAGAGAGTTGCAATACATATCCAGAAATCGTACACAAGGGCGCTTAGAAGTAAAGGAAGCCCTATGTACCGTTGGGGACACACCATGGACGTTATAGGTCCGAGGAACTAAGTAAGTTGGTCAGTTATCATTTTCAAACTTCATATATTTGAAGAATGAAAAGAGTTTTAAAGAGTTAGAGCAAACGTTTTCCTCATAAAATTCTTTCTAATTGTTTAATCAGATTTTTTTAATTTCTTTCTTATTTCCACAACCTTGATTCATTATCTGTTAGGTAACATTCAGTTTTTGCGATTAAGTAAAGGTTAAACACAAGTTTTCCGTTCGGTCTTTTAGAGCAAGCGAATTAGTGTAAAGAGTTGTTCCATTAAATGATATTTATTTTCATTTATTTGTGCTTTAGATAGTCGTTAAGTAGCTTTAAATAGAAATAATTCGGGAGAAACTTATGAGGAAACCCAAATTTTGACGTTTTTGAATAATTCAAAGTGAAATTTATGTCATAGGGCCCAATTCTCGACTAGTCTCTTGACGAAAATCGTCGCAAATTCTGTGTACCTACTTCCATAAGCCTTGCGTTGTATTTCTTATACAAATCTTTGTACTTTTTCCTTATACTTTCGGTTCCTTCAAATTTCCATTATTTCTATGTTGTCTGTTATTCAAATAGGAATTCCTTCAAGACTAATATTTGCAATATCAATCTAATTGCATTTTTTATTTTGCAATTTCTTCAAAGTCCAAAATCTTAAGTTTCCGATAATGGCATCTTCCTAACCATAGTTACTTTAAAATTCTCCTACCAAATCTGATGTCAGCACTTACAACTTAATAATTCAGACGCAATTTTCGTCTCTTAATGCAGAATAATATAATCTTCAAAGGCTACTTAAGCTCCGAGATGATTTTGTATGTAAGTCTTCATCCAAATCCTGCTTCCAACCAAAGCAACAACTTATTGCTAATTTCACAGATAAGTTGTCAACAGCATTATTTCAATCAGATGTTATCAATATTTACCTTATTTCAAAGGACCAATCCAAAAACGTCCCTTAATATTTATATTTTATTAAATCCATCTCGAATGCTTCTACCGAACATTTTCTCTCACTATAGCCATCATTGCAGCTCGATGGTTCTTGATTCTAAAACTAGATTTGATCATTCTCTCCCTTCCATGTCATCATTGTGCTCTTTTGTGTGCGTTTGTAAAAATATTAATTTCCTCGGTAAACGTTTTTTTTTTTTTGTCCTCAACATTCCTTGGGGCGAAGTGAGCCGAGCTGAGATGGTACATCAGCGTCTTGGTTTTAGACGGACTCGGACTTCTTGGACAAAACAAAGTAATCACTCTTCTGGTACATGTCTTTCTTTGTTTGCATTTCCCAAGTGGCATCTTTTCACCCATCCTTCAGAAAAAAAAGAGCGTATGCAAATAAAAGTATGGTTTGCTTTTCTTTCCATCTGTATGTCCATTTCGTCCTATAATAATAAGGATACCCAAGGACCAGAATACAGAAGAAATATAAAAGCCCTAGCGAAAATCAGCATCTTATTAACATTTGTGCTCCAGAAAATTAACAATGGATGTACGGAAATGAGATGAAGGATGAAGGATAACTCCATTCTTCTTCATATTCTCGGACCGAGACCACCCAACTTATAATGAAACGGAGCAAGGCGACTCACAGTAATGACCCTGAACGCAATATGTCTGCAAACGACAGAGTTAGAATAGAATCGTATACGTTGATGCTATGCTGGAGTTCGGCTCAGCTCGCCACGACCCGGACCGGCCTGTTGGCGGTTAGTGATGTAGTTAAGAATCCATGATGCGGCAGTGGTAACGGCTACTGGCAATGGAAACGGCAACGGCAACCAAACCATCAACATTCCAACAAACCGAACCAAGAAGATGAGCACCAGATTAGGTTTACTCTTGTGTTATAATTGTTTAAACAATGAATAAAATGAATAAATGGAACGAAAATGTCCGTAATTATCTTTCTGCTTTGCGCATAGAAAGATAGATAGATGGAAAGATAGGAGGAAATGCTTTTGCTTGCTGTGTATACCATATATAATGTTTATTGAGGCAACACAGGGGTGTCGTCTTTTTTAATTTGCTCCACTCCATCTACTGTTGGGATTCGGAATCTCTTGGTGTCCTTTTATTCTCTGAGCTTAGATGTTGTTTTTTTTTTCATTTATTTGTTCTTTTTTCTTTGGTTTTTGTTATTTTTGGTTTGTGTTTTTATAAATGTGTTTTTATATTTTTTGCTTGTGCACACGCTAAATGGTAATTACGCCGCTAAGGACTCGGATCCTTTCCCCCCGTAGTTTGGTTGACGGTCGTTGGCCACGCTAGGCCCCTTATAGGTATTTTTTTCAAAGCTTTCGAATGCCAAAGGGACAGGGAAACGCGGAGGTTGTATTCGGGGGAAATTATCTGTTATGCGGTTAAGCTTATGGTACTTTTTTTTTGAAAGGCCCTGCATGGAGTTCAAAATAAGAGGAAAGATATTTTTTTTGTTGAATGTGGTTATTGTGGAAGTCCTTTATTTGTTTGATACTGTTTTAGCTCGGTTATGTTGTGGGATTATAATTGTCGCTAAGATTTGTTTTTCTGTTGATTTTTAGAGGTTAACATTTTTTTAAGGGAATTAAAAAACGCAGTTCTGCTTTTATTTGAGAGAAAGTCATGGTTTTTTTTATTTTTTAATGAATTTAAAGGGGGAATGATCAAGTCCGTCTGAAATTCCAATCGAGGTCCAGGGATTTTGTATATAAAACAGATGAAAAGGGCTTCAGGTAAATGTACCTACTCAAAGCTGATGACAAAAAAAAATCTTTGGACTTATTTCTGCAATTTTTTTGTCAATGTGAATATATTTGGTTGAGCTGCGATTCAATTGATTATGAGAGGAAGTGAAGTAAACCACAAATTGTGTCTGGAAATGGCGAAGACGATGGATATGCGGTGTTGACGGTGGATATGCATTCTTTCGACTGTGCTTATTAGTGTTTCAACCTCAAGCTAGGTATACACGATTGGAAGATCTTCCAATATTGGCCGAAATGTCAAAAGTCTTCCAACAGCAACCAATGGTAGACCCATTGGAAGAGAATTTTCTTCCAATAAATTGATTGAAATATGAAATTTAATTTCGGAAGTTAAATAAAGGCTTTTCCAATAAGAGGTGTTATTTTGAATAGCCCGCTATTTCGGTAGCTGTCACTTTTGAAGCTGCCATTTATTGCCATATCACAAGTAGAAACTACGCCTTTAATAAAAATGGAACGATACACGGACACGCTTCAACAGCGCATTGAAATTATTAAAATTCACTATAAAAATGGCGCTACGTGCCACACAAGCAATGAAACCGTCGATCTTTTACGAGAAAAGTATACGGACTGTACTATCTCTCGAAGAGGTGAACACAATTGGCCACCGAGATCTTGTGATTTAACACCTTGCGACTTCTTCCTTTTGGGCAACGTGCAAGATAAGGTCTCACCAACAGCCCATCAGCGTCGATTCAAGACCTCAAAGATGGAATTCGTGAGGCTATCGAGGACATAGGGCAGCCACTTTGAAATTTGGTTATGCAAAGTTCATGAAGTCATAAGTTGTGCAATAAATCAAATTAAACAAAATTTAAAAAAATAACGGAAAATATGAAGAGAGAAATAGCGACTATCTTGGCAGCATATTTGTTGGAAAGCAGCGAAGAGGAAGCTGAGTTGACACAAAAGAGACATCGCAAAGTTTGGACGAAAGATTGGGTAGCGCGTAGTAAGGAGGAGGGGCTTTACTGTAAACTGCTTGTCGAATTGCAAAGCGGGGGACCGGAACTTTATCAGATTTTTTTGCGGATGGACTCAAATCAATTTGATTTAATTCTTTCGCAAGTGACTCCATTAATCGAAAAGAAAAATACAAACATGCGCGAAAGTATTTCAGCTGGTGAACGTCTTGCGCTGACGCTACGATTCCTTGCAACAGGCGATCATTTTCGGTCCCTGCTTATACTCCGCACAACCTGCATCCCACAAACATCGCCTCGTCTCAATCTCCTGAATGAGCTCTATACTTTGTTCTCGAGTCCAATCCTTCTCAACTTTTTGCTTGTATAGGACTTCTTATCCATTTACGTTGTTTGAAACACAAACATTTTTTTAAATTTTTCCCAACTACAAATGAAAAATTGTCTTCCAATTCCAAAAATTGAACGAAGTAGTTGGATATAATTTTATCCAATGACCAATTAGTCGACAAACGTCCAATTTTTTGAAAATTGTAAAAATTGTTTGTTTACAAACATTCACATGATTGGCAGAAGTCAGCCAAGTTTTTGATAGAAAATTCGAAGAAAATTGGCTTACAATTTTTTTTTGTCAGTTTGGAGACAAAAAATTGGGGGTTTACATGATTGAAAGAAAATTGGTGAAAATTTGTTTTGAAAAATCTGCCAATATTGGAAGATCTTCCAATCGTGTATACTTTAGTTTTAGTTTCAGGTCAGAAGTCAACGGGCAAGTGTCCATAATGGACTTTTTACGCACTCTGGTGGGTAAGAGTGGTTTAAAAATCCACAAGGAATGCCTGTGAACTTCTGATGTTTTTTGCAATACTTACCTATATATATAATCTTATTGAAACTTAAATTAGATATTAGTTATTTTCTCAATTTTTTACAAAAAAAAAAAAATAAATCTTCACATTTTGTTTTATTTATGGACTACGGATAAGGACCCAGTTTTTTGGATTTCTAACACAGCCTTTTGGTTTTAAAGTCCATAATTGATTTTTGTTCCATTATGGACATGTGTCCCGTGGACTTCTGACCCTGCACCGGCTTCAGGTGTTGCTTTTGCATAGTGCAATTCACATTTTATATCTTCAACGTTTAAGTTCCCCATGTGACAAAAAATAAAAAAAAACTTGTTTGTTGTTTGTTCGAACCTGGGGACTAGGAGGATACATTTTTTTTGCTGGAGTTCTTATCCTCCGCCTGATGTTACCAGTCAATGTAGTTTGTAGTTGCGTTTTAACTTTTTAGTCTATGATTACCTATTTTTACTTACGGTCTATTGTCAAACACTCAACCTTCAAAGGTTTTGTATTTCGTCTTTCCGTTGAGGCGAACAGATATGTACGGAAAAGCGGCCGCTTGCTTTACTAATTCTTAGCCTAGTTACTTCTGACAAAAGTCAATGTGGTTGGCGAGAAGGTCCATCCAAGAAATGCGATGGGATGGTCTGGGCCTACGTAAAATGAACAACTGCGACATTTACTACGGCGACTGCTACCGGGAACAAAATCAGCGTCCATTTGTATGTGGATTAATAGTTGGGACTCGACTCAGGAGAAAGGTCTTGAGTTTTAACTCAGAGAGTGAGCGCATCACGACTATCCGTATCAAGGCTAAGTCCACCAACTTCAGCCCCACTGAGGAAAAGGATTAAGACACCAAAGACAGGTTCTACGAGCTCCTCGACAAGACCTTTGAGCAATGCAATGAGCAAGGACGATCCTTCTCCAATCGCGTCTCAGAAAATCTCCTCAAAAGTCCTTTGCTGCCAGCACAAAATGTAGAGAACGAGTGGCAACACTTCCAAGCACCCATCAGATATGTTGCCTGTAAAAGGCTATGCTTTACCCGGTCACCACAACGAAACCTCTGGTTTGACGATGAGTCCCGGCGAGCACATGCAGCTGAACAAGAGGCATACAAAGCGGCACTGCAAAGAACGACACGAGCAGCTCGTGAGCTCTACGAGCAGAAAAGGAGAGAGGAAGACAAACTTCTCAGAAAGAAAAAAAGGGAGCATGAGAAGCGCGCGATCGAGAAGATTGAGGGATGTCACAAGTTTTACAAAAAGGTAAAACAAACCTCCAGATCTTATACAACCCGAACTGAAGCCTGTGGGACCATCATGGGAACATCGTAGTGGAATCACAGTCAGTGCTGAGGATAATGAAAGACCGATGAGCAAAACTCCGTCAGCAATACAGAACCTTTCAGTTTTAGAGCAGCAGCAGGGCAACAATTCCGCCCACCCGATCTTGACGATCGATGTGAAGATAGCTATATCTAAACTTAAGTCGAACAGAACCACTGGAGCAGACGGGCTAGCCACCGAACTGTACAAACCAGCTGGAGATGATTTGGTTAGGCGCATGCACCAGCTCTTCTGTATGATTAGGTATTTGGGCGGAGGAAAGCATGCCCGACGAATGGAATATAAGGATCGTATGCCCGATTCTCAAGAAAGGTGATTCCCTGAACTGTACCAATTACAGAGGTATAAGTCTCCTAAATATCGCCTACAAGATCTAGTCTGCCGTGCTGTGTGAACCTGATAGGTCCTTATCAGTGTGGCTTCTGACCCGGAAATTCCACCATCGATCAAATATTCACCCTGCGGCAGATCTTGAAGAAGACACAGGAACTTCAAATCGATACCTACCACCTTTTCATCGATTTCAAGGCCGCGTATGTCAGCGTCTATAGCGAGCAATTATATAGAGCAATGTCTAGTTATGGCATCCCAGAAAAACTCGTCCGTCTCTGTAATATGACAATTGAAAACTCACGCTGTTCCATCATGGTCGGGAAAAACCTAACGGACGCTTTTGATGTCAAAAAAGGTTTTAGACAAGGCGATGCGTTGTTCTGCGATTTCTTCAACATCATTCTTGAAAAGATTGTGCAAAGCTCTAATGCCAACACCAGAGGCACAATCTTTCAAAAGTCCGTTCAGTTTCTAGGATACGTAGACGACATTGACATAATTGGAAGAACACAACGTGATATCAGTGAGCGTTTGTGAGTTTTGACTTTTGAGACGGAGGCCAGGAAGAGAGCAAAACCAAGTTAATGCTTTTGACCTGAAAGGAATACAAACATCGAAGTCTTGGAGCAAACGTCAACATAGACCGATTTAACCGCGAGGTAATTAAGGACACTGTCTACCTGGGATCCGCTATCAACTAAGACAACAACACCAGTGCTGATATCAAACGAAGAATCACTCTTGCAAATCGCTGCTTCCTTGGACTTAGACGGCAATTGAGTAGTAAAGTCCTCTCCCAAGCAAGTGACACTCTATAAAACCCTCATCATCCCGGTCCTCATGTATGGTGCAGAGACATGGCCCATGACAACATCTGATGAAAACGTTTTGGGCTGCCTTGAGGGAAAAATTCTGCCAGTGATTTTTGGCCCTGTTGCATTAATAGAGAATGGAGATGAAGATTCAACCAAGAACTGTACGAGCTGTACAGCGACACTAACCTAGCCAGAAAAGTAAAGGTCCAACGACTTAGATGGTTGGGTCATTTTGACCGCGACTCAGGTGGAGCAAACAGGTGGTAGAAGAAGTCTTGTCAATGAATACTATGTGGCTTTAGATTTGGTTTAAACGCCAATTCGGTCTTATTTGTTCGGTTTCATGATATTTTTGAAAACAAACCAAAGCCGTTCAGAAAAATTGATGGTTTCTTTTAGAATTCATTGCATTAAAAGAAAATATTTATAAAAAAAAAAACGCTATAAGTTAAGAGTACTTGTGCGAGTTTAACTTGAGATGAAATGAGCCACCTGATAAATTAGCATCTTCCCATTAAGAACAAAAACATCACAACTCTTCCATCAAAAGCAACCCCTTCAACCACTTATCCATCCATGTCTAATTTATAAACTAATTACCGCGACTTCTTTTCAAATCAGCATTACAATATTTTATGACCATAACTACAGCCACAAAATATTAATTTTTTCCCAAATCATGCACAAAACAAAACCCCAAACAGAAAAAAACGACAGATGACCCTTTTCAGAGTAGCAAAATAAAAAAAAAAAAATATAGAGAATCATTAAAAGCGCGCGGAAAGGACTAGAAAAAGAAATAAAGTATTAAAAATTGCGGTTCGAGGCAAAAATTAATCCCCATTGGAAAAATGAGAAGCTAAAGAAAAAAAAGTAACTAAGGAAAAAAAACCTCTGAATGAAATAACACTCTTTGGATCTTGAATTCTAGACAAAAGGCCAAACTGACATCCTTCATACACAACATTCATCCGCATCCGCCATTCACCATCCTGCTTCCTGTGACTGTGATGTTTTCCTGCTTGCACCCTCTCATTTCAAAGTAAAATCATTCTGATTTATTGTTATTGTTATTGGCGGCGCGGAGGCCACCGACGGACGCGGACGGAGGCGGAGACAGCGATGGCTACGGTGACGGCAATGTTGATGGCGGCAGCAGGATTAAAATCAAACTCATAAGAAGGACAGAATTTAATAAAAATTTCAGACATGGCCGCTGCCGCAAAAAGTAAGAACAAAATAAGGTTTCAGGCACCAGAACCCAGCCGCAGCGCAGCATTGGAAGCAGCTGTCCTTGTCGTTATTAATATCTGTTAATTATTCACTTTAATGTTTCGTTTAAGCAGTCTTTACTTTCTCATGCCTTCTTCTATCGGACGTCTTTTGATTCAATTTTTTGTTCGTTCCTCTTTTCTTCGATAAATACTCCTACGCCTCTCGACCACTCCACAAATGCGTCTTAAAAGTGAAATGAACTTAACAAGAAAAAATAATAATCATTTGTTTATTTAAGAATAATAATAATAATAAAAATAAAACTAATAAGACGAAAATACTGGCGGGTTGTTCCAGGCCTCAAGATGAAAATTGAAAAGGAACTAAGCGTGCTGATGTTTGTTCCTTGAAAGTTTGTTCTTCAAGCCCACAGGAAATATTTTTGAAGTCATTAAAAATGCACAAAGCACTCCAGGCTGTAGATCCTGTTGTTAATACCACCAAAGTAATAACAACAAAAATTATTGAAGCATAACATTATACAATATGTAGGTACGGTACGTGTATACCTTTTTGCTTTTTTTTCTCAAAAGAATAATGATTCGAAATTTGAAAAGTTTTCTTGTAACGTTGAAGCATTATTATTGTTATTATGGGAGGTTAGGTTTATTTTAGTAAAATTTATAGGGAGTGATTTTATGTATACCAACGTACCTACCTCTGCCTATAAAACTTTCAAAACCTTTACTCATGACATGCCCAATATTCGGCGAAGTATGGGTTTTCCATTAAAATGAAAGCCAAAAAATTACTCAAGGTTGTGGAGACATGATGATGGAAACATTCTTTTGTGTAAGTACGGGGATAATAATCTTTTTGAAAATATTTTTTGAACAAACAAGTTGTCATAGTCTTTGCTTTATACATCAAAGTATCTCGTTGAGAATTCATTGTAGTTTTATTTTTTGCTTGAAATATGCAGTTTGGTATTCTGTAAAAGATATTAAAAGATTGTAGCTATGGATTTTCACCATTAATTGCTCTAATCTTTTAAGGCAAGTCTACGTTCGTCGTCGTTTTCTTTTACTAATGCTGGGTCCCTTCAAAAGAACTCTTAAGTTACGGCAAATGTTTTGGTTTCTTAAGTCTATTTTTTCTGATTTAATATCAAATCAACCGTCTTAGAAAACAGAGAAGTAATGTTAAGATTTTCAGGTGAACGGAGCCGTGTTGATTCGGATTAGTGAAGCGGATGGATTGTGGCTCTATTTATCAATCTACCCTCGGGATACCGTAACAACAACATACATACTTATCAGAGGCAATGTTGGTACCTCGATACAAGCTTCGATGAGGCAAGAAAAGTGACGGAGATCTATCAACACGGACTATATCCTTACATGAGAACTTTTTACTCGCAACTATACCATACTTTTCTATGCTGCTATTTATTTCTATGCCTATAAAGGTGGCATCTTTTTCGTCATCAGCGGACTCCTCAATAGGACTGTAGGGTGCATCACCTTATATTTATTGCGTTTAAGCCACTGATGGTAAATTGAACTTTTTTGCTGACAAGAACTTGCCCCGAGCACATGGACGACTGCCATTACGAATGCCGTATTCTGTTTTTGTGTAGGCTATATTCCTCTTGTAGTGCTGGCAGCTGCTTATGCTTGCTCTGTAGAGCAACTTTTACTGATGCCTAGTCAAGAATTTTAAATCGTAATATTGTGATCG
Source organism: Sphaerophoria rueppellii (assembly GCA_920937365.1). Classification (NCBI taxonomy): domain Eukaryota; kingdom Metazoa; phylum Arthropoda; class Insecta; order Diptera; family Syrphidae; genus Sphaerophoria; species Sphaerophoria rueppellii. The sequence continues at coordinate 19,416,392 of CAKKXW010000005.1, read as the reverse complement.
TCCTCGTCTGTTCAATCGATTGCATCAGAGCCAGAAGCTTGCTGTCGGGTTCACGGTGTGATTTTTTTCATAGGGTATTAGCCTAACTATTCCCGACCATATAAGCTACTTACTTACTTATCAATCTCACAATCCATGAACGATCTCAGCCTGAGAAATTGCAGCCTCTCAGCGTCACAGCGTCATCGGTCCCTCGCATGCACTCTCCACTGGCATCCGCAGTCACTTGGTCTTTGTACCGTAGGTTCCGTCTTCCTTGCCGTCTCGAACCTGGAGGCTGGGAAGAGAAGACCTTCCTGGCTGTAGCGTTGTTATCCATTCATTCGATGTGGCCAAGCCAATGCAGCCGTCTTTTCTTTGCCCTTTTGGACTACATCCACATCTTGGTAGAGCTTTCGGTTGAACCTTCTTTTCGAAAGTGCCCAATATCAATTCCCCTATCAATCAATTTACTTATCGTCCAGCACTCAACACCGTAGAGTAGGACTGGTAAAATCAAAGTTTTGTATAGCAGACACTTTGTCTTTCGAGTGAGGAGTTTTAAAACCAGTTGTTTTGCCAAACTGAAGCAGCAGCGGTTCGCTAGGGTAATTCTTCTTCAGATCTCCTTTAAGGTGTCGTTTGTGGGATTGATGTTTGTTCCATGGTAGGCGAACCACTTAACTACCTCGAAATTGCTGCTACCAACAGTGACGTTTTGTCCTAGGCGGTGGACAGATGTTGCTTTGTTTGTTGATAGCATGTACTTTGTTTTGTCACTTCAAGACCAACGAGTTTCGCCTGTTCTTCAATCTCTGTGAAGTCCTCAAGCACAGCTCTCTTGGATCGACCAATGATGTCAATGTCGTCCGCATAGCCTAGCAACTGGGTTTATTTTTTGAAGATAGTGTTCTCCGTGCTCACACCTGCCTTGCGCACCACTGTGAACCCATCTTAATTATTTGGGTTTATTCTCAATAACATTTCTTCGTGAACACAGCCTTCACACAACAGCTGTGATTTGACAATTCCAATTATTTTTCATTTGATAACGACCCTTTTCTTGAATTCTCATTTATTGTCTTAAACAACAACAGAATATTTAAATAAGTATACAGTCACTGCACGTTAAGTGTATCACAAAAATAGTGTTAGCTGTTTTACTATATTTTGCATGATATACCTATTTTTTGCGAGAAAAATACAGAATTTATCTTTGGACATTCACCTTAGAAAAACTCATATATGACAATAGTCATATATGAACATTAGTAGTTTCCCGCGAATTCGTCCCCCTTTACCTCAGCCATAGGTGCGTCTTCGACTTGTACATCATGTCCGCATGGGAATTTTGTTGAAAAGTTATCTTAAAACAGTGTCTCTCTCTAAATCGAAGTTGTTCTTAACTCGAAGGTATAATTTTCCCCGTTTTAGCTACACTTTTCACTGATGCTTTGCTCTCATTATTCGTAACTTATAAGCGAAACGTTGTACAGCTTGTACCCTTGAACCCTATTTTTTGCTTCGCTGGTATTGATCGAAGCGTAATATTAGATAGCTTCAAGCCTTCTACAATAAATGGACCATTCAACATTAATAGGGCTTCACGATCTTCGATAAAAATATCGGTATCGTATCGTATCGTATCGAAAGTCGAAAGTCGATACGATAATCGACACGATATCTAGTACCTGCGATCGATACGATAAACGTGTTTATAAAATTGTCGATATTATCGTATCGCCGATAAGCACTGTCCGATAATTATCGACTATATCGATTTCGACTGAAAGAATTCTATTTTCGACACTGCGTGCGTAAATTTCGAATTGTATTTTAATAGCATTTATTAATAGTAGTTTACTTGCAGTAAAACACATATTTGATCGTTTTTTACGCGTTCTCTCGGGCTCCCGTTGTCGATCGTCTTTTGTAAGAACCCGATGAACATTGATACTGGAACGAAACGCGTCATTTGTTTTCGAGACATGTAAGTAAGCGGTTGATTATTATTTCGTATAATAAGTGATTGAAAGTTGTCTTCATCTATAGTCATATATGTATATAAGTGCACCTATGAATAAGGCCTGTAAGGGATTTGAGTATCAAGACTAAACCAGAACACCAGATAACGCGAATAGGTACACCGTTCTATATTTTTCCCTTAGAACGGTTATGGGATTGTGAGCTTTCAAAAAATGTCGATTTAAAATTGCGGGTTCGGATAGTCTATAATTAAATAAAATTAATTTTGAATAACTTGTGTTTCACCTTTTGCCCCGCTATATTGTAATGCACATTTTTTTCCTTATTTCGATATTTTATCGAGTATCGTATCGGTATCGTATCGAAGTCGATAACGATACGATACATTTGTCTTAAAATTATCGCCGATATCGATACGATCCGTTAAAATAATTGGTCATTCGATACGATACCGATAAAAACCCAAAATATCGGTATCGTATCGTATCGTGAAGCCCTAAACATTAAAAGAATTGTTTGATTAAGCAGTTCCTGAGATAAGCGCTTTAAAACGCAGAAAAATTAAAATTGTTTGCTGTTTTTAAACATTTTCCACTGATTCTTTGCTCCTATTGGTCACAGCTTAATGTTAAGTAGCCTTAAGCATTCCTCGATTAATGGACTATCGAACACAAAAAGAATTATACCATTCTAACCAGAGATTACCGCATTCAAACGAATAAACAATCCAACAAAACAAAACAAAATATATAGAGTATAGATATATGTCTTTCTATGAGATCTTCATTTTTAATTTGGATTTTGAAATCTAATTTTGTAGTCCCATGAAACAATTTTAAATTTAATTAATTTTTAAAGTATTGTCAATCTTTCTGAGAAATACAACATTTGCATACCAAAAACTCATTTTTAAATCTTCATGCGTCTGTCTCACAATATACCTAAAAGTAAAGTTCCAGTTAAGCTACTTGGAAGTTAACTAGCAGTTAAAATTCAAAATATCGTTTCACAATATCTGAGTAGAGCTAACTAGTAGTTAAAGAATCAAGTAACTTATAGGGAGGATGAAGTGCCCTATAAAGTAGTTAACTGGCAGTTAATAGAATTAAAAGTCTGAAAAAACAAGATTTGTCATTTGTTTCAATTTTTCAAAGAGTTGAATTTCTGAAAAGTAAGGACTTTTAAATAATTGTCATTTTTTTCTCCAATGCAATGGATATTCTTCTCGACACGTGTTAAATGACGAGTTTGATAAGTTTTTTTTCGCGTTATGGAGTCACTATGAAACCGTGTCTTCCGAGTTAGAACGGATTTTATGGAATCCTTGGACGAGGTTGACTTTCGGGCGCGTTTTCGATTAAAGAAAGAAGCGGTGTGTTGTGTACTTTCTTAAATTATCATGAATGTGAATGTGAAACGTAAACTCACTAACAGGATGATGAATATTATGAGTTTTTTTCGCTTTGTGGAGCCACCACGTAACTGCGTTTTCCAAGTTAGAACGTATTTTTTTTTTTAATTCATTTTTATTCATTTCCACTTAAAACTAATTACTACTAGACAAAGAATTCAAACTAGCTTATTATCTAAAATCTTATATTTAACTTACTGGCCCCAATCGGGCGCTCTAAGGAATTCATGGTTTTCTTAAAATTAATGCCTTTCGGCATATGAACTATTTTATTAAATTTTTATAGATTGTTTCTTGTTAGAAACTTAAAAAAAAAAACAAAGTATCATTTTTTATTTTAGTTCTTACAGGCTACTTAAAATTAGGTCCTTAAAAACAAAACTTAAAGTTAACTAAAACTACCTATTCTACTTAACAACTACTTACGAACTAGAACAACCCCAGCAGCAAATCTCTATCATTATTATTTCATTTTTTATATATTTTTTTTCTTTTCTTTTTTGAACATATTTTTTTTTTATTTCTTTTTTATTTAAGCATTTTATGTTTGTTGTCTATGTAAATGTTTGTGCCACAAATTATTCGTCGAAGTCATAGCTCTCGCAATGTGACCCCGAACGAGTTTTATGACGAAATTGTCAATTCTGTTGATCCGAGCCTCGTTGTATAGAACCTCGTTAGAATAGTAATGTACATAAGAAGATTCCGGTGTCCGATACAAACCGAGACAGCGCAGAAGACACTGCCTCTCGAACACCCGAATCTTCTCCATTTGATATGGTGCAACGTTGAACCACACTGGACAGCCATAAACGATCATCGGCCGTATGGTGGCCATGTAGCAAATTACCTTCACTCTAGGGTCAAGCCAACTGCTGTAAAACAGCCGTTTCGTCACAGCGAAGGCTCCTCTGGCCTTAGTCAGAGCAGCATCTATATGTCTGTCGAAATACATATACTGGTCCAACCGAATACCAAGGTACTTCACTTCACTTTTGCTCGTTAATCGCTGTCCGTGAGGCCCAACGATGACCATCTTGCGCCAATTCTTGCGCGTATCTCGCGAAGCCCTAGCCAGCGCAGTCCGCAACAGAATTGTTTCGCATTTCTGGACATTTATTTTCAGTTTCCAGTCATCGCAATATCGCTGAACCTTCTCGAAGTCACGTTGCAGGAGAATTCTAATGACATTGACTCTTGGGGCAGTTCTGTACGCAATCAGGTCGTCGGCATACGCCATTGCCTGGATAAGGCTACCTATCAGATCGCTGGTGTAAATGCTGAAGAGGATCGGCGAATTAACCGCTCCCTGTTGAAGACTGTTTTTTTAATTTCAAAGGTGGTGGTAGAAGTTACATTGCCACTTTTGACAACAAACTTTCTACCGTTGAGCATATCATAGAGCATATAAAACAATGGTTTACTGATGTCTAGTCTGGTGAGTTTTAGGTACAAACCTCCTAACCAAATGGTGAAGTTAGAACGTATTTCATGGAAATCTTGGACATCATAGAATTGCCAATATTAGAAAATTAGAAATATTCGCAATATTTTCGGGTTTATTCAAAATAGTGCATGGTTCGATGGATTACATTCTGCAATACCAAATATGATTCGATTGATAATCACCCTGTATACTGATTGATAATAAAGGGTTTTTCAATAGGGACGCTATAAAATAAAACAGTTTTGGATATCAATGAAATTCTTTATTCCTGTGGAAGTAAATTTGATGCCATTATGTATGGAATTCGATTTCTTTTCCATGGCAACCACGGGCACGCTTGCAGAAGTCCAGACGCTGAACCCAATTTTCGACGGTTTTCAAGCATAAATCGGCCGATACTGCTGCAATTTCACGTTCGTGTTCGTACGAAGTTCATCAATCGTCGCTGGCTTGTTGGCATAAACCATAGATTTGACGTAGCCCCACAGGAAATAGTCTAACGGCGTTAAATCGCATGAACGAGGCGGCCAATTCACAGGTCCATTTCTGGAGATAATGCGCTCATCGAACTTCGTTCGCCCGCTGTGTGACATGTGGCACCGTCCTGTTGAAACCACATATCGTCCAAGTCCATATCATCCAATTCATTCCAAATATAATCGGTTAGCATTGAGCGGACTCGATTCCCATTCACATTAACGTGCCGGTCTTGATCATCACGGAAGAAGTACGGCCCAATGACACCACCAGCATGTAAACCGCACCAAACAGTGATTTTTTCGGGATGTAATGGTGCCTCGTGAAGCACATGTTAATTGCTGCCTGACCAATAACGCATATTTTGCTTATTGACGAAGCCATCCAGCCAGAAATGAGCCTCATCGCTGAACATGGTTTTTCGATGAAAATCCGGATCATTTTCAAGTTGTCGCTCAGCCCAATTCACGAACATACGACGCTTCTGGTGATCAAGCGGCTTCAGTTCTTTTTATATTATCCTTAAGGCAAAGAAGGCATGTGCCTAGGGGCGTGAGGGTACAAAGGGCGCAGTAATTTGATGAAGAGGCACATAATGGTAGCTTATACGTGTTAAGGAAGAAAGCTTATGACCTCGCATCGCACTTACCACTTATGTTGAGATAAAAATCGGTTTTGAGCAGTTCCACTTATAGATTCAACTCGGTTTGCAAACTCAGCTCGGTAATTTGACTTGACAACTCGGTTCGCCAAGTCTTAAAACCACACAGTTCAGAAGTTTTGGTCAAAAATAGTACAAGTTATTTCTACTATAGGGGCGCCCATGAGATGCATGTCTACGGCGCTCTCGACGCTTAATCCGCCACTGTGCCCAACGCTTGAGAGCAACGTGTGAGAGACTGATTTGGGTTTTCCGCAATTGATGCGCTAGCGGCAGCAATATTCTCGACACTACGGGCACTTCTTTGTGTCACTGGCACGGTAACATTTTGTACTAAGCCTGTGGATTCAAATTTTTTCCACTAGACGCTCAATTGTTGATCTGGCAGGACGATTATGACGAACATAAATTGTACGTAGCGCTCTTAAAGTGTTGACCACTGACTCCGAATTTCTGTAGTTAATTTTAATAATTTCGACTCGTTGTTGGATCGTATACCTTTCCACGATGAAATGGCAAATTTTACTGAAGAGAAATGTCAAGAGAACGGGAAAAAATATAGCGTCGTTTGCTGTCCCTATCGATCTACTTTTGTAGCGTCCCTATTGAAAAACCCTTTAATAGGTATGGCCAACGATCACGACAAGTCAAACAAAGAATAATTATAACTTTCAAAGGCTGGTATCTATTCAAACGCTACTAGGTCGTATCGTAAACCTTTTTATTGCCGTATATTACTTCTGATGTACGAGCGCCCACAAAAATTAATAGTGGTTCTGGCCTTTAATAAGTTGAGAGCAAAACCTATAGAAAATTATCCGAAGAAATTTCCGAAACAACAACAAATATCCTTTTTACTTGCGACATATAGAATATATGGCAAGTATTGAATTCGTACAAAAAAAAAAATTTGAGATGAGGATGAGATATGATATTACGATGATAGAGAAGTCGAAAAAAGTGGGTCCGGCGATTCCGTCTGTCTGTCTGTCGGAAAGTTTACAGGCATCTACAGGCTTAACTACTGGTCCGATTGACTTCAAATTTGAAAATTAGAGGTTTGAGCAAAAAGTCATATCCCAAATTTTTTATTTTTGTTTTAAGATC
>CAKKXW010000005.1:19283405-19294126 GCA_920937365.1 Sphaerophoria rueppellii | reverse complement strand
CCACTCTATCTGGTAGTCTAGTGGTCACCTGGACAGCTTCTTAATGACCGGCAGTACGGCTTTCGCAGCAACAGGTCCACTGGTGATCTGATGGTCTATCTCACCGAACAGTGGAACAAATCTTTACATCGTTTTGGAGAAAGTAAGATTGTTGCGCTTGATATTTCAAAGGCATTTGATAAAGTCTGGCATCTTGCTCTTTTATCGAAAATGCGTGCCTTCGGTATCGATGAATCCCTTCTTCGCTGGATTAGAAACTTTCTTTCGAACCGTTCAATACAAGTTGTATTGGACGGATTCAAGTCTGAAACCCACAACATAAATGCTGGTGTGCTCCAGGGCTCCGTTTTGTCTCCGACCCTCTTCCTCATTTTCATCAATGATCTCTTGTCTGTAACTTCTAATCCAATTAATTGTTTCGCTGACGATAGTACCCTTAGCTTTTCTTATTCGTTTCCAGACTCACACCCCTTCTCCTCGGATGTGGAACTGCAACGGCAAAATATGATAAGCTCATTAAACTCTGACCTAAACAGCATTGTACAATGGGGAATTAATAACCGCGTAGAGTTTAATGCTTCAAAAACACAATGCTGTCTAATATCGTCAAAGCGAGACATACCCCCCTTGCCACTGTCCATGAGTGGCACTTGCATCAATGAGACCCAACATCTCGAGATTCTCGGTATGAGCATCACAGACCACCTCTTGTGGAGCGAGCACATATGCGATGTCGCCAAAAATGCCGCAAGATGTTTAGGTTTCTTAAGACGGTGCAAGAAATTTTTCTCCCCGTCTGATCTGGCTATCATCTACAAAACCTACATACGTCCAAAGCTTGAGTATAACTCCCATGTCTGGGCTGGTGCTCCAGGGACATATTTAAGTCTTCTGGACAGTATCCAAAAAAGAGCATTTAAGATGATTGGTGATCTTACCATCGTTGAGTCATTTACATCTCTCGAACATCGCCGTAATGTCTCATGCCTCACCCTATTCTACCGTTACTTCAACGGTATTTGCTCTAGTGAAATAGCCAGTTGCATTCCTCCCCTAAAGATATTCAATCGTAATACCCGCGCCTCCAGGAATGCCCATCAGTTCACCCTTGAGCCCAACTTGGGTCGTACCCTCAAGTAAAGAGAATCCTTCTTTAGCCGTACTACGCGAATGTGGAACTCCCTTCCACACTCTGTCTTTCCAAATCATTGCAATGTTCAGTAATTTAATACCAATGTTCACCAACACCTCCTCTCCAACCCCTTTCCTCTTCCTTAAAGCACTCACTGTGTCTCTGGCATAATAAGGGCATAAAAATCCCCTTGAGTGTGTGCTAATTATAAAAAAAAAAAAATCGAAACCTTACCTTCTCAATAATATGACAATTTTTTCTTTTCTGCTTTTTGTTCGCAAAACTTGGAGTACATGTTTAAAAATGTATTTCATTTCGAAACAAATAATAATTAAAATAAAAAAAAACTTGTTTTACGAACCCAAAATCGTCATTTTTTTTTCAAGCCATTGGATTTTCAAGCATCTTTTCTGTGTCTTCAGCATTTTGGTTTGGGAAAGATAATAAATAGCATTTCATTGAGGCTCTCAGAACGTTTATAGTACGAATCAAGATGTACGGATAAAGGGTTATGTAGATTGCTATTATAAATTCGTGAAATTTGTAAACATGTCTTATGAACTCTCGGCAAGATTAAAAGACAGAAATTCTGTCATGTGTTTAAAAAAGTTTTACGAGTATTAAATAACCTCAGCAGAGTGATCAAGAATCCAAAACACATTTCAAACAAAAAACCAAAATAACTTAGGTAGCTACTCATTTAAAAATCAAAACTGAAAATATTTATTTTAAAAAGAGATTTTTTATGACTAAAAAAACTCCAACATCATCGTTCTAAACAGTAAATCTTTTCACTTGAAATTCTATTCAAAGTGTATTTTTTTGTTTTTCAAATAAACTGTTTAACTGAATATGAGTTAAGTATACTCAAAACTCAGCTTACCTATTTTTGAAATTTGAAGTAGGTATACTATACATGTATGTGTAATGTGTATTTATCGTACATGGTCCTTTTAAATCGCATTACACTTAAAATAATGCATTTTATTTTTACCATGAAATTGAAATTTTATGAATAAAATCCACAACGTTAAGTGATGTTATGTCAGAATGACTTGGGCTGGGAAACATAGGTTTTATGTGATCCTTTGGTGTTTTTTTTTTCATGCTTTTTTATTAATATTAAATAGTGTTCAAAATTACCTTTGAATGAATTCATGTGCATGTACATATATTCAAAGAACATGCGTACCATCACCTACTATATGTATATTTACACAGTTCTCTAATGATGTACTTGAGAACGTGTATTGTATACTCACTTACTTACTTATCCGGCTCAAAATCCATGAAGGTTCTCAGCCTGAGACACTGCAGCCTTCCATCGTGAACGAACCCTCGCATGCACTCTCCAGTCGCTGAAACCAAGCGCTCTGGCATCCGCAGTCACTTGGTTCTTGTACCGTACGTTCGGTCTTCCTTGTCGTCTCGAACCTGGGGGCTGGGATGAGAAGACTTTCATGGCTGGAGCATTGTCGTCCATTCGCTCGATGTGGCCGAGCCAATGTAGTCGTCTTTTCTTGGCTTTCTGGACTACATCCACATCTTGGTACAGCCCATACAGTTCTCGGTTGAACAATTCGCCATCGTCGCATACGGGACCGAAAATCCAGCGAAGAATTTTTCTTTCGAAGGTGCCCAGCATCAATTCCCCTTTTTTACTTACCGTCCAGCACTCGGCGCCGTAGAGTAGGACTGGTAAAATCGAAGTTTTGTATAGCAGACACTTTGTCTTTGGATTAAGGAGTTTTGAACCCAGTTGTTTTGCCAAACCGAAGCAGCAGCGGTTCGCTAGGGTAATTCTTCTTCAGATCTCCTCTAAGATGTTGTTTTTGGGATTGATGTTTGTTCCATGGTAGGAGAACACGTTAACTACCTCCAAATTGTTGCTACCAACAGCGACGTTTCGCCCTAGGCGGTGGAGAGATGTTGCTTTGTTTGTTGTTAGCATGTACTTTGTTTTGTCCTCATTCACTTCAAGACCAACTTGTTTCGCCTGTTCTTCAATCTCTGTGAAGGCCTTAAACACAGCTCACTTGGATCGACCGATGATGTCAATGTCGTCCGCATAGCCTAGGAGCTGGGTGGACTTGTTGAAGATAGTGTTTTCCGTGCTCACACCTGCCTTTGGCACTATCTGCTCCAGGAAATTATTGAAGAAGTCACATGACAACGTATCTCCTTGTCTAAACCCTGCGCATGTTTGAAACAATTCGGATGAGCTGTTACCCATTTGCTCATTACACTGGGTATTGTTAAGCGTCATGCGGCACAGCTGGATCAGTTTGTTCGGGACCCCGAACGTGTATTGTATAAATAGTACTAATATAATTTAATTACAGTTTAATCATAATTTTTGCTAGTGCCCGTGGCTTAGTGGTTAGGTGCGTTGGCTGCTAAGCAGGACTCGTGGGTTCGACTCTTACTCGTACGTAATACGATCTCTTCTTTAAAATCTCGAAAAGTTTGGTTGTTTCAAAAGTCCTAAGAATTCACAACACATTTTTTAATAATTATTAAAAGTTGAAGTAATTTGTTTGTTTATGATCCATCTCTGAGTGTTCATATGTACCACCTGGCGGAATTTGTAAGATTGGGAAGAGAACAATATTTCAAGACAAAATACTTTTTTCACACTACCAGACAAAGTCGAAGAGACCTTAAAGCAAGCAACATCTAAAGACCATTAGTCTTTAACCCAGAAAACTGTTAGCAGACCGGCTCATCCCTTAGTGCAGTTTTAGTTGTTAGTAGGCAATCTAAAACAAACGAACACTTACACAAGAAATGACAAAATTATACAAATACAACAATTAAAACACTGGTTTTTAGCATGGTCTCTAATTTATTCTTATCAATATGAAAGTCAATAAGATCCGCATTACAATTCAAAAGTCTACTCATACTTGTCAAGGGCTCATCCATTCCGTAATTGGTCCCGTGTCTTGGGTCTTTAGTTAGATCGATGATGCGAAGGTAATAACCTCCTCCCTGATAGTAAAAAATTATAGCAATAAGAAGGTCTGGTGCTTCTTTGACGCCTGTAATGAGTTGATGAAGGAAAACTAAATCATTGTTGGTCCTTCTTTGAGACAACGTTTGCATTTGAAAAAGTGATAATCGATCCTCATAAGAAGGAATATTTTGAGGATTGTGCCATTGAATACCTTTTAATGTGAAACGAGTAAAATTACGTTGCATCGATTCTAATCTGTCAGTTTGAACGTCATTATTAGGACTCCAAATCTGTGAAGCATATTCAAGATGCGGACGAACAAGGCAATTATGAAGAGTAAGGGTGACGTTAGGATCAAGAAATTCTTTTGACCATCGCTTAACGAACCGCAACATAGAATTTGCTAAGTAACAATGTTGTTAATGTGCTCTGTAAAATCTAGATTCGGTGCAAAGAGAACCCTTAGGTCCCTCACTTTAAAAACTCGAGAAAGAATCTGCTGAGATATATAATACTCATAAGTCGAAGATACTCGTTTCTTATTACACCACACAGAAAACCTATTTATATCATTTTGCAGAAGAATGCGATCAATGTTAGATGTAATTGTCTTAAAGATCTTCATATCATCTGCAAAAATAAGAATTTCACTGTCACGAACACATAACGGTGCATCATTTATTGATAAAATAAAGAGAAGAGGTCGTAAATGACTACCCTGTGGAACACCAAATTTAACAGTAAAAGTCTTGGAAAACATGTCTCTGAATTTAACTTGATAAATTCTATCCTCAAGGTAAGAAGAAATTCATAAAACCAGCGCAGAGGGAAAGGCTAATACATAGGTAACTGTAATTTCAACTTGATAACCGAGTGAAACAGTTGATCAAAAGCTTTTGAAAAGTCAGTGTATACACAATCAGTTTCCAGTCCATGTTTTAAACTGTTCAATTATGCGTTTAGGCAAGAAGGTTTGTGACAGTTGATCTCCTTTGCATAAGGCCATGTTGCTTGGTGGCAAATCGTTGTTACCTATACTTGACTCGTGGCCACGCCTTCAATGACGTAATCATTTAAAGTATAAATACCCATTGAACTTTTTTATTAAAATTCTGTTAGTAACTTTTTATTTTGTAGGTACTTTATTTTATACAGGACTATTATTACAACATTAAGCTTTATAGTGAACATAAAATATTATTCCCCTCTGTACTGAACCTGTTTAAAAATAATTTTGACAATAAAAAAACTTAAGAAAATTATACAAAAAATACTTTTCGAAAATTACCTTAATACTGTAAAAGACACTGTTGTAAGAAAGAAAAAAAAAACAAACAAATCCTTAATACAAAAAAATTAGCTTAAAAAAACTTTTCATAAGCAAAATAACGAAATGCTGAAAAACAAAAACCAAACAAATTTCGAAGATAGGATTAGTTTGTCCTTTTTAACTAACTGAAATTGTTTATTCATAGAAAAAACGCTTATATTTCATTCATTTAAATTATTAGCTAGACACTGCCAATATATTCAAACCTTCACCGACATTTTTTTTATTTTAAATTTTGTGTCAATTATAAAAAAAAAAGAAAGAAGAAATTAACAGAAAAATGTAGATATTAGAAGAACTAACTCAGCATTTCAATAAACTTAAATAAAAACACTACAACCTCTAAACAACTTAAAAATAAAAACTAAGTAAATGTATATTTAACTCGATTCTAAAAACAAAAACAAAAACTTTCCCAAAAAATTTCCCTTGTGCCTTTTTACAACCGCTATTCGTGTTGTCTCTCAATAAAAATTTTAAATAACACAACTCGACAAATTGCTTGAATTATAATTTTGTTGACATTCATTAGTACTGTGACTCATTGTTGATATCAAAGCAAGTGATACATCGGCAAAAATATCATAAAGGACAATGAGATACATAACATACCTACATAGCTCTTCCTCTCTCGTTATTAGTTTTTGGGCATTTCAATGTTCAACTTGCAAAATAGAAAATTGGCTCTCAAAAAATTATAATTTTTATTTGAAATTTGTTAATTTTATCGACAAAGATTGATTTTATCCTCCGTGACCCAATCTTCCCCTTTCAAAGTTAAAGCATACATAATACATTTTTAAAATTTCAAATACCTAAATTCAATTAGGGCTTCACAACTGACCAACTGTAGTGTCCGTAGCTTAGTAGTAGTAGCAGAACATCATGGGTTCGAGTCCTTCTCGTGCCCATAGTTTTTATTTCATCTTTCATGGAGACTCCCTCTTGCGAAGAACTGACAAAACTTCCAAGAGTATCAATCTGTCATGGAAAAGGGCTTGTCAACTTTGCCGTTCGGAATCGGCATTAAATTGTAGGTTCCCTCAATTCTTTACACGCACATAGAGAATTGTTGATGAGAGTAAGTCACTTAGGCCTTGGCTCTACCTATCTGACCTACTACCATTTCAAAAGTAAAATAAAAATTTTGCATACTTACTTACTTAAGGTGGCGCTACAGTCCGTTGTGGACTTGGACCTTAATCAACAGTCTCCGCCAGCTAGCTCGGTCCTTAGCTAGTCGTCTCCAGTTTTGCACTCCAAGTTGATTGAGGTCCTCTTCCACTTGAGTGCGCCACCTGAGTCACAGTCTTCCTCTCCTCCTCCGTTCCTCGGGAATAGTGTCGAAGGCTTTTCAGACCGGAGCATTGGTGTCCATCCGCTCTAAATGACCGAGCCATCTGAGTCTCCGGACCTTGACCCTTCTGGCTAGGTCCATGTCGTTGTACAACCCGTTAATTTCGCTGTTATATCTTCTTTGCCATTCCCCTTCAATGTTAATCTCGAAACAGCCTAAGGCACTTACATCCGATTTAGTCAAGGTCCATGCTTCTGCACCATACAGCAGGACTGGGATGATGAGGGTGTTGTATGATTTTACATTAGTTGTTCAAGAGAGAGCTTTTCCACTCAATTGCTTTCTTAGCCAAAAGAAACAGCGATTATCAAGAGTTATTCTTCGTCTGATCTCGGAGTGTTATTGCCCGTGTTTATAGCTAGGTAGACAAACTCCTCTACTAACTCGAAGTTGTATGCGTCTATTGTGACGTTCTGCCCGAGCCGTCGGTGTTGGGTGTCCTTCCTCGAAGACAGCATATACTTCGTTTTTCCCTCATTTACCGCTAAACTCATTTTTGCCGCTTCTGTCTCAATTCTCACAAACGCGCCATTGACATCACGCTGTGTTCTTCCCATTATATCAATCTCAAGAACGATGTTAAAGAAATCGCACAACAGTGCATCGCCCTGTCAGAATCCACAATTTACGGGACTGTCAAACTTGCCACTTAAAGATATCAACTTACTTAAGTGTATCTAGTCTTAAAAGACTAAAATATCCTTTATCACGACTTGTTAAGATTTTCAATCATATTTAAGAGAAATGTTTAACTATGGCGATTGGTTGAGATAAGCAGTGGTTTCCATTTCGACAAGTTCATCAGCTTTCCGCATCTCTCTATTTTCTAACACCGAACAAAAGGTAAAGTTGAAATGTTTTGCTTCTTTTAAAAGATAGGCGAAATTTTGCGGTTGTTTATTGAAAACCTAGTTAAGTGATTATTCTACTTTCATTTCATTTCCTCTGTTAGTGTTAAGAATTCGGTCTTACCAGGAAAAGCAAAGGCAGCGGCTATCTGAACTCTTTGAAGTCCTGAAATCGTGTAGACCAACCAACCACAAGACTCATAGGTGTTATCATTTTATGGAGGTTCCAATTCTTCAGGGTAACACAATGGATCTACATTGATCTAAGCGTGAAGACAACAAGACTACTAGCAAATTTACCCTTACCTTACCCCACATTCAAGATTTTAAAAAAATAGGCTTACCTATATTTGAGTACACTCCATACTTTGTGAAAAACATGAAGAATTCTTCTTCCTCCTCGGTCCCAACGCTCGTTGGTGATGATACTCCAGTCGTTAGCAGTTCTGCAGTCGAGGCAGTTCGCTTCCAACTCTTCTCTGCCAGAGAGTGTTATGACTCCGCCTGTTCTTGAGCGTGTCAATGATTCCATGGGACAAATCTTCTTCCATCTATCCTTTTCTTCTGGGCTTGTTCCGAGCAGTTGGAAAACAGCATTTGTCCAGCCTTAATCCAAAAGACCGATTGTACTAACGTCCCTTCTTTCTTAGGTTATGGAAACACTGATAAACTACCAGCTCAAGAAATATCTCGAAGACCGAAAGCTTCTTAATGACCGGCAGTACAGTTTTCGCAGCATTCCACTTGTGATCTGATGGTTTATCTCACCGAACAGTGCAACAAATCCTTATATCGTTTGGGAGAAAGTAAGATTGTTGCACTTGATATTTCAAAGGCATTTGATAGAGTTTGGCACCAGGCTCTCTTATCAAAAATGCGTGGTTTCGGTCCATCCCTCCATCTTCGGATGTTGAACTGCAACGGGTAAATATGATAAGCTAATTAAACACTGATTTAAACAGCATTAAAGAATGGGGAATTAAAAACCAAGTAGAGTTCGAAAACTCAATGCTGTCTTGTATCGTTGAAGCGAGATATGCACTTGCATCTTTGAAACCGAACATCTCGGATTCTCGGTATGTGCATCACCGACCACCTCTTGTGAAGCGATCACATACGCGATGTTGCCAAAAATGCTGCAAGATGTTTAGGTTTTTTAAAACGCTGCAAGGGATTTTTTTTCCCTTCTGATCTGGCTACCTTCTATAAAACACATGTATGTCCAAAGCTTGAGTACAACTCCCACGTTTGGGCTGGTGCTCCAGTGACGTATTTAAGTTTTCTGGAGCAGAGCATTTGGGATGAATGATGACCATACCATCATTGAGACATTTACTTCTCTCGAACATCGACGTAATGTTTCATGTCTCACCCTCTTCTACCGTTACTTCAACGGTATATGCTCTAGTGAAATAGCCAATTGCATTCCGCCCCTTAAGATATTCAACTGTAATACCCGCGCCTCCAGCAATGCACATCGGTTCACCCTCGAGCCCAACTTTGGACGTACGGTCGTGTTCAGAGAATCGTTTTTTAGCCGTACTACGCGAATGTGGAATTTTCTTCCACACTCTGTCTTCCCCAGTCACTGCAATATTCAAAACATCAAGACCGACACCGCATCCTTTCCGTCTATCCCGAACGCTCGAACTGTGCTTTGGCATAAAAAGGGAATATAATGAACCCCTTGAGGGCGTGCTCATTATAAAAAAAAAAACACATTTTATGTCCATATTTGACTACAAGTTAACTTTCTCATTATCAAGAAATGATTTTGGTGATACACTTTATCTCCAAGGTTGTTCCCAAAGACTAGTTCGGATGTCGTATAGTTGAACAAAATACGCCATCTAACGTGAAAGTTGCAGAATGGATTCCCAACGTCCGAAGCATGTTTGATGAAGTAATTTACTGGAGCTTATAAAACTTAAAAACTCAGAACATTCTATAAGGTTGAGAACTGAATCGAAACAAGGGAAAATCCTTAAAAGATCATTCTACCTTAAAGAGCCTTCGTTTTCTTAAGCTTTTTGAAGTACGAGAAAGTTGAGAACTAAGATGTAAGTACATGAAGCATAGATCTGTCTCCGTTTAGTTCGCTTATTGCAATTCAAACAATTAGTCTTGGAAACTCTGAACAGTAAAAATATTTATTTTGAATTTAGGAGGGTTTAACTTTGGCAATTGGGACACTCTGGCCTTCTTCCAATACTCTCTATCTCTCTCGATCGAAAGTAGTGTTAGGCATACATGTTTAAAGTATTTAAAAAAAAGGTTTCGCTGGTCTTAGCATTAAATAACATCCATATTTATATAGATAAACCCCATAACTTCCTTCACTTATCCTCACCCTTGAACTAATTGACAAAAAAAAAGCAACTCAAAGCCGCTTAAATGTGTTAATACTATGTTGCTTGTTTTAATTGAAAAAAAAAAAAATTAAATTAAGAAATAATAATATGGAAAACTATAAAACATTGTATCAAAAGAAAAAAATAATATACAGTCACACAAGTCATATCATAATGTCTATTGCAACGATAAAAAATAATAATAATTATAGTTAATTAAATAACACTCTAGCAGGTAAGAATTTACATTCATAGTTATATTGATTTTGACAAAACAAATTTAAAAAATTAAAAAAGAAACAGAGTTCGATCACTTTGAATTATAATAAATATTATTTAAACATTTTGTGTTTGATTTGAAAATTGGAAAATGTAACTTCATTATTGTTGGGATATTCTAATCGAAGAGAGATACAATACAAAAAAGGAATTTATTAAACTTAAGAATTGAAAAATTTAATTAATTAAATACGATTAAACAAAATCTTAATAAAATTGACTTAAACGAACTAAACTATTATATATACTAAAAAAAATATAAGATGAGCACAATCACGTTTTAATAAAACATAAAAATATTTTGAAACC
Organism: Sphaerophoria rueppellii; assembly: GCA_920937365.1. Classification (NCBI taxonomy): domain Eukaryota; kingdom Metazoa; phylum Arthropoda; class Insecta; order Diptera; family Syrphidae; genus Sphaerophoria; species Sphaerophoria rueppellii. Next base: position 19,283,564 of record CAKKXW010000005.1, on the reverse strand, counting down.
AATAAAATAGATCGGAAGAGCACTTAAGAATTCAAATTATTTAAGGAAAAAACATAACATAGAGAGAAGCTAATCTTATAGGGTTGTTATTACTTCAATGTAAAAGGTTAAAAGTTTAGTTTGTGTTTTACAAATTTATTATAAATAATATTAAGTTTC
>CAKKXW010000005.1:19270830-19283395 GCA_920937365.1 Sphaerophoria rueppellii | reverse complement strand
TTTATATATAAACTTAAGAATTGAAAAATTTAATTAATTAAATACGATTAAACAAAATCTTAATAAAATTGACTTAAACGAACTAAACTATTATATATACTAAAAAAAATATAAGATGAGCACAATCACGTTTTAATAAAACATAAAAATATTTTGAAACCAATAAAATAGATTTAATAAAAAATTAACGAAAAATATATTAAAAATATATTATATACATTGTGAAACAAATTTAAAACTAATTTAATCACAAGAAACGAAGTGTATTTTGAATGTTTAAGATATATTTTACAATTGCAATATTCAGTGTAAATACAATAAATATTAAACTTATTAGACATTTTTAGGTTAAAAAAAAAAAAACAAACAAACAAAAGTTAAATGGAATGCAAATAATAGAAGTTTGATGTACTTTTAAGATGTAAAATAATTAAAAAATTGAAATTAAATACGAAAACATATACATACATAGATGTGATTTAAAAACAGACATTTTAAGTATAATTTTTAATTTTATTTAGTTCTTAAATAAAAAAAACTATCCTTAGCAAATGCAAGACAATTAAAATTAATTTAAAAAAAAAATCATAACTTGTTATAAGGTAGAATGAAAAGTCCTGAATTTATTTTATTTTTTAGGAACGGACCAAAAGCCAATGTAGATCCAAGAAAAAAAAATTGAGCAAATAATATATATACAGTGTAAGACAGGAACAGAATGATGAATATTTCCCTACCTAAAGGTACCTTAATAGAAGAACACACAGGTAGTTATAAAAACAAAGAAAATAATTATAATAAATATTTACGCATAAGAAACTCCCAAACTTTTTATTTATTGCTCTTAAATATGACAAGTAGGTACCTAAATAAACTGCTAAAAACAATATAAAAACCTAAAAGAAAAACCATTTGAATATGCAAAACTAGATAATAAAAAAAAAACATCCATCTCAATGAAAATAGAAATAGATGCTTTATATTTTGTTGATTTACTGGTTATAATTTGGAATTGAATTGAACTAACTGATTTGAAACTAAGAACATAATAAAACTTGTTGACACATTTCCTGAGTTCAATATTAGTAAAAATGTGCAAGAAATGACTATAAATTTAAACAGCTTAATACATTTAAAAAGAACAATTCATACCGATGTAATTAATCGAATTGATTTAAGACAATTGAAATTGAAAAATACACTGTATTCAAAAACACATAAAAATAAAAAGCTTCTTAATAAAAAAAAATAAATAAAATTTGTGTTACTATTTGATGAACGTGTTTGTTTTATAAGCTTCTTGGTCTAATAATATTTACATTATCAGACTTTTTAAACTGAACACGTGCACAACAATTAGTGGACGCCTTAAGGCATTGAAGTACTAAGGAGAAGACAATAAAAAATTGCTCGAAGATTTTAAGCCCAAGCCAAAATAGAAAAAGAAGATCGACATCGCTACATTGCAGACACTATGGTACCAAGTACGAGGTGGCGATATGTCGATAACTAAAGGGTTTTCCAATAAGAGCTGATATTTGGAAGAGCCCGCTATTTTGGTAGCTGTCACTTTTGACAAGTAGAAACTACGCCATTAATAAAAATCGAACGATACACGCTTCAACAACGCATTGAAATTATTAAAATTCACTATAAAATGGTGAAAATTTGGCAGAAACGGTTCGTAAAACTAAAATATTTTTGTGTCGTCGTGAAGCACTTTGTCGGACCGCAATACAGAAATTGGTGGACAAATTCGAGCTGTTGGGACAAGTTAGTGATGTGAAGAATAAAACCCGTGCACGTCGCTCAACAACAACTGAGAATATTGCTGTTGTAGCCCAAAGTGAAGAAAACCCAGGTTTGTCCATTCCTCGTCGTTCTTTGGAATTAGGCATTCCACAAACGTCATTACACCGTATTATGCATAAAAACTTGGGTCTAAAAGCTTATAAAGTTCAGTTAACACAAGAACTTAAGCCGGCTGATCATCAACAACTTCGTGTCTTGTTTTTGCTAATAGGGTCCTTGAAATGCATGAAAATGATACGGAATTTCATTGAAAAATCATCTTGACAGATGAGGCCCATTTCCACCTCGGAGGCTACGTCAACAAGCAAAACTGTTGCGTCTGGGGATCGGAAAACCCAAGTGTTATTGTTGAAAAGCCTCTCCATCCTCAACCCGTGACTCTATGGTGCGGTTTATGGTCCAGCGGGGTCAATTACTTTTTCGAAAATGAGGCTGGAGCAACAGCTACGGTCAATGCGCTATCGAGGGATGATTAATGATTTTTTATGGCCGAAATTGGATGGTATTGATCTGGACAACAACGTTAACTTTCAACAAGACGGCGCTACGTGCCACACAAGCAATGAAACCATCGATCTTTTACGGGAAAAGTTTCCGGACCGTGTTATCTCTCGAAGAGGTGATTGGCCACCAAGATCTTGTGATTTAACACCATGCGACTTCTTCCTTTGAGGCCACGTGAAAGATACGCCAATAGCCCAGCGTCGATTCAAGACCTCAAAGATGGAATTCGTGAGGCTATCGAGGACATAGGGCAGCCACTTTGCGATTTGATTATGGATATGGTCCTGTAAGCGTGGTCGTGGCAGCCATTTGGCTGATATTGTGTTCCATTATAACGCCATATATTCCGCTTTATAATGAAATAAACGTCCGACATTGTATCTCAAAAAATGCTATTTTTCTTTGAATATCAAAATAAAACCTCTTATTGGAAAACCCTTTATTACCAATAACAATATTCAAGATTGAGCTTAGCGGTTATTCGGTAACAGTTACTCGAGGAACCGGTTATAAAAGCAACTAGTTACCTACTCAAAGAACTAGTTTCTCAAGGATCCAATTAGCCTAAGTTGCTTCAAAAATTGCTTCGTGTGGAGCTTAGTTGCCTATTGATTTCAAGTTGCCGCAAAAATTGCCTAAAATATCAAATTTTTTTGATATTTTCGATCTGTTGCTGCAAGGCTGAAACTATTGCCTCGTGTGTATCAAAGTTGCCTAAAAAGAGTGTGGTGAACGCAAGGGGGATGGGGGTTGGAGAATTGTAGAGATCATCAAAACAATAAGTATCACAGGGATGTTTTTGAAGACGCGCTGAATTTTGAAATGATTTATGAACAGAAGAAAAATGACATTATGAACGCAATAGACCATGGTCGAAAACAACAGCAGCATAAAAATCGAACAGAAGCTGATTCCCATCATTCATGCCGTTTTACCGTGCCGTGGCAGATAGGGACTTGCTCTCCGAGGACATCGAGAACATGGCTTGCTATAAAAGGAGATACCAGAAGAAAATGATGGCAATTTCAGAGCAGTACTTCGATTTGCTGTTTGAAGTGGAGATCTGGCTCTGGATCAGCATCTGAAAACAGCTAGCGCCAACGCTACTTATCTAAGTTTTCGAATAAAAAATGAAATCGTTGAAGCGGCAGGAGAAATAATTATGAAAAACATCATAAAATACGTCGGTGAGTCAAGTTGTTTTTCAGTAACCGCTGATGAAACTACGGATATCAGTGGAGTTGAACAATTTACAATTAGCCTTCTATACATCGAAAAATTGAAAAAATGTATAATATCCGGGAAAATTTCTTGCGTTTCGTCCCTGTGACAGAGGTAACTGGAGCGGGCCTTGCGAAAATTCTACTGATCGCATCGGAAGAGCTTGTTTTGGAGATGCGTATCATGAAATGGCAAGGTAATGTCAGAAGGTACAATTTTATTCAAATAGTAAATAAAATTGATACACTTGCAGTTTGCCCATTTTTTAATAAGATTCCATTAACGATGGGAAGCACACTCTGAATATGTCAGTCTAGTATTTTTTGTATAAGAGTAAAACAGCCAAGTTAATACCATTTTCTCTTTTCAAGGTTATGATGTGATGGGGCTCGAGCTATGAACGGGGAATTTAACGTCTGCGCTACGGTCGTAAGAAAAACAGTCCCGGATGCTCTCTTTGTTCATTGTTCCAATCACAACCTTAATTTAGCCGTTGATCAGGAACTGCATTGTGACTGTCAAAACGATAGTGAACTTCTTTCGTCTTTCGAACAAGGCAGGTGTCGTGTTAAAAAAAATACATAACAGAACCTGGTGCGAAGCAAATCCGTTTACTAAAGTTCTGTGAAACACGTTGGGTGGAACTTTGGCGTCTCTCGGTTTATTCGACGAGTCACTGGTATATAACTGATTGGCACTGGAAGAATTGAACAAGAAGAAAGTTCAATTAGTACAGCTCAATTCATCATTGCGTTAAAAGTGCTAAGACCAGGGGCCAAATTACCGTATCCGTTATCGAATAATACTTTACTGAATTTTGTGTGTTTGGCATTAGCTCTCACGATATCGAGCTATGTATCGAGCTTCTAGTACAATAATTTTTAAATTCTCTGCTCAGCTATCGAGCTTAATTTCATTCGACACACAAACAGCTCACTGATGGGGCAACTTGCTAAGAAAAAACTAAATTTTTTTCTTTGAGTTTTCACATTATGAAATTGTTAGCTAATAATTTAATAAGGTCAAGATTTTCCTCTCCAAAGCTTCCCCAATCTCGTCTTTTGTTAACAGTCAAACTGTGTTTTTTCATTAAGAAAAAAATTAATATTTCTGCCTTTACTATTTCCCTCAAGTTTTGTTTATTTATTTGTCAAACCTCAAAAAATTATTTCAAAATAATCGAGACTCGATAAAAACTACTACAGTTTGGAATTCTCAAACGATAGGTGATCTAACGTATGTCATCATCCCAAAATATTAACTCGTTCGTTAGATCACTGATGAGACTCACTCACTCGATAGTGGATGCTATAATTCGGCCCTAGTTTTTAGCCTGACTAAAGAGGAATAAGTCTACTAAACATTGCCTACAAGATCCTCTCTGCCGTAATATGTGAACGTCTGAAGCCTTTCGTCAACAATCTGATTGGTCCTTATCAATGTGGCTTCAGGCCAGGAAAGTCAACCATCGACCAAATTTTCACGTTGCGGCAAATTCTGGAAATGACCTATGAACCCCAATCGATACCCACCACCTTTTCATCGATTTTAAGGCCGCGTATGACAGCTTCTACAGAGACGAACTGTACAAAGCTATGTCTAGTTTTGGCGTCCCTGCTAATCTCGTTCGCTTGTGCAAAATGACGATGGAGAACTCACGCTGCTCCATCAAGGTTGGCAACGAGCTTACGCAATCTTTCGACGTCAAAAAAGGATTCAGACAAGGCGATGCACTGTCACGCGATTTCTTTAACATCGTTTTTGAGAAGATAGTGCAGAACTCCAACGTCAACACCAGAGGCACTATCTTAAAAAAATCTGTTCAACTTCTCGCGTACGCCGATGATATTGATGTAATGGGAAGAACACAGCGTGATGTCAATGGCGCCTTTGTGAGGTAAAGCGGTGAATGAGGGAAAAATGAAGTATATGCTGTCTTCGGCAAAGGACACCCAACACCGACGCGACGGCTCGGACGTAACGTCACAATAGACGCATTCAACTTCGAGGTATTTGTCTACCTAGGCACCGCTATAACCACGGGCAATAACACCAGCGCCGATCACACGAAGAATAACTCTTGCTAATCGCTGTTTCTTTGGGCTAAGAAAGCAATTGAGTGGAATATCCCTCTTACACCTGAAGTAAGTAAGTAAGTTTTAGCCTGACAAAAAATTTGAGCCTATATGTATTTACAAAAGGAAGATAGTGATTTGAGGAAGTGCGTGTGTTCCGAAAACGGTTTCCACCATGAAATCAAATACACTGCTTGCGTGTATCTAAGGAGAAACGAACAATAACGTTTATCAGTGCTTTGGACATTTGCGAAAAAAAACGTTTTTCCAATTAATTCATCGATTTCTTCAGAGCAACACTGCCATTAACAGTGGCTTCAAGCTTACGTTTTTTCCACTCTGTGTGGGCTGAAGACTTATTTGCGTAACAAAACAGGAGAGCAACGTTTGAATGGGTTAACACTCCTCAACATAGATGATATAGATGTGTCCACTGAGAAGATGTTGAATATTATGGATAAAAAGCCAAGAAGAATTAGTATAATATTATTAATGTGATGTCCAATGTATGATTGCGAACACTTACGATTACAATATTTTTAATACACAACTGTTGTTTCATTAGATAATCAAAATGTTTATTTGAATAAATGTGTTTACTTAAATCAAGTCACAGCTCATGATTTTCATCAATTTCATTTTTCCTTTAACCTCCACGACGAACTGACACAGAGTGTGACAAAACTTCCTAGAGTATCATCTGTCATGACCAAGTGCTTTTCAACTTTGCCGTTCGGAATCGGCGTTAAATTGTAGGTCCCCTCAATTCTTCACACGCACCTAGAGTATTATTGATTAGGCCTTGGCTCTTCAAGAGCTGTCACGCCACTCTATTTATTTATTTTAAAATATACTATTTGTCGATAATTTGCTATAATCAATTGAAAGTTAGTTTAAGCGGATTTATTTTCTTGGTTATAAGTAAAAACAGTCAATATGAGTACAGGAGTAGAATATTTATAACTTTTAACCGTTAAATCCTCATTAGTATAATTGACAAAAGTTTGATTTAAACAATTGAAAATTAATTCCAAAGGTTATACTTTCTACTCCGGGAAGTTAGTCGTGTGGACCACATGACCTCATTGCGATTACATAAAACATCTCTTTATATCGATGTTTTTTTTTCCGATATTGTTTCTAATTATAATCCTTAAAAGTTCCTCGCTACCAGCACCGGGATGTTCTACAACCCATCTAGAGAGATTGGCTGAGCTGTTCAAAGCAGCTGTTCATCGGAAGAGTTATAAGCCCCGGTCTAGCCTTATGAAGAATGGTGGTTCTGGTTATTTTTTCTTTGCAATTTTAATTTATTTAATTTAAGAATTGAAATATTTTATTTGCGTCAGGCAGCGAAACTTAAAAATATTTTGGTCTTAGACTGCAATGGTGAAGACGTTCGAAAACCTTTGTTAGTTGCATTGTGCATACAATGTCCCTGGAATGTACTCGAACAAATGGTTATATCATCAAAATATATAAGCAACGACATTCCTTCGATAATGAGTCCAGAACGAAATTTCAACGCATGAATGTAGCTGGGGCATTTCTTAGCCCAAAACGCATTCTTTTGAAAAAAAAATATCCCAAAAGGTGTCATAAATGTGGTTTTCTCGATATCTTGTTCAGCAACTTTTATTTGGCAATACCCAGATTGAAGATCAAGTATTGTAATGTAACGTGCCCTTTTTGTTGAATGGAGTGTATCATCAATCCTTGGTATTGGATAGTGATCAGGGACAGTAAACACGATAATCTATACAAATACGTATTTTACCGGCTTTCTTGTGTACTATGACAACCGGTGCTGCCCATGGTGACATTGCAACATGTATGCGCGGCCTTTCCGGCTAACTAAACTCACGCCGACCAAGCGAATCGTATTCATCTTGGCTTTATCTTTTATTCCGCATTTAAAATTTTAGTGGGCGCGATGACGGGAATTTCTTATATGGTGGCTCCCAGACCCAGCCTATAAGGGGTTGGTTCTTCTAGCTCGTCGACGATCTGGAATTTTGAGTCAAGATGACGTTAAATTCTTCTTTTTGATGTTTTTCCATGTGAATACATTCGTCTTCACGTAATGTTATGGATATGTCCATTATTTTAGAAAAATTGTCGGTCAACATCCATATTTTCCGTGGCTCTGATTGGTTGGATGAAGAGGTGTGAAGTACTTGCCCTTTCTGGTGTTAAGTCACCGCCCAAGGAATCATTAAAAATTCTGTTGATGGACTGTGGTGAGTATTGGTTGGAAGGGGTTTGCTTGGCTACGCCTTTGGATTTCCAAGGTTCATGTCCATAGGCATCTTCTGATGGTAGAGACATCGATATTTTAAAATTGAAGCATGAACTTTGTACTTGTGTTGGATTCCATGAAGTGGCAGGTTGAAAGTCTGGAGTTTTGTGAAGAGGAGTAATCGGCGGTATTTTTTGGAACCTTTCGTCATGCTTTTTTACCTCGTTCTGTATCTCCCTTAAGAACGGTGACACAATATGCGATAATGTGTCGTAAAAATCCAAGGTCTTCTTTTAATCGTCTAAGAAATGCCAGCATCTCTGTCCTAAATTCAATTCAACGCCATTCTCTTCCAAGATGTCAATTTCGATGAGAGTTCGATTCTCTTTGGCCTTTGGAAGTGCAATAAAAGTAATGGGTAGAAGTCGGTTTCTAAAGATGATGGTGGTTGATGCCATGCAGATATCACTTCGTTGAACACTGCCATCAGCAAGTGTAACGTCAGCGTTAATTTGACGAAACTTTGTTCCGTTTCGAAGTATGTATTTGTCCCAACAAATGGCGGCCGGCAACACTTGTTCGAGCAGCTCTGTCGATGTATGCTATTCCGTTTTCGCCGTGTGACATATCTAATTGGGATAGTCTGTAAATCGTGTCCAATGGTGTTTTTCATTAAATTGAATGGGACAGTTTGTGGTCCCTTTGGCAGATCTTTGCATGTTGGGCAATTTTATCGCAGATAACCTGGAGCTTTGCATTTGGGTGCCATGACATTTGGCCATGTGCCATATGGCCATATTTCAAAATATGGCCATTTGACACTTTTCAATTGTGTCACATGGCCAAATGGCCATTTGTCGCTTTGGCAATGTGTCATTTGACCATTATGGCCAAATGACACTTTGAAACTTGTAAGTGTAAAAATTCAAAACAGAAATAAATTGCAATTTTTAATTGAACTCAAAAACTTTGTTCAGTTGTTACTTAATATGTAAATAAAAATAAAAAACAATCAAACATAAAAAAAAAACAAAACCTCAAAAAAAAAAAAAAAACACAAAATTTTCAGAAATACATGAATTTGTTAACATAATGTACATAATTCTTAATAAATGTAAGCTATAAAAAATGTCTTGCTTTAACAATAAATAGACGTGCTATTTTTAACAATTGTCCTACAAATAGGACAAAGTATAGGACTATGGTTTTTTGTGTGCTGTTCTGACAGCCTTGTATAACACTTTAAACATAATTTAAAGTGGTTACAGGGCTGCAAAAGAATCGTTCGCACATTGTCAACGCAAATAACACATAAAATTGGTGTCTCTTCTGAATTTACAATATCTACATTTGGTAGATCCTGGTCTTCTTCCTCGTCCGAACCACCATTTTCGTCGAAACGAATAATTTCTTCTTTTTCGTTCGTTCGTTTTTCGTTGTTTTCGTTCGTTAGTTGGTTTAAGAAATCTGTTATTGAAATAACTTTTTTATCAAGTTTTTGTAAAGATCTTTCAATTAAATTATGTCCATAAATTTTTTTTTGGGGGGGCTCAAAGATAGATAATGTTCCATCCAAGGACATAAGCAATTCCCGGGATTTGATGCGTTCCTCGTCCAGCAAAATATCTAAAAACTTAAAAAAATTTCCCTTTTTAGAAAGTTTTGCACTCAGTCGACTGTTGTAGCCCTCACGGGCACTAGTGGTTCTCATGAGGCAACCAAAAACCGAAAACGCCGATGGAGTTTCCTAAAAAGTTAATGTACTTAATTAATGACGATACGCATATTAATTAAATTTAAAATACCTTATCCATCCATTGCCGTTTGAGATAACTCAAAAAATTCTTAAAGTTTGATTCACCATTTAATTTAAATCGAATTGCGTTTGCTTCTGTGTACAAAATATCAAACGCAAGAGAAATATTCCTTGGTTTCATCAGAGGAAGTACCAAAAACTTGCGAAACAATCGGAGTACTTCCTTAACCTCTGGTATCTTCGATGCTCTTCTTCTTAGAGCCTGGCAATAGTGACACCAGCAGAATCTACACTTCGCTCCTGGAAAAACACTATGAAGGCTGTTTCGCATTGCCTGTTTATAGTCAGTTACAAAAGTGGTTGGCTCTAATTTGAATAAATTAGCATCTATATATTGGAACAAATGGGTGTATGCTTGTTCGGATTTTCGACTCATCAGTACATATATAAAAGGATAAACTTGGAATTTGAGTATCGATGACGTTTTAATAATATTTAATTTAATTTATTTATAAACAAAAATTCCTGATTTATAGTAAAGTTTTTTTGATATAGAATTAATGTTGACATTTTCTAAAACATTATCATTATTAGTTTTCGAAGAAAAGATTTTCAATTGGATATCTATAATAGTAAATAAAAATACATAAACATAAATACATATGTATGGATGCATATTTATATGTACCTTCATACTTTAAGTTTAAAGGTGAATGATAAACAAAAATGATCGTCATCCTCATCATCTGGACGAAACGCAGCAATCTTTTTTTTTTTGTTTTTTCCATCAGATAATCAATTTTGGGTGTGAAAATAAAAAAATTCGCGCGTTTCTTAGGCCGTGTGTGAATTGTGTTAAAACTTCTACCACGATTAAAATTTGACGTCTTGTTTGAGTTGGGATCAAATTTTGCCATTTGCTGTGTGAATTGCGTTAAAACAATTATTTTAACCAAGATTTCTGCGTAGGTTAAAAAAATTTCCCTCGATAATTTAAGAAATTTCCCTGAACAAAAATTGGTTTCCTTTTACATGGAAAAATAATTTCTCTCACAAAACATATTTCTAAGAAAGCAGGGTTAATAAAAAGTCTCTGAAACTAAAAAAAAAGTCTTTTTTCTTTATTGTTCTCGATTTTAATGTCATATTTTAAAACAACAGTCAAAAATAATCAAGCAAAATTCCCATTTTAATTAAATGACTTATTCGGTGTGGTAACACTGAAAAATTGTTTTCATAGCTGATGTCTGTCATATTTTCAAAAGAAACAAAACAATAAATTCTTATTTGGTTTAGAAAAATGACAAATTTAAAGTATTTTGTTCATTCTTTTATATCTTTTAAAATATCAACGCATTTTAACAAGAAATTCAACTAAACAGAGAAGAGAGCGTGGGGTTAGTTATGTTCCGTTGTTGGAATGCAAAAACAAGAACAATTTTCTCTATCACTAGAAACGTCAAATTTTAACACACTTTAACCTGCTCCACAGCTCCATTAATTTTAACCCATTTTATTCACCTCATTAGTGTCAAATTTTAACGCTGGTTAAATTTTAACACACATTTTAACGCAATTCACACACGGCCTTATTCGAATCAAATTTCTCCTTATCTTTTCAAACGGCACCTTATGAAAATAAACCATTTTTAAACAGATGTGTTTAGGTAAGACCCTGTTGTTTTAAATAATGTTATTGATCAAATTTTAGTTGATCATAAAAGTAAGTGTGTTCATAATTATGGACATTCATACAAATGCATCTATCCTTAAAATGAATATGTACCAAAGCCATTATGTATTTTTAAGAAAAATCAATGAATACCTTACCTGTGGTGTATGCGGATCACTCACACTGGCGTTTACATCGTCAAAAACTCCTCGAATACCACTTTTTTTTAGTGAGACGTTTTCACATTCATTTTTAATTTTATTAATATGGTTCATTTTTAATTTTAATTGTTCATTATTAGGATGATTATGCACAGCACATTTTTAAGGTATTCGTACCAAATTAACATTACTAAAATCAATGGGCCTTACTAATAATTAGACACTAATGTCGACTATTAGTAAAACGTAAAGTTAAAATAAAGTGCAGAGCTTAAACAGAATCCTACCAATAAACTATTTAACCTTGTAATTGTCAAATAAATGTCAAATGAGTGACAAACATTTTTTTACGAGGTGAAACAATAAATATTTTCAAAAATGAGTTCAAGCAGGTTAGCTGCAAGAGTATGTGTTTTATTCTAATAATGATATAATTGCCTGCATAAAAAGAAGCAAGTTTGCTTCAAGAGTATGTGTGTATGAAAATAAGTTTTGTGGTATTTGGAGGGTAAAACGTAGGTAGGTTTCCAATCTTGTTATAACTGATCAGAAGTGCGTTTTTGCGCTGACGATAGTCGACTATAGTTTTTATGTCAAAAGGAAAATGGTTGATGTGTCATAGTTGAAATAGTTAGAAATAGTTGAAATCATCCCAAAACGCTTTTTAGTTAGGTTTGGTTGATCTGTCAAACCAGAAAAAAAAACAAAACAAATCTTTTAGATTAAAATTTTCTTTTCTTTTCTTTTGATCATAATTTCATAATAATTGAAATGGATATTGAGACAACAATTTTCGTTGCTCTATATTTATTGCAAAAATTCAAGAATGATCTTGATATGGTAAGATTTTAGACAATTGAGATGAGAACATATTTATTTATTTTTGAACAACCCACAGCAAGAAAAGAAAAGTGAAAGAGACTGAAGACCACCCTCCATAAAGAAATCTTCAAGCTGTTCCAAGTAAGCCAGCTATATCTCGTTGCTTTTAACAACAGAGTTATAGGTAAAGTTAATAATACTTTAATACTAGTTTTCTTTTCTTTTCTTTTAAAATTAGATTTTCTAAACAAAACAAAAAAAAAGACCAAACTGTCTAGTTGGTTTGGATTGATTTTTCGCAAA
>CAKKXW010000005.1:19249320-19270331 GCA_920937365.1 Sphaerophoria rueppellii | reverse complement strand
TTAAGACTGAGGATTTTTGTAAGGGGAACCTTATTTTCTTTATATTTTTGAAATGAAATATTTTTAATTGAAGACGAACAGAAATCTTTTGATTGGAATTAAATTTGCGGCGGCACGGATACGGACAACTACGACGGTAAAAAATGCACGAACAGAATGTTTTTTTTTTTTATTCCAGATTGATAGTCATTAAAAACACCATTAAACAGAAAAAAAAAAGACTTTGACACATCAACCATTTTCAACTCACCTCCTGAGTAGAGTTGGGAATAGTTAGAAACAGTTACGATTTGACACTTTAACACTGACCGCAAAAACGACAATTGTGGTTACGAAACGTAACTATTGGCGTGCAAAAACGAGAAATAGTCAACTATAGTCAACTATAGTCAGCGCAAAAACGCACTTCAGTGCTACCTTACTTCTTGTTAAGTATTGCCGTATCCTTTTTCAACACTACTTTATTGTCAGCACTTATAGTACATCAATTGATTTTAAGTGTTGAAAAGCTTTTTTCTTTTCTTCATTTTTTAATAGCCGTGTTTTTGTGCTTTATCTTCGCTTCTTTCTCTGCTAAGATATAATATCTATGTGAAATACAACAACAATTTTAACAATAAAGAAATTGAATTTTGAAAGTTTGAATTGAATTTTTTATGTTTTCCTTGCTGATTTCATTTGAAAATATAACTTAATGACATATTCCAATATTAAACATTAGACGTGTCTAATTGTCCCTTTATGATCTGACCTTCTCTATCTTGCTTATTTTTGTGTCTCGTGCATATGTCTCTTTTCCTTACACTACCTTCTCTTTTTCAGCTATGAGAGATCCTCCTACCCGCCAGAGTAAAAACTTGTTTTTGGGTCATTAAAAGTATGACCGATAAATAGGAGGATCTCGTATAGTTATTGTAATTCATTTTTTGATGAACCACATAGATAAGTACGGCTTATGCCAAATTTAACAAACGGCCGGCACAAATCCATTTAAAAAATAAATAAATACAATTTTTACTTCTTTTGAAATGCTATGAACAATTTCAGTACATTTAATACTTATTTGTGTACCATAAAATAGCACCACAGAAACACTTGCCTTCAGATGTGATTTTAGTGCACAGCTTAAGCGTGCTTTACACGATATGGATTTTCCATATGGACTGTCACTTTTTATTTCCAAATGTATTTTCATATGTATGTCAAATTGAATTTTGTTTGTAAAATCCGATAAGCATTTACACGATTTGGATTTTTCGTTTGTAGTTTCAAAACATTTTTTCTCGTTCAAAGTACCTAAATGTAACAAATTTTTTTTTTTATGAAAAAGAAACACACATTAAATCCCTTCTTTTTCGTACTCTCATGTTTTAATATATATCTACTTTGTTTGTCGTAAGAAAAATTCGATTTCGTTTGTATACAGATGAAATTTAGAAACAGTTCTAAATGAAAAAATTCCATATGGAATTTCCATCTGTAATTTCCATATGGATTTTTAATACGTTTAGACGATGTGTATAATATTCCATATGGAAATGGTGACAGTCCATATGGAAATGTGGAAATGGTGACAGTCCATATGGAAAATCCATATCGTGTAAAGCACGCTTTAGAGATGGATTTCCGTGTATTAAATTTTGACGTTTTGCTACTGACTAAACTGGAGACTAAATTCGTTATTGGTATGTGATGTTTCTGGAATCTGGAGATTTTCATTTAACCATTTACTAAATTTGATTATTAGTAAGGCCCGAATGACAGCGCTTGCCTTACAATTTTGATCAAAGCACTCATAGTATGTACTGGTTTTTGAATTAAATTTAAAGCGGAAAACACAAAGCTGCTTTGCTGTTAGCGTTGACTCCGTTACGCTACTATACTTCGGATCGAACTTTGAGTGACATCCGTTAATTAAGTAATTAGCTGTTTCAAAAAAAGTTTTTAAATTCATAAAAGCAGCTTTGTCTTTTCTGTTCTGTCAATAATAAAAACTAATAATAAACATGGACACGATGACAAAAATTCAGAAGGTTGAATTAATTGGAAAACTAGCAAGCGCAGCCTATTTTGCGTACGAGAAGTTTTTAGAAGAAGAGGAAGAAGAACTACAACAACACTCAAAAAGACGTTGGTGGGTTCGTGAATTAAACCTAACCCGAGATGAGGCAGGTTTCTACGCCCAAAACTATGAATGTATGAAGGAAAAGGATCCAGAACATTTTTATAAGATCATAAGAATGTCTCATGAAACTTTTGAGATCCTTCGAGCCCTGATTGAACCTTATTTGGAAAAAACATGCTGGAGGAAGCCAATTGAACCCAGTGGTCGACTGTTTCTGGTGTTGTTGTAGGCTTCTTTTCATAATTATATTCCATTCATTTCATTTCATTTAAATATTGGTTAGGTACCTTTCACAAGGAGTTCCAAAACAAGTGCTTGCTTGGATGTTCCGGATAGGGTACTCTACGGTAGCAAGCATCATCTATGAAACATGCGATTTGTTGTGGGATCATCTTATGCCCTTTTATTTGACCCAACCCAGCCAGCACGATTGGAGGAGAATCGCGTCCGATTTTGAAGTTCTATGGAATTTGCCTAACTGTGTTGCTGCAATAGATGGCAAACACGTTAACATTCAATGTCCTCCTGGTGCTGGTTCGGAATACTGGAACTACAAGGGACATAATTCAATTGTGCTTCTTGCCTCTTATGATGCAAATTACACCTTCACTTCGGTGGACATCGGAGCATATGGAAGCCAAAGTGACGGTGGAATTTTTAAAGAATCATCTTTTGGAAGGAAGATTATAGCCGGAGATTTTAATTTTCCATCGCCTAAACTGCTTCCGAACTCTGACTACCTCTGCCCTCACTATATTGTTGGCGATTCCGCATTTCCATTGAAGACGTTTCTGATGCGTCCATATCCAGGAAAATTGTTTGACCCTGAGAAGACCAATTTCAATAAAAGGCTTTCCCGTGCTCGGCGAGTTATTGAAAACGCTTTCGGGATTTTAGTTGCTAAGTGGCGTATACTATCGACAACACTTAATATGCTGCCTAGCAATGCAGACAAGATAGTTAAGGCAACTATTGTCTTGCATAACTTTGTCAAACTTAATGACAAAGCTTATTTATCTCCCAAATTCGTTGATCGCTACAATAAGAACGATGAAGTTATACATGGTGTTTGGCGAAGCGAGATCACACCCATTCCAACATCCAGTTCTTTGGGATCTAATAACTCGTCTCAAGCAGCTTTTCTTATGAGAGATAAAATAAAAGAATATCTCTTTGCCAACCAAATCTGAAAAAAACCTCAGCCAAAAAGAATCCTTCTTTATGTCGTTATATCCAATCAAGAACATCAACCATAAACCAAAGGAATCATAAATAATAATATCGTTTAGTTTGAATTGTAATTAGTAATAATTTATTGAATAAAAAATGAACACAATTCACAATAATTTTAGTTTTTTAAAAAAAGTAGCAGCTCTTGGTTGATCAGGCCTAAAATGCGTTCATGCAGTTGCATCCTGATGGTTTCCGGCAATGGCTTCATTTTTTTTGCCATATTCATCATGAACTCCGTGTCAATATCTGCGGAAGCTTGATTTAAGTTGGCCACAGTTGTGGTCAATCCATCTATGAAACTTTGAAAAGTTTCTTGGGCAGCAGCGTGTCGCTTGACGGCTCGTTTCATTTTTGGGACCCTTTCGTTTTGATCCAGCAGTACCGGAGGAGCAGAATTTTGTTCCCTTTCTTCCAAGACAATGTTTCCAATTTGTCTAGGGATACAAATAAGATTTTGTTACATAAGTGGGACTGGCTCATTATTATAGATTAATTATAATTACCTTCGTGTTATGAGGGAAGGTATGAGAAAATCGAGTAAATCGTAATACTCCCATTTGTCCTCTGGATCAGCCACTGCTGCACTGCCCGATGAAAAAGAGTTCAAAGTCTTGTGCTCCCGTGAGAAGCGATCGCGAAGACTCCTCCATCGCTGCTTGCATTCTTGAACTAGCAAATTTTAATGAAAAAATTAGGACATCACCTCTTGTTCCACAACTGGACATGAATGATGGCTAGTGCATTGCATTTAATGATCCGTCGTTCATATCCAGTGGAGGCAGCACCTATAAATGTACGTACCTGGTCTTTTTAAAATGGAGCTTATTTTGTCCCACGAAACAGCTCTCTCTGCGGTCCTATATTTATAGGACTGCAACTTCGTGTTGTATAAATGTTCGTTCTCTTTTACTAAATTGATTAATTGTTCCTCGAACGACATTTTTTTTCGAAAATTTTAATTTTTTATTTAAAAAAAAAACCGACAAGAAAGCGAAATGGAAGTCAAATTCTAAATTTCAATACAAACAAACAAGAAAACATGTCGCTGAACACACATCCATATAGAAAAGTAGAAAACATTTCTACTTTTGCTACAGCTTTTGCCACGTTACGTTTACGTTACGGGGTTCTCACAATATGTCAAATGTAAGGTCGAGTAACAAAGCTGCTTTGTGTTAGGTTGTAAGCAATTCCTATGCTTGAACTTTATAAGTCACTCAACGCTAACAGCAAAGCAGCTTTGTGTTTTCCGCTTAATTCTAGAAATTTGTTTAATATCTGGAATGTAAAGCAGTTTACTTCCTCTTTTCAATCCTTCTAAAAATTCAAAATTATAAATTTCTGACGTGTCCACCATGATCAAGTCCACTCTGCACTTTGTAACAAAATTAAGAATGAGGAGATCGCAAACAACTTCTTAGAATAAGTAAAGTAATTGGCAATTTGTCACGTAAGTCTCTTCTTTCATGGTTGCCACTTTAAATTAAATTCGTTAAGAAATAAAGCAATATACACAAATACATATACATACCATATACAAAATATAGAGTAAACAAATTTTAAAATTTTATAAATGCGTGTGTATGTTTATTTATAAATTGTTGTTTTTATCCTATTAATGTGTGTAAATATTAAGAACTAAGAAATAAAATAGAAATTAAAATGGTTGCATATTACCAAATTGGCAACCATGAATATACTTGTTCAAATTTCTTGCAACTGTTAAATTAGTTACTTGAAAAAAAAAACAAGACGATAAAAAAAGGGTCAGTTAAATAGCCTTGAACTAAATACCCCATCCAAAACATACGCATAACATTTTGTTTTTTGCTCGAAACACCTGCAAAAAATAAGGTCAAACGACACTTAGAAAATCTGTCAAATTACCATATTTTGAAATATGGCCATATGGCACATGGCCAAATGGCACCTTGCATTTGTAGCAAAAGATGCTGGGATCTGTGGGCGAATTTGTTCTTTGCTCGTGTTCGGCTCTTTGTTTCTTTCGACAATCAGCTGTTGTGTGTCCTAATTGGTTACAAAAATTGCACCTTATTTTCTTTTTTGATGTTTCGTCTTCAACCATGGGAGCCTTTGATGCATATTTTTCGTTCATGCTGTGTTCTATGAGCCTAGCTTTATCGAGCAGGTGTTTAAAGGTGGTTAAAGCGTCGCGTGGTACTCCATCACGGATGGATAGATGTAGTTATCCGTACACCATATCTAGCATCATTGTTTCTGAAGGTTGTGGGACGGACAATTGAGATAACAAAGCAGTTTTTTTTCGGATGACATCATCGGTGTTTTCCTTAAACGTTTGCTTATTTTCAAAGAGCTCTTGTTATATTCGGAACGCTGGTTTTTCGGCTGCATATGCGCTTCGAAGAGCAGTGAGGACATTTTACCACGATTTTATATCGGATTTCAAGCGTCGCCCTCAAGCAATAATGGGAAGCCCTTGATTGCGTCGCCTTCAGTGATGCGTTCAACGTCTTTGTAGCAGCTTATCGTCGCGATGAATTCCTCCACCTTGAGAGGATCCTTCTCCCCACAGAAACGGCTGGTGCAGTTGTTTAAACTGCGAGCTAGTATGCTTGTTTCCATTACCTGTTCATTGTTGACTTGTTCTTCTGTGAAAGTGGACATACTAATAGCTGTACGAACTAGATATCTTGCGTTTAGGATTTGGTTCTTGCTATTTTACCTTAGAACTCTGGCCCCACTTTGGGCGCCAATGTAGGAGAGCAAAGGGGTTTGCGGACAAGAGGGTTAAATAGGGAGGATCAAGATTTCAGAGGCGGAAGTAGCTCCACCGTACCGAATTTGATTGGAGAGTTAAGGGAAATCAGAGTTTTAGGGAATTACAATCAATTAAGAAGATTACACGATTTGTTATTTTTAAAAAAACTGTCTTTATTATCTGTGGCTGAGGTAACTCTACCGATTCGATTGGCCTTGGATAGACGAGTGAGTTTTATTGAATTCTGTTTGTCCTTATATACTAAGTTTTCACAACTTTACATCTTAGGAAGCATTGACTTAAATGTCTTTATTTAAAATTTAGAAAAGTACCAGATATGGGTATTAAAGTTAAGTTTCTACCAGATGGGTATAAAACGAAAAGTTAAGGTTGTACCAGAAGGGTGTTTACATTAATCTAATAATTTTATAAAATATTTGTTTGTAATGATGGGTCGCTAGCGCTACAGGTAGAAGAAATCTTAACAATGATTTTTCTTCTCAAAAAGATTTTTTCTTATAATTATTCTTGATGCATTTAAGTAGAAGTCGTAAATGGTTGATTAAACTGAGGAACTGTGTTATTATACGTAAAAAAAGAACACATCTGTGAAGTGTAAATATTATAATTGTGTTCAATATCAACCCTATTAAACAAATTAATTTACGACGCCAAACGTGCTCTATCAATTCCTAAAACATTCTTTTTGAACAAACAAAGGCCTTGTAAAAGTAACGAGTCAAGATAGATAATAAAAAGAAAAAATAATATCAATGCATTAACCACATTCTCTTAAAAGTATTCACCCTCACTTCTGACTTAGTTACTCGTCCCTGGCTTGTGCCCAAACTCACCCCAAAGTGCTTTTAAAAAATCAAATTAATAAAAACGACACGCCTATTGAACACTACAAGCAACACCATCTTCCCTACCTTAAAAAAAAAACCTTGTTCTTCGTTCTTCCCTTGCTCAAGTCGTTAACTTAAATATGCTTCATCATGAACATCATATGTCCTTTCTCGAGTTAGCGATTCAATTCCTTCCCATTGATTCTATTAATCCTGTGATTTGTAATAATCGATTTTCTATTACCCAAGAAAGTAAGTCATCCTTGGTGAAAGTAATCCCCTTTCCATTGCAATAACAAAGAAGAAACATTTTATGTACATACCCTGCAAAAACATGTTGTATAATCCGCACCGCGATATACTGTCAGTGGCTCTGATATTTTATACTGAATATCCTGAACCTGAACTAACTCCCGAGGGAATTTTATGTCTGCGGCAGAAGAAAACAAATTTTTCGCAATAAAAAATAATCAAAAATCTTCTTTAATGGCACACTAAACAGAGCATAGAAATACCCAGCTTATACCCCTCGTAATATAAGTGAACAGACATGCTGTGTCGGTCGTGTACAACTCTCTATAATAGAGAAACCTCTATAAACCCGATGTGATGTCGCATTCACTTTTGGCCTTAACGTGGGTCCGGGCTAAGATTCGGAAGATTTTCTTTTTTTATATAGGAGGAAACATAAAAGAAACTAACTCCCATTTAATTCCGTTCTAACACCTATGGGAATTCTAGTTGATACCAATTTTTCAAATCAAGCTTTCTGCTCTGCTTCGGATTGCTTGTTTTTTTTTTTTTTTTTCAGTTTCAATTTCAATCCTCCAACTGATGAACTTTGAACCATTCGTTCGCTCGGTTCAAAAATTTCGTGTTCCCTTCGTAGTTTTTTTTTTTTTGTCTGTTCTCAATTTGTGAGCTGTGTAAATGCGTTCTTCTAATGTGAGCCAGAGACTGAGAGACGTGTTTCTACAAAAAAGCAAGCCTCTGGGGAGAAACTACTTTCAATGTATAAAAAAAATATATTAGAGTGTAGGTTGCAACGAAAACTAGTAAATTAAACAAAACAAAACAAAAACACTGAAGTGTTCACCCACTATACCCTCACAATCATGCCAAAACGATAGCAGGACCGGGTTTCTTTGTATGCATTGTTCTGATCTCAGGACATATTCGTACTCGCTTGTGACCGCGCCTTTAATTGATTTGTTTGCTCACTTAAATAATGTTCACTTTACAAGTTGAAATATAGGAAATGGAGTAAGGAATATTTTCCCAGCACCCCACACGGAATAAACCGATGAGTGCATTCTGCATAATAATTCATCCATTGCTATGCAAACTAACAATAAACAATACATTGTGTTTAGGTTGACCCTTCATTAACTGATTTTTGACTTGTTAAGGGACTAATTTGGGTGTTTAGTTTTAGTTCTTTAATACTGTAGTATTCGGCTTGGTCCAACAATTATTTTTCACATGTTTGCAAATAAAACACAGATGTACTTACTTACTTAAGGTGACGCTACAGCCCGTTGAGGACTTGGGCCTCAATCAACAGTCTCCGCCAGCCAGCTTGGTTCCTAGCAAGCTGTCTCCAGTTTTGCACTCCAAGTTGATTGAGCTCCTCTTCCAATTGAGTGCGCCACCTGATTCGCGGTCTTCCTCTCCTCCTACGTCCCTCTGGAATAGAGTCGAAGGCTTTCCGGGTTGGAGCATTGGTGTCCATCCAGTCTAAATGGCCGAGCCATCTGCGCCTCTGGACCTTGACCCTTCTGGCTAGGTCCATGTCGTTGTACAAGCCGTAAAGTTCGATGTTATATATTCTTCGCCATTCCCCTTCAATGCATACAGGGCCAAAGATGACCCGAAGAACTTTCCTCTCGAAACAGCCTTAGGCACATTCATCCGATTTTGTCAAGGTCCATGCTTCTGCACCATACAGCAGGACTGGGATGATGAGGGTGTTGTACAATTTTACATTAGTTGCTTGAGAGAAGGCTTTTCAAATCAATTGCTTTCTTAGCCCAAGGAAACAGCGATTAGCAAGAGTTATTCTTCGTCTGATCTCGGCGCTGGTGTTATTGCCCGCGGTTATAGCGGAGCCTAGGTAGACAAACTCCTCTACTACCTCGAAGTTGAATGCGTCTATTGTGACGTTCTGTCCGAGCCGTTTGTGTTGGGTGTCCTTTCCCGAAGACAGCATATACTTCGTTTTTCCCTCATTTACCGCTAGACCCATTTTTGCCGCTTCTGTCTCAATTCTCACAAGGGCGCCATTGACATCACGCTCTGTTCTTCCCATTATATCAATATTATCGGCGTAAGCAAGAAGTTGAACAGATTTTCGGAAGATAGTGCCTCTGGTGTTGACTATGGAGTTCTGCACTATATTCTCAAGAACGATGATAAGGAAATCGCACCAAAGTCTGAATACCTTTTTGACGTCGAAAGGTTCCGTGAGCTCGTTGCCGACCTTGATGGAGCAGCGTGAGTTCTCCATCGTCATTTTGCACAAGCGAACGAGCTTGGCAGGGACGCCAAAACTAGACATAGCTGTATACAGTTCATCTCTGTAGATGCTGTCATACGCGGGCTTAACGAAAGGCTTCAGACGTTCACTTATTACGGCAGAGAGGATCTTGTAGGCGATGTTTAGTAGACTTATTCCTCTATAGTTGGCGCAGTTTAGAGGATCTCCCTTTTTCAGGATCGGGCAAACAATGCTGAGATTCCATTCATCGGGCATGCATTCCTCTGACCATATCTTACAGATGATTTGGTGCATGCTCCTATCTAGCTCGTTGCCTGTTGTTTTGAACAGCTCGGCAGCTAGACCATCTGCTCCAGCGGCTTTGTTGGATTTTAGCCGTGATATTACCGTTTTTTACTTCTGCTAGAGGTCGGGTTCACGGAATTGTTGGCTATCATTGTGTCCGATGAAAGGCTCCTGTATGACGGCGGGGTTTTCTTCGTCGTCGTCGGCGTTATACAGTCTACAAAAGTGAACATCGGATCTTGCTTGATGACCTTGAGCCAGCTGTTTTACTTTCTGATAAAACCTCTGAAATTCATTCCTGCTGTTGGCTCTCAACATCCTCGATCTGACGCTTCTCATGCTCTCTCTTTTTCTTCTCCTGAGAAGACCTTATCTCGAAAACAAAAACCTCGAATGTGTCGTGCAGGCTTTGCTTTCCAACTGTTCCCCCAAAGATGTCCTCTTTACCCAGCTTTGCGTTAAAATCGTCGAGGACATTGCTCATACGTTTTGTCAAGGAGCTCGTAGAACTCGTCTTTGGTGCCGTTCTTTTTCTCTTCTGTGGGGGCATGCGCGCACATTAGGCTAATGTTGCCGAATTTAGCCTTGATTCGAATTGTCGTGATGCGTTTGCTTACACATTTGGAGCTCAAGACTTTTTGCCTGAGTCTGCTTCCCACAACAAATCCGCATCCAAAGAGTCGCTGTTGTTGCTCTCGGTAACAATCACCATAGTAAATGTCACAGTTTCTCATCCTCCTTTTGCCCGGTCCATCCCATCGCATTTCCTGGATAGCGATAATGTCTGCTTTGTAACAGTTGAGGGTCCACACTAATTGTTCGGCAGCACGCGGTCTGTTAAGGGACCTAACATTCTACGTGCATATCCGAAATGCGTTGTGCTTTATAAATTTGCTTGGGTCGTCATCAGTGTATCCGTCCGTTTCCGAGGCCTGTTGTTGCTTCGCAATTTAATTCATTTCTACGTAGTCGGGAAGTCACCCCGACGTACAACTCCCGACCTGGAGTACAAGGCACTTGATGTGACTCCAAGTGCAAGAGCCGGAAAAACCGCTCCTTTTACGGCCTAGGCTTCGAATAAGTCGAAGTAGCCCGTAAAGCTGTTCACCAAGGAGTTCGGCACAACTAGAACTGAAGACGGCTCCGTTGATTCCAAAAAAGAAATTGATTCGCTGCCGTCCCTCGATTGGAGAGTGCCTTGGTGGGAACGCTCCTTCGTTGTCTGGTATTTAGTAGTAACAGCCTACTCCACTTCGACCTGTCGACCATGGGAGGCCCTTCTCCGAAAACAAGTTTCGCGATCGCATAGCTCTAAGCTTCACAGTACTAGTGACCGTAAGCTGCTCCGCCACCTCAAGGCTTACCCCATGGAGGGGTAAGCAGGTATATATTCCAACATATAAGAAACTGCTATTCAGCTACCACATAACTTCTGTTTATCATTAATACTTTGGCTGCGTTTGGTCCCACTGCCCTATTAAAACGCAGTCACATCTTTCAACTGACACTCGTGGGTTTACAATTATTGTGTCCTTTACATGTATAAGAAAATGTAGCCAGACCAAGAATAGTAAAAAATTGTATAAGAAGAAATAATAAAATTGAAATAAAATGTACGGCAACCGAAAACACAACCTTCAAATAATACAGGAAAATACACAAGAACCAGAGATATAGCTGTTGCTGTCGTTCTTACCATTGCAAAAGCTTGTTGCTGGTGCGGCGTGCGGTAGTGTAGTGTTGCGTTTCGTTTCGTTTTATTTCTGCTGCGCCAGAAGTAATCCAAAAATAATAACAGTAGAAACAGTAAAAAGTGGGAAAGCAGAGCAGAGAAAAATAAGTCCTGAGTCCTGAGTCTGGGCCTCATCTGTTTTATAACCATTGGGGGATATAAAAGGATCAAATTCTCATTTGATATTCGTTGCTTCCATTTTCGTTTTCGTTAGCCATGTTGTTGTTGTTTTAGTAATGACGATGAAGACGACAACGTTGTCCTTGTCGTCCTTGGTTATCTTATGTGTATGGTGCGAAGCTAGAGTCGAAGCTGACAGAGGCCATTGCCTTACAGCACGGCATTGGTGACAGTAGTAGTTGTTGTCGGTACAATGTACATATCCTGAATGGGAACATTTAGGCTCTCAAGAGTGGTAATGTCACTGCTGTGCGGTTTCGGTTTCGAGGGTTCTTTTTTAAATGTTTAACTGGAGAAAGGTAAAGTTTGGAATGTGGTCTGGTATGGAGTCTTATTAGGGGTTCGTTGTCGTCGTTTTGCTACTCTGCGGGTGTGAATTGAAATGGTTACAAATAGGCGAACATTTCCACTCGATGGCTTCTCTGGAATGGGATGGAAAGTCGTCTGACAAAGATAATGATTCTGATGTTTTTCAACGATTATGGTGAAGAATACAGAGTAAAACAGCGAGATCTGCAGAACAAGAGACAGGCGAACTCAATGAGATTGAGAGGGTTTCAAGTCCTTCTTTTTTGTGTTTTTTTTTACTTACAGAGTTCTTTTCATTTGTCGTTTTTTTTTTTCTTCTTTCTTTCGTATCTATCAGACTGTAATTTTAATATAAGAGTCCCCACTTCTTCAATTAACGTTGCATCGTGAAGGTTCTACTATCGCGCCAGTGCCAGTGTTTATTCGATGCGAGGTAAGACAAGCAAACGGATAATTTTGTTGTATCCCTTTCTTGTCTTGCAAGTAACAGGTTTTGTTTACTCTGCCTAGTACCTAGGTATGTTCTTAGAGATGAAATAATTGAATTGGATAGCAGTGGCTTAAGAAGTAGGATTAAGGAACAATCCTAACACACCTTGTCCCCTATTAAGAATTTCAGAGACACAAATTAGGACAGGGGATGTGAAGTTTTGTTATTTTCAAAATGTACTTCGGATTGGGGTGGGTGGTCGTTGAAATTGGTATGGACTTTATTTTTTTTGTAATAAGGAAGGTATTCAGAGCAGTAGGTATTATTGATAGAATATTTTCTCTATTGAATGGTCTCTTGGGATCGTAGCTAATAACTTGGCAGAATTTACATAATCGGTTTTTAAAATCGAAAAAAAAAAAAACTTTTACCCTCGAACTTAAATATTGTGTTTTATTATTTCTATCTGAAACCTTATACTTTAGGTGGTGTTTTTTTTTTTGTGATGTTTTCCAATTTCAAGCTTTAACCAAAAGCGGCTGCCATAAAAGATGTTAAATTTAAACATATCAGGAAGACACGGCAATGTCACGGCTGAAATCCAACAAAGCCGCTGGAGCAGATGGTCTAGCTGCCGGAGCTGTTCAAAACAGCAGGCGACGTGCTAAATAGGAGCATGCACCAATTCATGTAAGATATGGTCAGAGGAATGCATGCCCGATGAATCTAACCTCGGCATTGTTTGCCCGATCCTGAAAAACGGAGATGTTTTAAAGTGCGCCAACTACAGGGGAATCAGTCTACTTAACATCGCCTACAAGATCTTCTCTGTCGTAATATGTAAACGTCTGAAGCCTTTCGTCAACAATCTGATTGGTCCTTATCAATGTGGCTTCAGGCCAGGAAAGTCAACCATCGACGTCTTGGCGTCTCTGCCAAGCTCGTTCGCTTGTGCAAAATCACAATGGAGAACTCACGCTGCTCCATCAAGGTTGGCAACGAGCTTACGGAATCTTTCGACGTCAAATAAGGATTCAGACAAGGCGATGCACTGTCGTGCGATATCCTTAACATCGTTCTTGAGAAGATAGTACAGAACTCCACGGTCAACACCAGAAATCTGTTCAAATTCTCGCGTACGCCGATGATATTGATATAATGGGAAGAACACAGCGTGATGTCAATGGCACCTTTGTGAGAGTTGAGACAGAAGCGGCAAAAAAGGGTTTAGAGGTGAATGAGGGAAAAACGAAGTATATGCTGTTTTCGAGAAAGAAAACCGACGGCTCGGACAGAACGTCACAATAGACGCATTCAACTTCGAGGTAGTAGAGTTTCTCTACCAAGGCTCAGCTATAAACACAGGCAATAACACCATCGCCGAGATCAGACGAAGAATAACTCTTGCTAATCGCTGTTTCTTTGGGCTTAGAAAGCAATTGAGTGGAAAGGCCCTCTCTCGAGCAACTAAGGTAAAACTGTACAACACACTCATCATCCCAGTCCTGCTCTATGGTGCAGAAGCATGGACCCTGACAAAATCGGATGAAAGTGCCTTAGGCTGTTTCGAGAGGAAAGTTCTTCGAGTCATCTTTGGCCCTGTGTGCATTGAAGGGGAATAGCGAAGAAGATACAACAGCGAACTTTACGGGTTGTACAACGACATGTACCTAGCCAGAAGGGTCAAGGTGTAGAGGCTCAGATGGCTCGGTTATTTAGAGCGAATGGACACCAGTGCTCCGGCCCTGAATGCCTTCGACACTATTCACAGGAGGAGAGGAAGACAGCGACTCAGGTGGCGCACTCAAGTGGAAGAGGACCTCAATCAACTTGGAGTGCAAAACTGGAGACAGCTAGCTAATTACTGAGCAGGCTAGTGGAGACTGTTAATTGAGGCCGAAGTTCACAACGGACTGTAGCGCCACCTTAAGTAAAGTAAGTAAGACATATCAGGAATCAGGTATAAGTTTCAAATGTATCTTCCTATCTTATTCCCATTATAAGAAATATTGGCATCGCAATTTCAAAACTTAAGATCCCAAAAAAAAAATGTTCAAGGAAAAAGTACTTAGCTTCTCAAAGCGAGTTCTCCAGTGTATTTTTTTCACATTCGCCCCATTATGTGTGTTTCTCAGAAAACTCTGTCCTATTCTTGCTGAGTTACGCTGATTTATTCTGATATCGACTAGGACTAACCCGTGTTCTTGTCAGTAGGCCGGGCCCTTGGCCTGTACTCTGTAATTCGTTTCGAAAGCCAATCCTATTCGAATCTGGGGTCGAATCACGGCATCAGTGATTGAATAATACGTGACTGAATTGTGTGCATTTGGCACTACCTCTTACGTTATCGAGTTATCTATCGGGCAACTAGAGCAACTAGTACGATAATTTAAAATTCGAACTGAATCTACCTCATATACAGAATATATATTACCTAGAGTCGCGACTTCGGGTGTTTGCTCTCTTTTTGCCTACAAACTGCAATTTGGTCGTTTTGTATTAACCCAGTGAGAATGTGTTAGTTGTCCAATGCTTTTTAAAAGGGAGACTGTACCAATACATTCGCAGTGAGTTAGATACAATGCTCAGGTTTCAAAAAAAGATTCAGTTGAGCTAAAAATTTTCAAAAAAAAATTTAACATACAGAAAAATGCATGTAATATAAAAAATAAATGCTTTGTATTGTTTCTTGCACTTTTAACATATAATTGAACTTTAATTTACCAATATTTGTATCAAAAATCTTAATAAATCTTAAAAAGATCACAAGAAAAAATTGAAATAGTACGCATACTACCCTCAGGAACATACAAAGAACATACAATCGTGCCTTTAGTCTCGTATTGCTGTGTTGAAATTTTTGGCAGCTAATGTCAACAATATTTGACATTGTCAAATCTTAAAATATGTAGAAAAATACAAGGAAAGGGTAAGTTGCAAACAACATTTTTGTCAAAGTAACAAGATGGGAAACAAGGCTGTCAAAGTGACAGTTGCCATAGTTAATGTGAAAGTATGCGTGTTTTTACCAATATTATCACAGTAAATATGGTCCTACCATCTGGGGACTAAATTCACCGGTATATTTGAAAATTTTGGTTTTAACGGACAAAAGGTGAGTAAAAGTGGGAAGAAGAGGGATGTGTTCGAAAAGATAATAAAAAAGTAAAATTGCGATAAAAACAGTACATGCCGTCAAATGTATGAAGCAGTCCAATTTCCGACATCAAAATTCAACATGAATGAAAATAAAGAAAAAGTTCCCGTCCAATAAAGGGCCGGTAATAGGTAGTAGAAAAATCAATCATAAATTATTGGAATAGTGGAAAGATAACAATTTTTTTTTTGTCATCAGAACAAATATATCCGAAGTGTTGGAAGAAAAATAAATCGAAACACAATATGGGAAAGAAGGCTGTCAAAGTGACAGATGTCTACAAGCTAGAATTTGCGGATTGCAAATATGTGTGTGTAATTTAATTTTAGTAAAAAAAACATGATAAATCAGAGCAATACATTTCTGTATTAAATGTTTTATAATATTTATTTTCCAACGTGATTAGCTTCAGTGGAATCAGCATATTCTAACACTTAATACTTTAACATTGTTCATTAGCGGACTATAATTTTACGCCTGTATTTTTAAACATCTGAATGCGTCTCTGCATTTAAACATAATGTAAGGACAAGAAAATATATCTTCGGGTTTAAGTTTCGGAACGCATCCAAAATCATAATTCAGGTCTTTTCATGGTGAGTTTAAGAAAAACGTGTTTGACAATTTCAAAATTCAATCTTGCAATTCACGTTAAATTTGAAAATGCGAAAACAAAAAAAAAAGAACTATTGAAAATGCGAAAACAAACAAAAGAGAACTGTTAAAAATAGAAAAATCTCACCTTATCTCTTTGTTTTTGTAACTCACATGTATTCATGTAGACGAAAAGAAAAAGAAAATGAAGAAATATGAAAATTGCGGGATCTAGGGAGTGAAACGTAAGTCAGTTTCCCATCGAGCAAACCGATCTGGAAACCAAAACTACAAAAAATGCAGTTAAAATGTAGTTAATATATCAATGCTTCTTTTGCAAGCGTTTTTCTCTTGGACTGGAAAGTAAGTTTACATTTACTAGACTGATTTTGATTTGTGTCTTTAAGTTGTTTTTTCCCTAGAATGGACGACTACAGATGTCGGGGAAGATCTCTTCACATAACGCTGGTTCGAACGTTTCTTCTAGAAGGTGTCGTAATTGGAGTGTTGGTCTTTTTCTGGTTGAACAAAAAATGTCAGGGGTGCTGGGAAACGGCCGTTGGACAAAAAATCTATCGCTTAGTCATATCAGACTTTTTCATAAACATTTTTATTGTTCCTTTGTTCGATATTGTGCGAGCAAATGCTTTTTCAGACGACACCGATGATGGCCAAAAGTAGAAAAACCTAATTTTGACATACAATTGGCGTTCAAAATGCGGCCACAGAAAGGGTTAATCAGGAATTGCGTTTTGTCGAATCGGAATCTGGAAAATTGATTGCTGTAAAAGATCTCGTGTCGCGGTATTGATTTCAAAGGTGTCAATTTGGTTATGATTTGGTAGGTACATACTATGATTTTCCACCAACAACAATTTCCTACATCCATCGAATCGATCGAAGGGGCAGAGCCCTAAATCAGTTGTTGACGTCTCGAATATCATTTTTATCAACCTTGTCTTTGGATTTAAAGCTCACATCGGCTCCGGTATCGATGGAAGGCAATCCATCCAATGACGGTGACGTCTTCATCCTTCACTAGCGGGGCGATAATTAATTTTCCGTCGTATTGCTATCCATACATGTCAGACCCACGTTCTTGGTGAAACCATTGTACAACCTAGGCGGGTCCAGTCGTCCAGAGTAGGGCAAACATTCTATAGCAAATACTACCGAAGATAGTGTAGAATGAAATATAAGGAATCAAGCACAAGAAGCTTTCTTTTGCCATTTTAAAAGAATTTAAGTGATTTGACTTACCAGTTCCTTGCATTTTACGAATATGACTGGACATTTTATGTTGATTTTGGCTTACTTACTTAAGGTGGCGCTATAGTCCGTTGTGGACTTGGGCCTCAATCAAAAGTCTCCGCCAGCTAGCTCGGTCCTTAGCTAGTCGTCTCCAGTTTTGCACTCCAAGTTGATTGATGTCCTCTTCCATTTGAGTGCGTTACCTGAGTCGCTGTCTTCCTCTCCTCCTACGTCCCTCGGGAATAGTGTCGAAGGCTTTCCGGGCCGGAGCATTGGTGTCCATTCGCTCTAAAGAACTACAACCCGTAAAGTTCGCTGTTGTATCTTCTTCGCCATTCCCCTTCAATGCACACGGGGCCAAAGATGACCCGAAGAACTTTCCTCTCGAAACAGCCTAAGGCACTTTCATCCGATTTTGTCAGGACACGAAAAAAAGAGAGGATTGTGGGAGTTCACCTCAAGAAAATTTTGAGGATGTTTTCGGCAAGGGAGGAAAAGGTCGCGACTCTAGGTATAATATATTCTCTATGATCTACCTTCTGAATCGAAGAATAAGTGAGAATCATTGATTTGGTTTCACTGTTCTGTTATTTTATTTGAAAAGATGTATAGGGTGTCTCAGTAAGAGTGCACTTTTTAAAATTGGAATATTTTTTCATAGAAGCTGCAACTCTGAAATTTGACAGCTGTCAGCTCTGTTTATTCAGATTATTAAAAATGGTCGCTTTTTAATTGTGAAAACTCAATACAAAACAAAAATGACTGTGAACGGCATTCGTTACAGGAATATGATAACGGACTTCTTGTGGCCTCAATTGGACGGCACGAACCTGGACGGGGAAACCTGCCACACCACTCATGAAACAAACGACTTATTGCAGCAAACATTTTCAGAACACATTATCTCACGAAATTCTTATGTCAACTGGCCACCAAGATCGTGCGTTTATTTTCTTTGGAGTTTTGTTAAATCTCGGGTTTAGATATGCGAATAAACCAGAAACAATTCCTGAGCTCAAATAAGAATTTCAACGTGTCATCGTTCACTGAATAATGTTTTAAGGTGTAGGATTTATTTATTTTATTTATTTATTTCCGAAAATAATTTTGACAAAGATCGTTCTTGTCCTGATTGCCAACAAAGGAAACTCTACCACCTCTCGTATGAAGCCTCTCGTTTGAAGCCAGAGGAACAGTTGAATACCACCTGCTGTCAGTATTGTCGTTTTCCATTAGTCTGTTTTTGACGTTTCTTGTTCTACCTCCGATGGAACAGGTATGATGTATGTCATTCTTCGGGCGATTCTATTTTCAAAATAGAAGAGTTCTGCTCTCATCAGAAGCATTCCATCTGTCAAAATTCAGCCCAAGGTTTGTGGACACTTCCGAATGCTTCTGGACGAACAATGGAGTGACACTAAGTGTTGAAGTGCTGCCTCAACGGAAGCGGCGAACAACAACTCCGTGCCTCTTCATATTCGGATGGCAGCCTCCGAGTAGGAATTCTGGTGCTGAAAAGAAACAAAAGGAAGGAGACTTTAGTGCAATATAAAATTCAGTAAAAATGTAGGAATAAAGTAACTGAAATCAATACCTACCAAAAATAGTTTTCATTTAATGTTTTGTCTTGTTTTCGTTCTTTCCGGATTGAACTTTCGACGTTTCAAAATCAATATAAAAGCTGCAAGCTGTCACTTGTCATTGTCAGATGGAAGTTTGAATAGAATTGAATTCAATTAAAGCTTTTAGTCGTTCAGGCGACCATAACTTTTGTGGAGAAGGACTGTTCGGGCGAAGCGAGGAGTAGGTAGGAGATTTGGGAATAAGAGGAAATTTTCTCTTCCAAACCTATTAGCTCTCAAAAGGGGGGTTTCATGCGGGGGATGCCTTGCCCACCAATTATAGGTTTTTGATTCAACGGATTGTCGTTATTTACTCCTTCAACAAAGGAAACGATCTCGTCTTTGTTCGAACGAGCGTTAAAGATCCAATGAAGCAGGGACATAGGCTTGAAATTAAGTTGGTGCAATATAAGCCTAGGCGGTTGCTTTAGAGAAAGTCGACGGTAGTGTCCCAAGTGAAATTTCAATGTATATAGTATGTTGTGCCGAGATCTATGCAGTGTGTCAGCGATCTAAATGTTAAATTTCCAATGATAGGTGGTAGTGCAGCACATTTTAT
Source organism: Sphaerophoria rueppellii (assembly GCA_920937365.1). Classification (NCBI taxonomy): domain Eukaryota; kingdom Metazoa; phylum Arthropoda; class Insecta; order Diptera; family Syrphidae; genus Sphaerophoria; species Sphaerophoria rueppellii. The sequence goes on along the minus strand of CAKKXW010000005.1, from coordinate 19,250,769 downwards.
AAGAAAGGAAAACGACCATAAACTGATCAAGCTTAGTATTGGGAAAATTGAGGTGAGTGCGGAAGTTGTTTTTTTTTTTTTAATGTAGAGTTAGGAAGTAGGTTTCTTTTGATATAAAATGAAGTAAGGCGGCGGCAAGTGGAAACTATATTCACTGTCCGTTGTAGGTTTCGGTATCAGCGGGAAGACGATTAACGGCATTAAAATATAAAAAGAAGGCCGAAAAACAAGCAACAAAAAAAAAAAAAGTAAATTCTATGATTTGACTGAAATTTAGATTCTTAGGAATTATTTCAAGCCGCCATTTTGCATTATCCGAGAACCGAACCTCATCTCCAATTTTGAAAAGTCAAAAGCTTTTAACGTTAAGTTAAGCCAAGCAAAAGCCCGAACCATTTTGTGGTATGGTGAAACTCGACATTCCGTTGATAATTTAAAATTTGAAAGTGAAGCACCACCGACAGAAATAAAAGAAACCACGGATTGAAATTTTATGCACTTATTTATCATCACGTCAACATTTAATTATTTTATTCTTTTATTTATAATTTTATTTATAAATTTATTATTTTTAGTTCCAAAAACAAACGGAATTTCCCCCGTGGCTGTTAATTCCTTTTTGAATTGGCATTAAGGCCCACCATAAAAAAGAATTAACGCCCGCGGGTGCTAATGCCATTTGAAATTGGCACTATGACTCGCGAGTGTTATTATCTTTCGGAAGTGAACTCTCAACCCTCGGGTGTGAACATGAACACTTGCGCGAATTTCATTTAGGGACTCCTAACCCACTATGATGGGTCATTAGACCAAAAATCAAATTCAGGGCTTCCGACCTTCGTGATTAACTTTAAAAATTTTGTAAGATAATAAAATAACGGTGCAGTTAATTAACGCCCATGGCATTAACGACCGCGGATGTTAATTCCAAAAACAAATGGAATTTACCCCCGTGGCTGTTTATTCCTTTTTGAATTGGAAATAAGGCCCACCATAAAAAAGAATTAACGCCCGCGGTTGCTAATGCCATTTGGAATTGACACTAAGACCCGCGAGTGTTATTCTTATGTAATATGTATACACCTCTATATCTCTGTATGTCAATCTATTGTAATGTGTACACACTTTGTAACTCCGCCTCTTTATATCTCTATACTTAAATGTGTAAACACTATCTATCTCTGTCACTCTAATATTGTCTAATTGCTGAATAGTTATGTAGCAAAAGTTTTATTTGTAGTTGTAAGTAATTGTGTATACACTTGTTGCACTTTTTATTGCCGAAACGAATTTATGACCGACCGACTGAAATATTGATAATAAAAATTTTCACCGCAAGAAAAGACAACCGAAACCAACCACGATGAAAGATGTGATGAGTTGACAATTGAAATGGGCAAGTTCACAATAAAGTGCAACAGGCAACAAATAAAGTGCTGCCACCGCGAC
>CAKKXW010000005.1:19139295-19161623 GCA_920937365.1 Sphaerophoria rueppellii | reverse complement strand
TTGACCTCTGTCGATCGGTTCGTGGCTAGACCGACCCCTTCAAACAACGCACTCCGAGACCAGGCTGGACCTGACATCGCGGTGGTATTCATTCATTCATTACATTCCGTGTTTTTTTATACAGAAGCCAGATTTCAAAGCCTTGCGTAGGTCTTATTAAACAAGTTCATAAAAGCACCACTCAAATTCTTTTTGCAAGAACTGTTAAAGTTCTAAGTTAGATCGTTGGGTGCAAATTTGCATATTTCTTTATTTTCTTTTTCTTTCCGTCTACGTGAATACTTGTGAGTTACAAAAACAAAGAGATGAGGTGAGATTTTTCTATTTTTACATTTCTCTCTTGTTTATTTTCGCATTTTCAAATTTAACGTGGGTTGCTAGATTGAATCTTGAAATTGTCAAGAACGTTTTTCTTAAACTCACCACGAAAATACTTGAACAAATTATTCTGGATGCGTTCCGAAACTTTAGACCGAAGACATATTTTTTTGTGCCTTACATTACTTACTTACTTATGGTGGCGCTACAGTCCAGGTCGGACCAGAGCCTCACGCAACAAACTTCCCCAGCCAGATCGGTGCTTGGCTAGCTGTCTCCAGTTTCGAACGCCAGGTTGGTTCATGTCCTCTACCACCTGTGTGGTTGTCGGAGTCGCAGTCTTCCTTTTCTGCGACGTCCTTCCGGGTTGGATTCGAAAAAACTACCAGCCGGAGCATTATTTTCGATTCGCTCAACATGACCCAACCTTCTTAGTGGTTGGACCTTAACTTTTCTGGCTAGGTCAGTGTCGCTATACAGCTCGTACAGTTCTTGGTTGAATCTTCGTCTCCATTCTCCATTTATGCAGACAGGACCAAAAATCACTCCAAGAATTTTTGCTCTCAAAGCAGCCAAAAGCGCTCTCATAGGATGTTGCTATGGTCCATGTCTCTGCACCATACATAAGAACCGGGATATGATAAGGGTTTTGTAGAGTGTCACTTTTTTTTTCGCGAGAGGACTTTTCTACTCAAATGCCGTCTAAAAGTCCAAAGAAGCAGTGATTCTTCGTTTGATTTCAGCGCTTGTGTTGTTGTCTGAGTTAATAGCGGATCCTATGTAGACATATCCTTAACTACCTCGAAGTTAAATCTGTCTATGTTGACGTTTGCTCCAAGACGTCGATGTTGGTAGTCCTTTCTTGTCGACAGCATTAACTCGGTCTTGCCCTCGTTAACCGCTAGATCCATCTTCCTGGCTGCCGTCTCACAAACGTTTCACTGACATCACGATGTGTTCTTCCAATTATGTCAATGTCGTATGCGTATCTTATTTGCTGGACGGAATTTTGAAAGGATGTGCCTCTGGTATTGACGTTAGAGTTTTGCACAATCTTTTCAAGTATGATGTTGAAGAAATCACATGACAACGCATCGCCTTGTCTTAAACCTTTTTTGACATCAAAAGCGTCCGTTAGGTTTTCTCCGACCATGATGAAACAGCGTGAGTCAGTGTTGCCAGATTGGTGGTTTTTCCAACCAAAATGGTTGGTGGTATAAATAGTGGTAAAAAAATCATGGTGGTATTTTTGGTGTTTTTTTTTCACCATTCAGTAGCCACTGAAGCATAAGCGAAATTTCGATTTTCAAACAACAACAATTTGGATTGCAGTCGATAAGAAGGCCTGTAAAAAAATTACGGTTGTACCGGCGAAAGAACTTTTGTTTTAATATACACTTTGTTTGTCGTTCAAAGAATTCGAATTCGTTTGAATACAGATGAAATTAAGAAACAGTTCTAAATTTGTAATTTACATATGGATTCTTAATACGTTTACATGATTTGTATAATATTTCATAAGGAAATGGTGACAGTCCATATAGAAAATCCATATCGTGTAAAGCACGCTTACGTGAATTTAATGATCTGAGTTATGAACTCTCTTAGGTTGAAATTTTTTGTATTTATTTTTTTTTTAGTCCGAGGAACAACTCTCAGGTCTGTTTTGCGACGTTTCATGTTACAATTGCCATACAAATTGAATTCGATTTTCGACGGATAAAGTGATTTGGAGAGTTTTATTCGCACTTGATTACTGCGCTGGGTACTGAGTAATGAAAAAAACATGCCAACCAATTCAACCATCCGTCAGCCTTCATTGCCTTATACTCTTTTGCACTTCATTAGTACAAGAGCAAATACTCGCCGTGTAAAGGTGCAATGTAAAGGCATACGTACTCATTCATATAAAAATAGTGTTAATTTTTTCATTCAGAGATCTCATAACATTTAGAGCCAGTTCTTTGCGCTCGGCCAAATTTGACTGAACAAAAAGAGCAAAATTGAAAGAAATCTTAAATATTATACATCTAATTCAAAACAAGAAGGACTGTCTACAAAATAATAACTATTATTACTATATTATAATATTATTTATTATTTATTAACAAGAAGAAACCTCACGATTTATTGCATACAAAGCAAGTGACATTTATTTTCCCAGATTGTTCAAAAAGTGAATCTGTTAGCTCAAAGCTCTTTTTGTTCAGACCCTGTTCGTTCTGTTCCCTCTGAACGAATATTTGAAAAAGCCTATAATTTCATTTAGGATTTCTGTTTTGTCGCACGCAACTGTTTTGACATCATCTTTACAATGTGAAGCTATGGGAATTGATGTGCTCGAGTGAATAAATGCCACTTATTTTTGTAATTTGTTCAAAAAGATACGTTTATTTAATTTCTCCTCGGATTTACCGACATGGTGGTTATTTTTTTCGTCTAGTACAAATATAGTGGTTTTATTTTGTTAACATAGTGGTGTTTTCAAAATCTCATCTGGCATCACTGATCTTTTCGTCTCGTTTTCCGATACGATCTCTTATATCTCGTTATCTGTTTGTCAAAAAGATCATAGTTTAAACGGGAAAATACTTTATTTTTATTTTATAATGCCCAAAATAAAAGAAAATCGCGTTTAATCGCCAAATGTGTTAAGAACATCTCGGAGTTTTTCGTTACGACGCTTTTATTTTGTTTTACCTTTTTTGTGCCACAAATATTCCAGCAAAGCAAGTTTTCCAGGTGAAACAACATTTATTGACTGCTAAAGTGCTAAGCAATTGCTAGCATCGTGAGGAAAAATAAACGCCTCACAATTAGATCAAAAACAAGGCAGACGCTTTTGACAACGGAGAACGATCGGGATGCGAATATGTTTTCCATGGATCTGGCAAAATGTTTTCTGGAAGCTAATATTCCCTGCATATAATATCTCATCCAACAGTGGTGAAAATCGTTGAGAAACAAACAAAATATGCAGGTCCATCAGAGACTTCATTGCGGCAAAAGTATCTTACGGAACTGTACAACGAATGCATTGACAGGATGAAACGGATCGCTGCCAACAACTTTATTTGGGTTTCGATTAATGAGACAACAGATACTCAGCAGCGATTTGTAGCAAAGTTCATTTTCGGTGTGTTAGGTGTTGAACATGAACGGGGTCCAGTTATTTATTTTTATCAGCTGTTTTGCAGGCGCAAACGCATCGACAATTGCAACATTTTTCGATAATTCCTTGAAAGAATTGGGTATGCATCTTTTACGTTTTTGTTTGAATTTATTATTCTATTCGATGTTTTGATTTTACCGTACTCGTCAGACGTTGACCGAAATAAAGTGCTTCTTTTTGTATCGGACGCTGCTCCTTACATGATATCTGCAATGAAAGCATTACATGTTTTATGTTCAAAAACGATCCATGTAACTTGTGCTGCTCATGGTCTTCATCGTGTTGCCGATTTCATAAAAGATCAATTCGATGATGTCAATGATTTGATTTCAAACATGAAGAAAATATTCATGAAGGTATGGAACATAAAATACTGAGATCCATTTAAATATAAAAGCTAATTTTTGATAATTTTCTTCAGTCTGCAGGGCGCAAGCAACTCTTCAAAACACTATATCCCGACCTTGCGTTCCCACCTGAGCCTACTGTAACACGATAGGAAACTTGGATAAATGCAGCGATTTATTACGCAGATCATCTTGAAGAAGTTATTTCATTTTTAAATCAGCTGGATTCAAATGATTCGACATCTATTCGAAGGGCGAAAGCTTTTATCGCGAAAAAAATATGAAAAGAGATTTGGCTTTCATCAAGAACCACTTCTCTCGCATCCCACAAGCAATCAACTCATCGATGCTTTAAAAACATTTATGTATGTCTGTTCGAATTGATTTTCTGGATATACAAAAACGCGGAGAATTTCTCGAAAAATTCGATTCTGTTCACCAGAAGAAAAAAGGCCTAAAGACTTTGGAAGGCATTGGTGAAATTCTAGAAGGCGATGTAATAAGAGACACAGAACCTGAAAATAAAATAAATCAAATGAGCCCAAATGAGTTGTCAGCATTCAAGTACGATCCAATAACATCATGGAACGTTGAAAGGTCGTTTTCGGCGTACAAACGATTGCTCGAAGACTGCCGCCATGCTTTTGTTTTTGAAAATTTGAAAAAACATTTAATTATTCATTGTAATAGATTTTAATAAATTCTTACAAACAACTTTTTCTTCCATCGACTTCTGTTTTAAAAACTTTTCTTGTGTCTCTATCTCTATCGACTTTGAATAAGTAGGGCAGTCCGATTGCCTCGTTTCTTCTAAAAAATGATTCTCTGTAATATTATTTACTCGTTGTGCTTTAGATTGGGGTTGGTTTGACTGCGTACTATATTTATTTCGTTTTTGGAAATTTCTTTTTTGTCCTGACTGGGACTGGTTTGGATAACCTCCAGAATTATTATGAGTCCTTTTAAAACTCTTTGACTGGTTATACATTTGAATGGAAGTGTCAACATCCATTGGTTCCGGTTCTTGATGATTTGCTTCAGACTGGACAGGGTTTCGGTTAGATTTCCGCTTGGGATATCTAAGCGTGTTATTATTTTGATGGGTTCTTTTATTTTCAGTTATATTTGTACTTTTATTAATATAGTTCTTGTTTTTATTATTATAAGTAGGTACTGTTATTTTTGTGAGGGTAAAACATTTCTGTAAAAAGGGTTCTTTGCTCATTGGTTTCTTATTCCTGGGCTTTAGCCAAGGCGTTCGGAAGATCTACAGGTAGGTAATAAATACACGCAGAGCGTATGCTCTTGTTCGTGTATTTAGTTCTTTTGTGACTGTACTGTTTGCTCCGTGTGTCATTATGGTTTTGTTTGTAAGCAAGGTTAATTTTTTGTTAACCGCATTAAAGAAAACTATTACTGACATATTGCCTTGACGAAGAACACTAAGTTCTTCTCCTACAATGTGTATAGGTTTTCTGTCGCAGTAGGCGAAGTGAGTAATCTTATTTCACAGCATAGTAAGTGCCTGCTGCCTGGTTTGTATAACGAGAACGACATGCCATTGTAAGCAGCTTCTCGCCAACTTATGTATTGATTTTGTTTTCCAGAAAAGTCTGGAAAGGATTTGATGACGTCTAGAGTTTCATCGCATTTTATTGTCTCGTATTGTTTGTGCGAGTCTTTTGACTATAACTCTTGTTTGAGTATTTGTATTTCATTAACTAAAGGTGTCGTTGAGTTGGCTTTTAATTGAGTTACTAACTCGACTGTCAGTTCGTTGGGCATGGTGGAACGTGAAAGATTTAAATCGGATAGTTTTTTTTAATCCGTAGTGTTCGAAGCTTAGTGGTTAGGTGCGTTGGCGGCTAAGCAGAACATCTTAGGTTCGAGTCCTACTCGTGCCCATAGTTTTTATTTCATCTTTCACGGGCACTGCCTTTGCCGTTCGGAATCGGCGTTAAATTGTAGGTCCCCTCAATTTTTCACACGCACTCAGAGAATTGTTGATGAGAGTAAGCCACTTAGGCCTTGGCTCTTTAATAGCCGTCGCGTCGCGCCACTCTATTAATTATTTCTTCTTTATTGCACTTTTAATTTAATATAAAATTTTGATTTTATATATTTTTTTCCTTTATTATAAAATTTAATTTGTAAACTCTAAATTAAACTCTTAAGTATTGCATAAAATATTCTTATTTTGAATTGTATTATAATTATATATTTTAATGCTTAAAATTAAATTTACAAAAACATACTGGATTGTTCCAATTGTTGAGTTTGAGCTTTCTTCTTCTTCTTTTTCTTGGATTTTCGAGCTTCCTGTTGGGTTTTTTAGCTTCCCGTTGTGTTTTCGAACTTATTTAAAGAGTCATTGATTTATTTGATATCTTGATTTCTAATATATTTAACAGGTATACTGCACTGGTACGAGTTTGTTAAAAAAATATAGAGTCACTGATCTGATTTTGTCAGATGTTTTTTTGTGTATTGATGTATATTTTTTGAAATAACTTCACATGTACATGGTGAGAAAAAAAAAATATTTTTTAGTCACTTTATGGACGAGGGCACTAATCCATATTAATTATTTTATATTCACGTGGGGCGCCAGTTGTGTTTTAACCACGGTTTCTTGAAAATATATATTTATTCTTTACAAAAATTAGTTTTTAACAAACTTATAATTTTTAAGTGTCCGTTGTGGTTGGAGCTGGAAATCAGACTAAAGATACGATTTTGGAATAAGCTTAAAGTAAGCTTGGGAAGCATGAGATAAGGTCCATAAAAGGGACCACCGAAGAATACACAAATTCTGGATTGCATTTGGTGTTGTATTGCATTTGTAATGAAATTATCGAAATACACATTTGCTGTGGGTAGCATAACTTGCATTTAGTTTGATCAGAAAACACTAGGATAAATTTCATTTGGTTGACGTTAGAACAGTATTAATTGGTTTTCATTACTGACAACTAAAGTCATTAGGACTTTTCAAAACTATGCATTGATTTTTTTTTATTAAAAAAAGTGTGAGGACAGCAAATGAAATAAATGTATTAAATACTGATAGTCGATTAGAGATATTAAGTCTCATTTATGAGGACCAGGTATGTTCTTTTATTCTTTTTTTCCCCGTGGTTTAAGAAAATGTTTTCTTCGTTCCGACACAATTTTGGAAAAAGTAATTGTCGAAATCGGAATTGCAAATTGAAGTACACTTTTCAACCGAAAAAAAATCAACATTATCACATGAATGATATGAGTTAATTACATGATCCAATGAAGAAACTGTTGTATATTGACAGAATTAAATAGTCGTATAACGTGATATAATAAATTCAATATAATTTTAATTCATAACGTTTAATTTACAGTTTACAGAGTTAATATTTAAGTATGATTTCAATTAGGAGATTAAGAAACGATGATAACAAGAGCCGATGGTGAACTGTTTGTCTCTCGATAACTTTGTGTAATTTGCTGCTATTGAGCAGTGTTGCCATAGATGTTTATAGTACTACGTATCAGAAACCATGATTAGTAACGTTTTAAAATTTAAATTAGTATTTTGAATTGTATCTTGCTGAACTTTAAGAAGCTTTTAATCAAAGCAGGTCGATTATATGCAATTGATCATTTTTGAAATCGAGATTGTGAGGCCTCTACTAGATGCAGCATAGTAAATGCGGTGTCAAAAAATCGTTATTTCACGATTATTAAGTATATTGAAAAATTTAAAAAATCTTTCGATTGGATGTAAGGTTTATGTAAAAATTTCGAAATTATGTATGAGTTACCGTTATAATAAAATAAAATTGAATTGAAGAGAATGGAATTCTATACCATGTGTGAAAGTTCCAACGTTGCAGCGTTAATTTTTGTTTACCTTTGAATGTCCTTTTTATTTGTATTGAATCAAAAGCCATACAAATAAGTTTTAAACTTCAAGCCATTTTAAGAATTAGATAACCTCCATATAAACTTAGACCATCAAAACCTTTTATCATATTTTATTCCCTTGTATCCAGTCATCAGCTGACCTCCCAACCGTTCAGACCTATTTTCCTAAGGTCTCTCGCTAGTACTTTGAATCTCCCAATTCTCTTTCCCTCTCTATCAAATCCATATTCTCGTTCCTTTTGCCTCGCGATTTAACTAGACACGTGTGATTGTTAAAGAGATCGAATTAATATCCCATAAGGATGGCTCCTAAGCCAACCCGTTCGGGTAACCAGCTTGATTGCTTCGATCCCGATCCCCCGACCCTCCAAAACATCCATCTAAAAGAAATAAATATCCAATGATGCTTTCCTCAGTGATTTCCCTTCTCTGCCTTCTTAATCCATTTTCAAAAAGCCTCGTTTTGTCCACAGACCCTAACAAGCCATTGTCCTCAGTAAGCGTATTTGTTCTTAAGAAAATTATCGATTCGGTAAGTTCGCAATATCAAAAAATTTCTCAATTAAGAGACGGATCCATCCTAATCTTAACAAAAGAGCAGAACATAGCAAACAAATTTATAAACTACAAAGTGCTTGATAATATTTGCCCCGCAAATATTAAACTCCACTCCAACCTTAATCTATCCAAAGGAATTGCATATGCCCCTTGCCTAATTAATGTAAACGAAAGTGAAATCGTATCAGAACTTAAAAGCCAACACGTAACTGACGTATATAAGTTTACAAAAAAAATCGATAATACGAACAAAGCTACTGGACTTATGATTTTCTCTTTTGATTTATTCAAAATTCCAGAAACAATTGACATTGGTTGGTATAAAACTAAAGTGTCTTGGACATAAAACGAAATGGTGAAGCGGGAGCTACATGTGCAATTTCCCACTTCACGATGGTTCTGAGTGTACTCGTCTTGAATGTGCTAATTGCACTGGCCCCCACCCCGCATCTTCCAAAACATGACCCAGATACGTCCAAAGTAAAGAATTAATAGAGATTAAAACTAAATGAGATGAGATGTTTCCAAAGAGAGCGGTATCAGCCCTCTCTTGCCTCCTCTTCTGACCTATACTCGATCACTCTGAAAAAAACCTTCTTCTGTCAAAAGAACAGTTTCTCAACCATCCTCGTCTCTCTCTACTCAATCTTTTTAATATAAAACGGAACAAATCTCTCATAAATCAAATGAATCTCTCTCCCAAGAGAATAATTCGAAAACTGGTAATTGAATAACCGATAACCCAATAATTATTGATAAGACCGCCACACCCAATACCTACATCAACAAAGCCGCAACACAAAAAACTCACTCAACAGAAATCACTCAACATAATTTGAGCAAAAACAGCACTCCCTCAACTGATTTGTTCTTAATGCAAATCCACCTACAATTACCTCAAAACATAACACCACAATCTTCAATCAACCCAAAACAAAATACAGCTTGTTCATCATCAATCATGAAGCTCAATAATATAAATAATTGTCAACTTCTAACCCATGTCCCACGTGACGGTGTTGGTCCTCCCCTCAATGGGGGGACTCTCACCGCCGTTTGGGGCGCGGGAATAATTTATTAACCTGTGGTAATGGCCCTTTTACCCGTACACTGGTCGGTACGGTTAATAAGTGCTTTTCCACCGCCTCCAATGACTTCAAAATCTTGCAATGGAATATGAAAGGTTATTTCAATAACCTTTATTCACTCCAGTTGCTAATTCAAGAAATAAACCCCAGTATCATCACTCTACAAGAAACTCATTTAAAATATAAAAGTAAAATATTTCCACCTGAAAAATATTCAGCCTTATTCCATAATCTTCCATCAAACAATTCTTCGAAACAAGGTACATGCATACTTGTTCAAAAATGATTCGCACACAGATTAATATCGGTTCATTCACGCATTTCTGCAGTTGCTGCAGAAATCGAATTAAAATACAAAATAACTATCATTTCCATTTAAATCCCCACTGACTTCGACCTCTCTTATCTCGACTCTATTGTTTCTAACATAACAACACCAATCATCTTAACTGGTGATTTAAGCGCCTCGAATCCGGCGTGGGGCTCTCCTTCAATAAACCGACGGGGTTAGACTATTGAAAATTTTATATTCAACAATAGCTTCAATATTCTTAATGATGGTCGCCCTATCCACCTATCCACGCACGGAACACTCTCACATATCGACCTAACACTTTCATCCCCGCTACCCCGCATCTTATCACATCGTTATCCTGGGAGGTCCTCGACTACTTATACGGGTCTGACCACTTCCCAATCTTGTCAACTCTTTCAATGGACAATAGTCCTATACTCCCAAAATCGCAACCTAAATTCCTGACTAACTTTGCTAATTGGGACCTCTTTCGAAACCTGTTTCAAAACAAACTTCACTCAGACTAGACTATAAAAATATTAATAGAGAAACTGCCAATATAACAAAGATAATTCGTTATGCTGCTAACCTCAGTATTCCTCAAAGTACTCAAAAACAACATAATAAGACTGTTCCCTGACGGAGTCCCTACCTTCAAAGCCTACCTCAAAAAAAGCAAGCGGCATTCAAAAAATTCCGTAGGTGTCCTTCCCAACCTAATCTTATATCCAACGCTGAATTTCGTAGAGATGCAAAGAAAGAAAAATTAAATTCTTTCAATAAATTCATTTCTAGTATTAACCAGGACTCTTCACCGAAACAGATGTGGAATGATATAAAATGTCTTGAAGGCAATTATACGCCGCACACCATCAAGCTGATTAAAACCGAATCCACTAACCTTACAAATCCAATTGAAATCAACTCATATTTTGCTACTTCATGGGAAAAATCGCAAAACAATTCCAATTTTCATTCCTCGTACCTCCTACAAAAAAAATACCTTTCTGTCTATGTCTCACCCAAACTACATACCCCTGTCCTCAGCTACTTCCATCGAAGCCTCCATATCTCTTTTAGAACTCGAGAACAACCTTCAATCTGCGAAAGTTAAAACTCCAGGATTTGATAGAGTTACATACTTACGTAATGCTCAAAAATTCCCCCAAATCTTTAAAACATAAACTTCTATCATTGCATAATAACATCCTTAACAATGGGTGCATTACTCAACAATGTAAGGTCGCGCTGTTTCCACTCATACCTAAACCAAAAAAGGACCTCTCTTAAGTTTCAGGATATCGTCCCATTTCTCTTTTGCCTTGTGCCTCCAAGATACTAGAGAAAATAATTTCTAAAAGAATCTTCTGGTTTATTGAAAAAATAAATTCATCGACAACAACCAAGTTGCTTTCAAAAAAGGTAGAAGCACAATGGATTCACTTCTCCACCTCGACTGTCTTATATCATCCACTATTTATTGAAAAAATAACGCTACGGTTTTGGCAACTGATAAACTTCTCGAAAATATAAGGCACTGTATTTGATTCAAAATATAGCTTTAAGAACCACTGTACTTATATTAAGAAGAGCCTTACTATCAGAGCAAATTTTATTAAGTTTTTGAGTTTAAAAAAATACAACTGTGATATTAATTCTATAATCTCCATCATTCGTTCTATTATACTTTCAAAAATTGACTACGGTCTTCCCATCTACGGTAAATGCGCAAAGTCATCATTACAATTAATCACAACACCATACCATGCAGCAATAAGACACAGCCTTCCGAACAACACCAATATGAAACATCTTGGTCGAATCTGGACTCCCGAATTTACTCAACAGAACCGAGTTTCTCACAAGGCAAATTCAACAAAAACTAAACTCACCATTCCCCACTCCTATCCAGGACGACGTGATCAAAATACTAAGCCGGAAGAAGACACCAAAATATCCATCCGCCCATCAAAATAAACATCCTTAAGTTTATTTTTAAGAAATAGGCACACCAATCATCATTGATAAAAAATTCTAAAAGTAACAATCCTCCTTGGAATCACCTTGTGAATCTATAGTTACCATTTTCGAAGATTATTCCAAATCTAACACTAATAAGGAAACATATCAATCTCTATTCCTAGAAACAAGGGATAATTTTAAAAAACAAGGTTGGCAACTACTTTTTTCGGACGCGTCAAAAACAAACGACGGAACTTCATTTGCTGAAAACGGTTCAATCAAATCTAAAGGGCTACTGCATGAATTCTCATCAATATTTACAGCCGAGGCCTTTGGTATTTTGAAAGCAATTGAGTTAGCTAAGAATAAAAACAAAACATTATATTCTCTGATAGCCTCTCATCAATAAAAGCAGTGAAGAATATTAGCAACTACTCAACCTTAGCTCTCGTCATCCGTGACAAACTAATTGCTAAAAAGAAAAATCTTAAAATTGCTTGGATCCCAGGACATATGGATATTAGTGGTGATGCAATGATCGAAAATTTCAGAGTTGACTATTGTAATGTTTGTGGGCTACGTACGAATTTTCTTGCTACGTACATCCACACAGTTTCTAACAGGCTGTTTTGGCGCTGAGTGAAACCCAAGTACGTGAGATTTCCGATCCTACTGAATTTCTCATTCATGGGTATAGCTTAGTGCTATTATTCTTCCTCCACCATGGTCTTGCCGCCGCCGTTTACATTAGGATTTAGGAATGATGTCGCTTATCAATTCCTTCCATAATATAGACGCTGCTCCAACCCTGTTTTCAATTTTATGTGGTTTAAGTTCATCATAAATAAGCACATCATTCACTATTGTTTTCTTTATCGAAACCCAAATTTGGACAGGGCTTCAACTTCTCGTGAATTTGACGATCTGTCTGACTCCATCCAAAGAATTGTATCCCTGTACCCACACACTGAAATCGTTATTACGGGCGATTTCAATGTACACAATTCTTCGTGGCTTCTCCATTCGGGCCAGACAACACCCGAAGGAATGTGCTGAGATCTTTGCTGAGTTTAGGCACCTACCTCAGCTTGTCAACGAGCCCACTCGAATATCGGACAACAATGGTCAAGCCGAAAATAATCTTGACTTGTTTCTTACGTCTGACCCTGATAAATACACTATCAGTGTATTAACGCCTCTAGGCAGATCAGACCATAGTATTATATCTGCAAATTTCTCGTGTCAAGCTAATCCAGTTAGAGAAAGAGCTCCGAAGAGAACCGTGTGGCAATACGAGAAAGTGCGGTCTCAACAACTTTTTCCGGTTCTCTATAAGGTCACTATGCTTCCTCGATAGCGACGTTGATTCCATCGCAGATATGATTACTAATATGATTATGTTGGGAATGAAAAATTTTATCCCGAAGAATTCTTCTCTTTCCTCGGTCCCTACGCTCGTCGAAAATGACAATCCAGTTGTTAGATCGCTCGCGAAAGCGAACCTTTCTGCTAGGCAGTTCGCCACCAACTCTTCACTGCAAGAGAGTGTCATGACTCCTCCATTTCTTGAGCGCGTCCATTATTCCATGGGACAAATCTTCTTACGCACTCGTGCTGTGGCGAGAGTCCTAAAGGATCTCAACATACATAAATCCGCTGGTCCGGATGGTATCGCCGCTATTATTCTGAAGAGGTGTTCTTCCACGCTGGCAAAATCCTTGCGTAAGCTTTTCCCTCTATCCTATTCTTCTGGGCTCGTTGCGAGCAGTTGGAAAACAGTATTTGTCCAGCCTATTCCAAAAAAAAAAGGGCAAATCTTCTTCTCTCTAAAATTATCGTCCGTTTGCACTTACGTCCCTTCTTTCTAAGGTCATGGAAACGGTGATAAACTATCAGCTCAAGAAATATCTCGAAGACCGTAAGCTTCTTAATGACCGGCAGTACGGCTTTTGCAGCAACAGGTCCACTGGTGATTTGATGGTTTATCTCACCGAACAGTGGAACAAATCTTTACATCGTTTTGGAGAAAGTAAGATTGTTGCACTTGATATTTCAAAAGAATTTGATAAAGTCTGGCATCTTGCTTTTTTATCGAAAATGCGTGCTTTCGGTATTGATGAGTCCCTCTCCCTCCTTCGTTGGATAAGAAATTTTCTTTCGATCCATTCAATACAAGTTGTATTGGACGGATTCAAGTCTGAAACCCACAATATAAATGCTGGTGTGACCCAAGGCTCCGTTTTATCTCCAACCCTCTTTATCATTTTTATTAATGATCTCTTGTCTGTTACTTCTAATTCAATACATTGTTTCGCTGACGATAGTACCCTTAGCTTCTCATATTCGTTCCCAGATTCACATCCCTCCTCTTCGAATGTGGAACTGCAACGGCAAAATATGATAAGCTCATTGAACTCTGACCTAAACAGCATTGTCCAATGGGGAATTAAAAACCGTGTAGAGTTTAATGCTTCGAAAACTCAATGCTGTCTGGTATCGTTGAAGCGAGATATACCCCCTTGCCACTGTCCATGGGTGGCACTTGCATCAATGAGACCGAACATCTCGAGATTCTCGGTATATGCATCACTGACCACCTCTTGTGGACCGAGCACATACGCGATGTCGCCAAAAATGCCGCAAGATGTTTGGGTTTCTTAAGCCGGTGCAAGAAATTTGTCTCCCCGTCTGATCTGGCTATTATCTATAATACCTATATCCGTCCAAAGCTTGTGACAATTCCAGCTACTTACTTAAGCTTCTTGGATGGATTACAAAAAAGAACTGTAAGAATGATTGGTGATAGAGACCGTAATACCCGCGCTTCCAGGAATGTCCATCGTTTTACCCTCGAGTCCAATTTCGGTCGTACGATCAAATTTAGCCGTACTACGCGAATGTGGAACTCTCTTCCACAATCTGTCTTCCCCGATCATTGCAGTGTTCAGGAATTTAAGACCAATATACACCGGCACCTCCTGTTCAACCCCTACCCTCTTTCCTAAAGCACTCACTGTGTCTATGGCATAATAAGTGTATAAAAACCCCTTGAGTGTATGTTTATTATAAAAAAAAATTAAATGTCTTTGCAGACATCGAAGCGAAAAAAGCAGTACATATAAGAACCACTCCTCAAATTCCACACCTTCAATTCTAAAGACTTTAAAAAACACAACAAGTCGATTATGCAGGCAAAGTTGTTGTTTGACTGGCCCGAATATCAACATATTTATTCAAGTCTGAATCCCGGTGCCGGTCAAGTCCTTTACCCAATGGATTTGCCATCGCTTTTGGTAAAGAATTACTTAAGACTCAGAATGGGACTCGAAAGAGTTTCCCTCAAAATCTCCAATAAGTCACTTCATCAACTTTTATCATTCATTTCAAAAACCAACATCAATACAATTCAATTTACGCAGCTCTCCTTATTCAAATAGCAGAAAGCCCTGGTAGCTAGCGCTATACTTATCTAATTATTGTTAATATTATATATTTATATTTTAATTAAATTATAATAATAATAATAATATTCCCTTATATGCCCTTTCTCAGACTTTAGAGACTCTCTCTTTACCAAATTTCATTAAAATCCATTCAGTAGTTTAGACATTATTAAGAATTTAAACTGACAGACAGAGCTATTTCACATGTGCTAGTCGTGAGCCGCAATTTTTGGAATTCATTACACTGACCCCTATGGTATAGTGCCAAACAGTTTTCAGTTCAAAAACCTCAATCCGAGAAACGAAAACGTTCAGGGCTAAGGAAGCACGTATTATACGTTTTTATTATGGAATTCAAAGGAAAAGGCAATTGAAGAATACAAATACGAGCTGTAGGAATATAGATTAGACATAATATATTTGTTTGTTTTCAAACGAAACAAACTATTGTAGTCAGTGTGGGTTGTGGGTGTGGCGTTCGTCCAGATTGTCCTTATTGTTGTATTAATATTCTTCGTAAGCGATACCCAATAAAATTGTATATTAGTCATAGAAAAACTTTTTAGGACATCATTTAAAAGCTTTAAACATCGCCGGGACGTAACCTGATTAAAATAATAATAAAGAAAAATTGAAGTATATATCTGCATATATCTGCATAAGTTTATCTTAAAGCTCTTGGAAATAAGAAGCACGAAATCGAAGACCCTTATAACAAAAATGTTTTTAAACAATCGATTAATTGGACCGAAAATATGTTTTGTCCTCTATCAAATAAGTCTCTAAATCAAATCCTCTTTGAAAAGAATTGGCAAAGAATACCTCGTTTTATAATGATACCATTTTGGGTTAATTTAAGAGGAATCTGAAACAGGTGGTTGGATATATGTATAAGGTATTCATAGATAAATGATAATTCGAGGGATATAAGTATACAAGGTCAAGTATATCTAAAGGATTTTTCAATAGGGACGACGCCATATTTTTTCCCGCTCTCTTGACATTTCTCTTCAGTAAGGTTTGCCATTTCATCATGGAAAGATATACGATCCAACAACGAGTCGAAGTTATTAAAATTTACTACCGAAATTCGGAGTCAGTGGTCAACACTTTAAGAGCGCTACGTACAATTTATGGTCGTCATAATCGTCCTGCCAGATCAACAATTGAGCGTCTAGTGGAAATATTTGAATCCACAGGCTCAGTACAAAATGTTCCCGTGCCAGTGAGACAAAGAAGTGCCCTTAGTGTCGAGAATATTGCTGCCGCTAGCGTATCAATTGCGGAAGATCCAAATCAGTGTCTCACAGGTCGTTCTCAAGCGTTGGGCATCTCTGTGACGTCGTTGTGGCGAATTTCGCGAAAAGATCTTGGCCTACATCCTTACAAGATCAAATTGACGCAATAACTGAAGCCGCTTGATCACCAGAAGCGTCGTATGTTCGTGAATTGGGCTGAGCAACAACTTGAAAATGATCCGGATTTTCATCGAAAAATCATCTTCAGCGATGAGGCTGCAAAATATGCGTTATTGGTCAGGCAGCAATCCACATGTGCTTCACGAGGCACCATTACATCTCGAAAAAATCACTGTTTGGTGCGGTTTACATGCTGGTGGTATCATTGGGCCGTACTTCTTCCGTGATGATCAAGACCGGCACGTTACTGTGAATGGGAATCGCTACCACTCAATTCTAACCGATTATTTTTTGAATGAATTGGATGATATGGACTTGGAATTGGATATGTGGTTTCAACAAGACGGTGCCACATGTCACACAGCGGGCCAAAAAATCGAATTATTGAGAACGAAGTTCGATGAGCGCATTATCTCCAGAAATGGACCTGTGAATTGGCCGCCTCGTTCATGCAATTTAACGCCGTTAGACTAGTTCCTGTGGGGCTACGTCAAATCTATAGTTTATGCCAAAAAGCCAGCGACGATTGATGAATTTCGTACGAATATCGAACGTGAAATTGCAGCACTATCGGCCGATTTATGCTTGAAACCATCGAAAATTAGGTTCAGCGTCTGGACTTCTGCAAGCGTGCCCGTGCAAAAGAAATTGAGTTCCATACATAATGGCATCAAATTTACACAGGAATAAAGAATTTCATTGATATCCAAAACCGTTTTGGTTTTATCTAAGAAAAACTTTTTTAGCGTCCCTATTGAAAAACCCTTTATAAGATCACATAATACATAGCATTAAAACTTCCCAAAAAATCACCACTCTATATTGATATTATTTAATTCGGTATGGTTCACATAACTGCATTTTAAGGATGTTTGAATAGTTCATCCTTTTTCTTCTGAAATGTGGTTTCTTGATTTATTTGTGTTATTATTCACGGAGTTAACATGAAATTAAATCTAATACAATACATTTCCAACGACGCGACGCACCGTTGTCAGTGTGATATCGTTGGGGAAGGTACCCCCGTGCAGTGTGTCGTCGTTGTCCAGCTATAACATAGTTTTTTGTTATTTTTTACTTCGTCGCGTCCTGTCCCAGTCTATGTTGCGTCGTCCGTTTTATTGCCAATTTTAAAATCAATTAATGCAAACAAACAAAATTAAACTAATTAATAAAAATAAAATAAAAAACCCAAAAACTAACAAACATACAACCCAACAATATAATCAAATCAGAATCACGAGAAAACCAAAAAAAAAAAAAACAGATAACAGTTTCAACATACAACAGAAAAAAAAAGCAAAGTCTCCAAAACCATCATCAAAAACAACATCAATAACACATGTAAAATTAATAGAAAAAAGCACCGCCCCGCCACTCAATAAAAATATATATATACTGTATATATATTTCAAGCCTACACAGCACATGTGAGTACGAGTGCCTATTGTTTAGCTTTTTTTTACTTGGCCTCCGAACACTTCGTTTTTCACACTTCAACTTTTGTTTAATTCGCCAAACTATTTTTAGTTTTTTTTTTAATTAGTTTGTCGATTACCTAATTCGCCCCACTATAACTTCGCATTTGTTTCTTTTGTTTTTTAGTTGTTTTGCATTTCCGTTACAAGTGCACTCAGTTATTTGGTTTTAGTTTATCTCGATAACGGTTTTTTCGCCTTTTGTTTAATTTGATCCAAGGCAGTGGCGTAGATAGGTAGGGAATCAGGGGGATATATCCCCCTCCATTCGGATCAACATAACCAGTTTCAAACAAGTTAAAGAAACGCACTCTGTCATTAGTAACTACTCACAGAATTCCAAGAGGCATTGTAAAATGTATATTCTGTACCTACATTCTATGGAGAAACAGCAAAATTTCTCTTTTTATATCGATTTTTAAAAAGCTTTTATTTTACGATTCTCACCAATTGATAACAAATAAACGTGCAAGAAAACGAGTTTCCACCCAGCTTTTCATTACAAAAAAATTAAAATTATTAAGATTTCTTCGCACCGTGTGACATATTGTTAAGTTGGTATAAGAAACCGTCGCAAACATGCAACACATTCATCCACACAAGCAAATGTTCGCACAACTGCGGTGTAGTTATCCAGAATCTTAAAGGTAGCGATAACTCACACTCATTCATTTTGACCAGAAAGCAAAATTACTCATTACATAAAGCATGCCTTACAAAAGCGGCAGATTTATTTATATATGTATTTAAACTAATTCATATTCAAATTAATGTGTATAATATACAAGCTGACCCTGCAGACTTCGTAATGCCTCAATCGATAATTGATAAGGATAACCCTCTACCACACTACCCAACCCACTACCCCCTTGTACTACCCCGTTACGACACTACTCTGTTACCCGCTACCAATTATTTCTGCACGCTTACCGTTGCACCATTAGCCAGAAACCCACTCCTTATTACCCGCAACCCGCAACCAATTTTTTTTGCATTTCAATTTTTCCATTTTTCCATTTTTTTTTTTACTTTTTCTTGCTTACAAGTTCCCAATCACAAATTTTCCAGTTTCCTTTCGAAAACCAGTGAGTTTTCCGAGTTCCTTTTTAAAACCCATTTTTAAATTTTCCAGTTTTCCATTTGAAAACCACTGCACGTAATATTACATATAATTTTCCTTTTGAAAAACAATGAGTTTTCCGAGTTTCATTCGAAACCCATTTTGAAATTTTCTAGTTTTCCACTTGAAAACAAATACATCCATAATTTCATGCAATTTTCCCTTTGAAAAGAACTTTCTATGCTTGCATTCGAAAACCCATTCTGAATTGTTTGGTTTTTCCAGTTTTCCCACTCTCCCATGAGGTTTTTCAATTTTTTTTTTTCACAGAAATCACCACTCAATACAACGGTATCAAACATGAAAATTTAGCAGAAAATTTCGGAGTCTGTAAGAGACATACAAACAAACACACATCCATTTTTATATATACTCCCCCCCCCCATAGCGAAAAGCTATCTACGCCACTGATTCAAGGTTGTTTTTTAGTCTAATCGGGATCGATGATAAAAATTTCTAGAGAAATTAGGCCAAAAGATAAGCAATCAATTTCAAATTATCTGGTGCATTATTTTTTTTTAATTATTACGCCCACCATTTAGCTATTTCTTTTTTTTTCTTTTTGTGGATGTTCAGAACCCAAGGGCGTTAAAATTCTACGCCTCTGCATAGGTGACAAAACACCCTTTAGGAAAAAGTAAGAACAAATGCAATGAATTGTAAAAATAACATCATTTAATTTTGCAATATGGTTTGTCGTTTTGCTTTGCGCCTGCCAGGTGTTGCAATTTGGTATGTAAGGGGTTTTCCAATAAGAGGTGTTATTTTGAATAGCCCGCTATTTAGGTAGCTGTCACTTTTGAAGCTGTCATTTTTTGACATTTGACAAGCAGAAACTACGCCATATAATAAAAATGGAACGATACACGCTTCAACAACGCATTGACATTATTAAAATTCACTATAAAAATGGTGAAAATTTGGCAAAGACGGTTCGTAAAACTAAAACATTTTTGGGTCGTCGTGAAGCACCTTGTCGGACCGCAATACAGCAATTGGTGGACAAATTCAAGCGTTAGGATAAGTTATACTGATGTGAAGAATAAAACCCGTACACGTCGCTCAAGAACAACTGAGAATATTGGTGTTGTAGTCCAAAATGTTGAAGAAAACCCAGGTTTATCCATTCCTCGTTCTTTGGAATTAGGAATTAAACAAACATCATTACACAGTATTTTGCATCAAGTCTTGGGTCTTAAGGCTTATAAAGATCAGTTAACACAAGAGCTCAAGTCGGCTGATCAGTGATCATCAACAAGGTCGTGTCCTTGCTGATTGGGTCCTTGAAATGCATGAAAATGATCCGGAATTTCATCGAAAAATCATCTTGACTGATGACGATGAGGCCCATTTCCACCTCGAAGGCTACGTCAACAAACAAAACCGTCGCATCTGGGGCTCGGAAAACCCAAGAGTTATTGTTCAAAATCCTCTCCATCCTCAACGCGTGACTGTTTGGTGCGGTTTATGGTCAGGCGGGGTCATTGGACCTTACTTTTTCGAAAATGAGGCTGGAGCAACAGTTACGGTTAATGAATTGCACTATCGAGAGATGATAAATGATTTTTTATTGGCCACCGAGATCTTGTGATTTAAGACCTTGCAACTTCTTCTTTTGGGGCCACGTGAAAGATAAGGTCTACGCCAACAGCCCAGCGTTTCGATTCAAAACCTCAAAGATGGAATTCGTGAGGCTATCGAGAACATAGGGTAGCCACTTTGCGATTTGGTTATGGAAAATTTCATGAAAAGGATATGGTCCTGTAAGCGTGGTCGTGGCGGCCATTTGGCTGATGTTGTGTTCCATTATTAACGGCATACCTTCCCAGCAAACATTTTCATTCAGAAATGAATCACAATAAAATCAAAAAAGTGAACAAATCGACCGAAAAAGAATACAGAAAAGAATTATTTTGAGTTTTTTTACCTGGGCTCTTAGACACCGATTTGAATCATTAAAGGGAATCATTTAGGATTTTAAAAGTCTTCATTTAAATGAACGTATATAATGTTCTATATATTCATTTAAATGATTACTTCATGAACCTTTTCTGAATCATAAAAATGATTTCAATATGATTAATTAAAATGAAGGTATATACTCAGAATTCTCTCACTTAAATGAATTATATTGGAATCATTTTTATGATTCAAAAAAGGTTCAAGAAGTAATCATTTAATTTTTTTATTTTTTTTTTATTTTTTGGTCTTAACACCTTTACGTCACATACTTGCAACACAAAAATCAATTTATAAAACTTTTATATTTTATTGTGCTTATTTTAAAACCCGTACAATTGTTTCGGAACCGTCATCACCACATCAAAAACTTTTGCCAAATAATAATTCACGATTTCAGGTTCAAAACGATAAACTAAACTTTTGTCGCGACAATGACCCGTTATCCTTACTCCTTTGTAAGGAAAATAAATAAGGGCGAACAAAACAATCCTCATAAGGATACACAAAGATTCATGAAAATGAGCGAAAACTGATAATGCACAAACGTTTGCCTATGTAAGAAGAATAAATAAAGGACAAAAAAAAACTTTTGCATGGAAAGATCCACCAACAAGATCTTGTATACACTCAACTCATATTTGTGAAGAAAAAAGAATGAAAAATGAATATTGTTTTTTCGTTTTGTTTCATTTTTTCGAATCTTTGTGTATCCTTATGAGAATTTTTTTGTTTGCCCTTATTTATCAAATCTCTCACCATGTCCCCCGTAAAAATGTGAAGGATCTTTCTGTACATTTATAATTCATTCACAAAACTGAACGTTTTATGAAAATTGTTCTTCATTTTTTGTGAACAAAATCTGAACATTCACAAAAATGTTTGCTGGGTAATATGCTCGTGGCCGCCATTTTTATTGATACTACTACTACGAAACTTTTGTGAAAAGTAAATTAATACTTTGCATTTAAAAATCCAATTTCACAGTTCAATAGTGAATATTTAATTATTAAACGAATCGTTCAAATACACTTTAATGCTTTTTTACTTAAAACACCTTTCGCTTAAAGTTTTCCTGTTTTATTGGTTCAGAAGAAAAATTGAGATCAGCAAATATAGAACAACAATAATTTCTTTTGATTACAGTGGAAAAGTAGCAACATTTTAACACCATCTTTGACAGACAACAAATATCTTTGAGTTTGAAGTTTGAAAATAACTACTACTTTCAGTTTCATAACAATAAATTTTGCGTCATTAAAAACAAGGT
>CAKKXW010000005.1:19087822-19117803 GCA_920937365.1 Sphaerophoria rueppellii | reverse complement strand
TATTGGCCTCAATCATAATAATTTTGTTTCATCTTAAACGTTTATGTGTAAATGAATAGATAATTAATTTTGTTACAAATTCAAAATTGTAAATAACCATACAGTGATTTGTAATTTTTTATATAACTGATCGAGACGATCAGATGTCACGATGGACGAGTTATAGATTGTATACTTGTTGCGTTAAGTTAAATATATATTAAGAGAATACTCAGTCATAAAACACTTTGTGTATAGTAATAGTTTTGATCAAATTAAAATTGCAGAGTAAAAAATATAAATATAAAAATGTCAAAAAAATAAATTATTAATTAGATATCATTTATACGAATCAGTTTGATATTTCTTAAATAAAATCATTAGAAAACCAAACGACTTAGTATCATTTGCATTTCACAATTACTAACATGATTATTTTGGGAATGAAAACTTTTATCCCGAATATCTACAGTTAAAAGCATCAAACCCAAGGAAAAGCCATGGTTTGACTCAAGCTGAAATTTCGTAATCTTTTTACGAATAAATTGCTCTTAATTGAGCTTATTTAGGCCCATTTGCTCAATCGGAACATAAATTTATGTTATACTTAAAGTTCTCCTTTTGTATGGGGATTTTATGTAGAACTTAAGAATTCCGGAACGTCCCATTTTCAAAAATGAAAACTTTATGTAGAACTTACATTTATGACTCGAATGAACAAACGGCTCTTAAGGTACTTACAAAAAAAAGATAAAAATTAACTTTTTGCGAAAAACGAGAGTAATTACAAAATGCGTGCGTATAGTGCGGTTATAACGTGTGCAATCATTCTATTTTCCTTTCCTTTTTCTTCTTCTTCTTATTTTTATATTTCAAAATTTAATATGGGCGGATGGGCGGGATATTTGAATTTTATACCAGTAAAATACAATAATTTAAATTTAAAGTTTATTTCGTTATTTTATATAATTCAAAAATTAAATTCATTTTTAAACAAAATTCATATTTGACGAAACACCGGCCACGTTGAAAGGCTGTAGGCTTCAAGTTTCTTTA
This sequence comes from Sphaerophoria rueppellii, assembly GCA_920937365.1. NCBI lineage: Eukaryota > Metazoa > Arthropoda > Insecta > Diptera > Syrphidae > Sphaerophoria > Sphaerophoria rueppellii. The sequence goes on along the minus strand of CAKKXW010000005.1, from coordinate 19,116,768 downwards.
TCGGGAAGTAGGGTCAGTTTGACGATAGGGGGTCTGAGCACGCCGTTGGACGTTTTGACGTCGGCGACCCTGACCTTGCCGTCCTGCCCTTCGACGACCCCTATAACTCCTCCTGTTTTCCACCGCGGCGAGATTGGGGTGCTCCTGTACCCACTTGGATCGTGATTGTAGGCCAAGCAGATACTCCATGGACCACTTCTGCCAGAACTGCTGCTTGAGCCAGCATAGAAGCTGCCTATTAGAAGATGCGCTGGGGTGAGGGCTTGTCCGTCGTTGGGGTCGGCGCTTAGCGGCGCGATTGGTCTTGAATTGAGGATTCCCTCGACTTCGATTACCATGGTGAGAATCTCTTCTTTTGTGAGTAGTGCGTTGCCCACGGTACGCTGTTTTCGCCGCTTTCACCGCCACCTCCCATAGACCTCCGAAATGCGGTGCCCTGGGCGGTATCAAGGCGAAGCTGAAGCTTTCCTCTGCTGCGTACTGTTGAACAGCTTCTGCACCTCGCTCCATCTCCTCTTGAATTTCCCTCAAGATCGTCTGAGCTCCGACAAAGTTCGTCCCGTTGTTGGCGAACCGAGTTGCCTAACCCAGTTGGCAAACCGAGTTGGCGAACCGAATTTTCAAACCGAGTTGCAAACCGAGTTGAAAACCGAGTTGACTCGTTCAACTCGAGTTGGGCAAACCGAGTTGCAACTCGGTTTGCAAAAAACCAACTCGAGTTAACTCGGTTTACAAAATTTACGGTTCGGCACATCACTAAACAGAACCTTCGTCGATAGATAAACTGACGTAAAATAAAAATCATGAATCTCTGAAAATAAGCAGGACCATCAGGGGTAACAAAAGCTGTAAACTGAATAGAACTCTCATTAATCGGAATATGATGGAAAACATTTCTGAGATCCAAAATAGTAAAATATTTTGTTCCATCTAATCTTGCTAAGCAATCATCTATAACTGGAATGGGGAAGCTATCCCGCACAAGAATTTTGTTAAGGGCTCAATAATCAACACACAATCTCTTTTCGTTATCTTTTTTTGGGACCAAAACTAACGAAAATGCGTATGCGTACTAGGTCTAATTATATCTTTTTCTAATAACTCCTTCACTTGTTTATCTACAATACGTTTGTCAGAAAAAGACAACCTTCGCGGAGGATAACTTATTGGAGTATAAGACGTAAGATCGGAATATTTTCAACATTAAATATTCCTAACGAATTCGGAACTTAATTTAAGGTTTATATCGTACTTATCTTCCAATATTTCAAAAGTATCTTTATTAAGTATGTTAGGCAACGAATCACTCACACTGTATCTACGTTCCGAACATGATGCCTTAATCGTATGAAGCAATAGACTACACAACGAACAATGTGCCGAATTTTCAGGACTACATATTTTTGGCTAATGATTTGTACATGCAATGTATCACTTGGTCATCAATTTTAATTTTATTAGAATTTTGGTTTTGGTACATTATTTGGAATAAAACATAGTTTAATTTTAAAAATGTTAAAAAAATTGCGACTCAATAACACTGGATAGGGACATAAGTATCCGTAACAACATAAATTTTTATATTTTTAGTAAGACCGTTAAATTTATATACTGACAAAAAACCTCCTGCGAACTGGTAAGCTACCTACTCCAAAGTATCCCGTTGGTCTTAAATGTTTACAATTCCACCCCTTTGAAATCTCAGAATGCCTAATCAAACTAATCGGACTACCGGTATAAAGAAAGAAAGAAATATACGTGTTACAATGCGGATCAGAAGGATCAGTAGTAAGAAAAGCAACACTTACATAATTTATCTCATTCAAATTTTAAACCTCAGGATTTACAACAACAACAGAAAGGTTTTGGTTAGAGCCGGAACAGTTATCATCAATTAATGCAACACCATTAGAGCTTTGAAGGGGTTTCTTAGGACAATCCTTGAGAACGTGTAATGCTGAACCACATCTGAAACAGGATACCTTTGGACGCTTTGGATGTGGACTTAATGTGGAGATGTGGCCAGTTCCAGAGCAGTTATAACACTGAATGGGTTTTCTTTGGGAATCAACAGCGGAACATTTAATCTTAGGCTTTGATCCTATAGAATGGTCGGAAATGTGCACAACTTGATTTTCTTGATTGTACGTGCTGGATATAGAACGGCAATGTTAGCGGAGCGATCTTGGAATCCATCGATGATGAACTGAATTGTTTGCTTTTCATCGATTTCGGCACGTGATGCAAGATCTTGCATTTTTAAAATAAAACCCATAATCGAAGTATTTGATGACAAAACTGAAGTTCTTCTCATTTTGACAATAACTTCGCAAATTGAATAGTTATGGCCAAAATTGGCAACGAAATTGTTTCGGAAATCATCGTATGTGGAGGATTCATCAATTTGCATATCAATTTCGGCAGCAGAATCGAGCTTCATCAATCTACGAATAGATTTTAATCGGAAAACAGAATTACCTTGAACTGAATCACACGCTCGTTCAAAATTATTTATCCATTTTCTTTCATCATATGAGTTGTCACCAGAAAATAATGGAATAGAATGCTTGATCCTTGATATTCTTGAACGTAGGTGAAGTTGATGTAGAAAAGGAAAATGCTTCATTTTCTTCTTGACTTGCTAGCTCCCGACGCAACTCCTTCAGCTTCATTTTTTTTTTTCTATCATTTTGATTTCTGCATCCATCTCAGCTTCAGTTCCAACTGCTTTTTCTTGATTTTGTTGCGGAAATTCGGAATATCTGTGTGCGTCAGCATGACGAACATTCTCGGCTTCAATGAAATTTTCTTCGGAATGGTTATCTTCAGAATGGTTTTCAAAAAGCTTACGTAATTCAGAAATGTTTGCATCTGCTACAAACTCAATATTGTGTTAACTTTTCAATTATCTTTATCAATTCTTGCTTTTTCAACAGTCTGGTCTTTAGGGTGGCCCACTCAGTGGCGTAACTGCCACCCGTCTTACCGGTTTCAGAAACCGGGGCCCGAAAGCTGGAAAGAAAAATAATAATAAATATAAGATAATAATAATACACTCACATAAGAATATAAATTTGTTTTATTTTAGTAAATAATAGTTGTTGCCTTGTCATTTTACATTGGAGATAAAGTCCAGCCATAACTCAAAAACCACATATTTTGTTTGTTATTATCCTATCTAGCACTCCTTGACTTGATTTGAAAAATATTTTCTCTAATATTAGGTCCGTTCGCGTACCCTCCTAAAACAGTCCAATTTTACGAAAAATTACGAAATTTAACCAAATGCTGTTCGCGTACTCAAAAATTTGGTAATTTTTCGTAAAAGAGAGGGCTCACGAGAGAGTAAAAAATTTCCCCAACCTACGAATTTTAGCCCAAGAAATTTCTTTGGGCTGATTTGTGAAAAGTGTCAAAATTGTTTGAAAATAGCAAATAAATAAGTAAATTCAAATTCAAAGTTTCAATTCTTCATACAAAAAAACTTGACAGTTAAAATGTGGGTAAAATTTGTTGTTTTCCCGTTCGCTTAATTTTTTGTAGTTTTGTTTTACTTTGAGAGAATTTTACCCCCACTCCTTAAAATGTCTTGTTTTACGAATTTTAGTGCAGAAAGTACGCGAACGGACCTATTAATTTGCTCTGTTAGTTTGCTCTGTTTTTTGTTTGGTTCGAGACGAACAAAATATTTGAAATGATCCCGTGCGTTGCGTAGCTCTTATCTCTTTTGACTTGATTTTAAAACTTTTTTCTACGGTTTTAATTTAAATTAAGTGTGCTTTGTAAAAATTATATGTTTACTTTGAATTGAACTGTGTAGTCTGTATTGTGGTTTGTTAGAGTTGTAAGCATTTTTAGAGAAATAAATCCGTGCGAGTAATCATTTTTTTTTTATAATTTGCACCCACTCAAGGGATTCTTATACCCTTTTTATGCCAGAGACACAAGAAGTGCATTAGGAAGAAGAGAAGGGATTGGAAAGGAGGTGTTGATGTACATTGGTCTTAAATTCTTGAACATTGTAATGACTGGGAAAGACAGAGTGTGGAAGAGAGTTCCACATTCGCGTAGTATGGCTAAGAAATGATTCTCTATACTTGAGTTTGAAACGCGTTCACTGAGCGCACAAGTGGCTGCCAAGAAACTGAATCCTATATACTCATTTTTTAACCCACAACATCAGGAAAAGAAAAGAGAAATTGGTGACGATGACGAGGAAAGTGATTTATTGTCGACCTTTCTCAAGCAAATGCTTTACTCGAGCAAGCATATCAAACACTAGGAGATTTCCGAAATGACTATGAGGAAGCAAATTCACAGGTGATTAAACTTCGTGCTGATTGGAGAGTCAAGGTTGACTTTCAGAACAAGCGGATCAAGAAAACCAAGGAATATTTTGAAGAATTGTGTGAAGACGAAAGACTCTCTGATTGAAATATGATGTTAATATTTTCCATGGATGTCTTGATATTATTTGCAATCAATTATTGATTCGATTTGAAAGTATGACGAACGTAATCAAAACTTTTCGAGTACTTCAACCACAGGAATTAACAGAAATGACGTATCAAGAACTCTACAGGGAAGCTCAAATACTGGCAAATATTGCTGAAGACATTATTGGCTCATTTCCAGAACAATTAGTTTCTCTTCGATCATGTCTCAGCAAACAAATTGAAAAACTAAGTTCTGTCAAGCAACTTGAAGACTTATTAATTATTGAAAATTCAGCTTTATCTTCGAGTTTTCAAGAAAGTTGCACAGCCTTGATTTTGTTTTTAACCATTCCGGTCACAGATGTTACAGCAGAGAGGTCCTTTTCAGAATTAAAAATTGTTAAATCATATTTTGGCAAGAGCGTTTGAGTAATTTGAGTATTCTCTCAATTGAACATGAAGTAGCAAGTCGTATGAGAAATTACTTGGATCAAATTATTAAAAGTTTGCCGATTTGAAAGTAAGACGTATTTAATTTTGAACTCAACAGTCAATTTTCTTCACTGTTTTTGTATTTGAGCATTTTTTTTTTTCAACATCATTTGTACGCATAGAATAATACCTATAAGAATCAGACTGTTGCCCCCATATCTATAGTTACGCCACTGGGCCCACTTCTGATGTTGTGAAATGATAATAAGGCGTTTGGTTTTACGATGTTTTTTTTTTTTTAAATAAACAAACTGATTTGTCTAAATGATACCTTAGTAATAATTATTTCTGTTGACAGTTTTGTATTTATATTTTTAACTCTGCAATTTTAATTTTGATCAAAATATTCACAAAGTGATTTATGAACAATTATTTTCTTAAATATATAAACGCAACATCTATAGTTCCTTATAATTAAAAAATAGAGTGGCGCGACAGCTCTTGAAGAGCCAAGGCCTAAGTGGTTTACTCTCATTCAACAATTCTCTAGGTGCGTGTGAAGAATTGAGGGGACCTACAATTTTACGCCGATTCCGAACGGCAAAGTTGAGAAGCACTTTTTCATGACAGATGATACTCTTGGAAGTTTTGTCAGCTCTTCGCAAGAGGCAGTGTCCGTGAAAGATGAAATAAAAACTTTTGGCCTGAGTAGGATTCGAACCCACGACGTTCTGCTTAGCAGCCAACGCACCTAACCACTAACCTACGGACACTACTAGTTCCTTATAATTACTTACTCTAAATCATTCTTGGCCAAATCAGGTGTTCCGAAGGGGAGCCATCTGGGGCCCCTACTCTTTATATTAGCTATCAATGATGCAACGTTATGTGTAAATAAAAGTGATATTCTTGCTGATGATATGAAGATATATAAAAATATAACTTCTGCAAATGATCACATTTTACTTCAAAATGATATTAACCGCTTTACATTATGGTGTGAAAATAACAGTTTAAAACTTAACCCGATAAAATGTCAAACAATGACCTTCTCTAAAAAACGTTCACTTTCAGCTTACGACTATGTCATTGCAAATCGCACTTTAGCTCACGGTTTTACTGTTAAGCACTTAGGAGTTCTTCTTACACATAATGTAGATTTTTCTGAGCATATTAAGGGCATAGTCAATAAAGCTAATTCTATCTTAGGTTTTATTAAGCGATGGGCAAAAAACTCCAAGGTCCTAATGTCACCTGTGTTTTATACAACAGTTTGGTTAGTCCCCATCTAGAGTATGCATCGCAGGTGTGGTTTCCCTTATATGAGGTTCATATTGAAAGACTGGAATTTGTGCAGCGGATTTTTACCCGTTTTTGTTAAAATGGTTTCAGTGGATTGATCCCCCCCCCCTTAATACCCTTCCATACGAAAATCGTTTGTGAATCCTTAATATGCAAAAACTACAACAGAGAAGAAATAATAATATTATATTTTTCCATCAAATTATAACTGGAGTCACTGATGCTCCTGACCTTCTCTGTAAAATATTGTTTTGCTCTCGAGGGGGAGGTTATAATCTCCGTAATCAGGATCTGATTAAGATCCATATTCACCATACTTATTATGGAATGCATGAGCCTTTGACACCATGGGTAAACTTATAAACTGGAACTCAAAACTTTTTGATTTTAATTTAAGTAAAATTCAACTTAAAATAATTTTGAAAACCAGTGTTCCACTTTGTTAATGTTTTATGTTGATTTTGTAATGTTTTTTTCTTTATTTTATGTTAATTACTTATGTGTGTTGTGTTATTTGTTTTAGTTTCGTTATGTGCTTACTAACAACTAACACCACACTAAGTGATGAGCCGGTGGTATAACACAGTCCCTGTGTTGGCAAACCATTGGTCGTAATTTGGTGCTTGCTGTTAGCCTATACGACCAATTCTAAAAGTGTGTAAAAAAAAATGTTGTTGAAAATAAGTTAAGAGCTTTTAATATGTGTCCTTGTTTGTATAGTTAGTTTTTGGATAATGTAATATTATTATTATAAATGAAGGATTAGTCGTCCCGTACTGTAGATCACTGATCTGATCAGTTATAACAAGATTGGAAACCTACCTACGTTTTACCCTCCAAATACCTCAAAACTTTTTTTTTATTTTTTTCATACACACATACTCTTGCAGCAAACTTGCGTTTTATCCCAGTGGCAAATTTCCCAATTTTCACCAAGGAATCACCATGCGATTCACCAAGGAATGGGAGCTTCACTCATGAATATGAAGGTGAATCATTTGGTGAAATTTACACAGGGCTGTCATTGGAGTTCACCAAGTGAATTTCTTGGTGAATATGCATCAGTGAAGTAATTGAATAAAAGTATTCTGTGTTTTCATTTGTTCTCTAACTCCGATGAAATGTTAAATGATAGTTCATTGGTGAACTCATCCCTTTTTTGAAAGTTGAATTTTCCACTAAGTACTTTTTTCATGGCTGAAAAATATTATCAAAATGCAGCTGTGAAATTAAAAACCACCAAATGTAAATATCAAAACAAATTTATTAATTAATATTTCTGAAAAGAACACAATATTGTTTTAAATAATAAACTGGATCTGCTACTGTTTCTTTAATTGTTTGCCGCTAAACGACTCCTTTTAAGTTGCTCCACACTCCTGGTTCCAGAATACCTTTAAAAATGTTTAGATATTTAGTTCAATTTAATTTCTATATATATCGAAAATAAATACCTATTTACACTCATGTTTTCTCCTGTGCTATTTAATTATTATTAATTCACCTTTAAAAATAACTTACACTGATGTGAAGAATTCACATCAACTGTCTTTAACTAAGATTTCGATTGCACTGATTGAACATAGAAAAAAACATTTTTTTAGTACGATCACAGACAAAAATAGTGGAAAAAAACAAAACCATTGCGTCGTCACCGGTCGTCGTCGCGTCGTCCTCGAGCAATAAAAGTTGAAAGTACATAATGTTTATGTACACGGATTCCTGCAGGTCATTTCCACCCTTAAAAGAAAATAAAAAAACTATCAGCTGCGCTAGTAGCTAGACAATATTTTTGTTCCTTTTTTGTTCGCTTATTCTTCTTCTTATGAATACAACACACAGTGCTCAATGCCAATTGCGAAATCGTGAAGCTTTGCAGGACTTTTCCTTACTGAAATCACAACGTTTAGGTATGCGAAGAAACGAAAGCGTTAGTAGAACAGAAATATTGTACAGAGGAAAAAGGGCATTACTTTATTCCTATGAAATCATTTCTTTATTTTTCCTCTTAAAAGTGTGGAAAGAATTCCTTGCTCTTTTCACCAAATTTTTTCACCAAGGATGAAATTTGCCACTGGGATTATGTAGGCAATTGTATCATTATTACAATAAAACGCATATTCTTACAGCTAACCTGTTCCTTTTAGTTTGTATTACACGCATACTCTTACAGTTAACCTGCTCCCTTAGCTTCTAGGCAAATGTCATTTTGACCGCAAGCTTTCTTGTTGAAACTGATCAGTGCTGTAGATCACCTTAGTCGTCCCATACTGTTATATTACCGATACTGACACCGACATTTACTTTGACAAACACAAACACCGACATTTGCAAACTGGCGTCTTGATTTATCCATTTCCTTTTGTCCTACTGTTCATGTTCTCCTTTAGGAAAGGTTTTTATTTTTAGTGTTCATCGAGTCATTAAGCCGTGAACACTACCAGCCAGCGTCACTTATCCAGTAATTTAATTCACGAAAATTAAAACTTGAAAATTGTTAATTATCAACCGAGATCACGCCTTTATTCCTGAGCTTTTTCGAATAGTTTTTTTTTTTTAACTATCTAGTCGACACATTTTGGTTTATAAAGCGTAAACGAAGAGTGTGCGTTTAATATTTATTAACAAGCAATAAAAAATCAGCAGCTAATATAAAAAAAAATTCATTATTGGCTATCATTTACTATTTTAAGGAGCAATCTGACTTGTCCTTGAGTTTTACCATAAAAACTACTACCTTTATCTTCAAACGTTGAAAGTAGTTACTTTTGAAGTAATTTTTTTGTTTTTTTTTTGTAAATTATGTAAATTATTTCTTTGGTTAATTTTCAGGGTAATGCTTCTGAGTTAAATTATACATTCATCTTTTCTTCGACGTAAATATATAATTGCTCCTTCTAGGTATATTACGATATGATAATGAAAGGAAAATAAGACAGATGAAGTCAAGATCTACAAATATTCTTGATAACATTAATAACCACTCAATCAATTATGTATATATTTTAGATAACACAACTTAATTTCATGCTTAAAAAGAAAGTTAAAAATCGATTTAAATTTCTTTGGCTATGGTAAAAATATGAAAGTTTTGATAACTCTGTTTTGAGTATAAGTGTAGTTACAAACCTACAATTTAAATGTCTTAATATCTCCCGTCGTTTTTGGGTATTGAAAGGTAAAATATATAAATAGTGTTTTAACAACAACTTTTTTAACTTTTCATAACTTGACTTGGCAAGGCTTTCCATTGCCTTACATTAGTTTAGTGATAAAATATCAATTTTTTAATTAAATAAAAGCATTAAGGCTGAATCACAAAAGCGCTTCAGCTTCAGCTTCGCCTGACGTTTACGAGTTTAGCTATAGCAATTAAATGGGCGCATTCACTAATCTAGTCAGTACGTAGTCGATTTTCAACTAGCTTTGTGAATGCAAATTTGCACAACAAAGCTAGTCGAAAACAATCAGCTGATTATGAAATGTCAAAATCTGTCAACTACCTTTGAAGTCGAAATTTTTACACTACGTCGGAGGGGAAATTTCAACTCATTTCTTAGTTGTATTTGGCCAATCAGAATGACTTGACTACGTAGTGACTACGTTAGTGAATGGGGCCAATGCTTGCTATCACAATGACACTTCGACCTCACGTTTCGTACGTAATGTGACTCCAAACGGAAGCTCTAGTTCTAATATGCTGATGCTGAACTTTTGCTTTGTCTGACAGCTCAGCAGCTGTTTAAGAAAAAAAAATACAAACACAGAATTCATTTGTTTTTATAGCAGCGTTACCACTTTGGCTTTATATACATTGAAGCACAGAGGGACAAACAGTTTTTTTTTTTGTTGTATAATATGCACACACCCAAATAGTTTTTATACCCTTATTATGCCATAGACACAGTGAGTGGTTTAAGTAAGAGGGAAGGGGTTGGAGAGGAGGTGCCGGTGTACATTGGTCTTAAATTCCTGAACACTGCAATGATCGGGAAAGACAGAGTGTGGAAGAGAGTTCCACATTCGCGTAGTACGGCTAAGGAACGATTCTCTATACTTGAGCGTACTGTTACATAGCCAAACAACTCGTAGCACAAACATCTACAATACCGTTGGTATCTTCTTCGAATTTTAGATTCAAAGTTAAACACACAAAATAATCGAAAAAGGAACTTAATGGTACCTGTTGCTACCTGTTGCTAAAAGATGACGATGTTATGTCGCCGTCGCAATCGTCGCCGACGTCGTCGTCGAGCTCCGAATGCCTGAATACATCCCCTGGTCATTAGTTGATCTTGAAGATGACTTGACTGCTACTCCTTTTCGTGGCTCGATAGAAGAAAATGCAACCTGAAAAAAAAGAAAAAGAAATGGTTAATGGTGTTTACAAAAGGAAAGAAAATGGAAAAAAAAATGAAAATACACAATTTGGAGTTTCAAAAGACTAATTTCCATACCCGTGGAGCGAAATTGGGCTCGAGGGTAAACCGATGGGCATTCCTGGAAGCGCGGGTATTACGGTTGAATTGTTTAAGGGGTGGAATGCAATTGGCTATTTCACTAGAGCAATTACCGTAGAAGTAACGATAAAACAAGGAAAGACACGAAACGTTACGACGGTGTTATAATGAAGTGAATGAGTTAGTAATCTCTCTATCACCAATCATTCTTAAACTTATTTTTTGTATTCAATCCAAGAGGCTAAAGTAGCTGAAGCACCAGCCCAGAGATGTGAATTGTCACAAGTTTTGGACGGATATAAGTCTTATCGATAATAGCCAGATCAGATGGGGAGAAAAATTTCTTGCACCGTCTTTAGAAAGCCAAACATCTTCCGGAATTTTTGGCGACATCGCGTATGTGCTCGGTCCGCAAGAGGTGGTAAGTGATGCACATACCGAGAATCTCGAGATGTTTGGTCTCATTGTTGCAAGTGCCACTCATATACAGAGGCAAGGGGGGTATATCTCGCTTCAACGATACCAGACAGCATTGAGTTTTCAAAGCTTTAAACTCTACACGGTTTTTAATTCCCCATTGAACAATGCTGTTTAAGTCAGAGTTTAATGAGCTTATCATATTTTGCCGTTGCAGTTCCACATCCGAAGAGGAGCGATGTGAAACTGTAAACGAATATGAGAAGCTAAGGGTACTATCGTCAGCGAAACAATTTATTGGATTAGAAGTAACAGGCAAGAGATTAATAAAAATGATAAAGAGGGTCGGAGACAAAACGGAGCCCTGGGGCACACCAGCACTTATATTGTGGGTTTCAGACTTGAATCCGTCCAATACAACTTGTATTGAACGGTTCGAAAGAAAGTTTCTAATCCAACGAAGAAGAGATTCATCGAAACCGTAGGCTCGCATTTTCGATAAAAGAGCAAGATGCCAGACTTTATCAAATGCCTTTGAAATATCAAGTGCAACAATCTTACATTCTCCAAACGATGTAAAGATTTGTTCCACTGTTCGGTGAGGCAAACCATCAAATCACCAGTACACCTGTTGCTGTGAAAGCCGTACTGCCGGTCATTAAGAAGCTTTCGGTCTTCGAGATATTTCTTGAGCTAATGGTTTATCAGCGTTTCGATGACCTTAGAAAGAAGGGACGTAAGTGCAATCGGACGATAATTGGAGAGAGAAGAAGATTCGCCTTTTTTTGGAATAGGCTGGACAAATGCTGTTTTCCAACTGCTCGGAACGAGCCCAGAAGAATAGGATGGACGGAAAAGCTTACGCAAGGGTTTTACCAGCGTGGATGAACACCTCTTCAGAATAATAGCGGGGATACAATCCGGACCAGCGAATTTATTTATGTTGAGATCTTTTAATACTCTCGCCACAGCACGAGTGCGGAAGAAGATTTGTCCCATTGAATTATTGACGCGCTCAAGAACTGGAGGAGTCGTGACACTCTCTGGCAGCGTAGAGTTGGCGGTGAACTGCCTAGCAAAAGGGTTCGCTTTCGCGAGCGAGCTAACACCTGGAGTGACATTGTCGATGAAGAAGAAGAAGAATTCTTAATATTTTTTTTACAAATGACCAAAAATTCTTATTGCCTTTGGGACATTGCTGTAGTTTTTGCCTTAATTTTTGGTCATGTAAAAATTTGGTCCTACGAATATGGGCGTTGCAGGCCTTCCTGACTTATATAAACTTGTTCCGGTTTTCCTCAGTTGGGTTTTGCTCTAAAACACCGGAACTTTACTTCTTTTTCCCTGATAACCTCTTTCCAGCTTGAATCAAACCATGACTTTTCCTTGGATTTGATGCTTTTAACCCTATTCGGGATAAAAGTGTTCATTTCCAAAATAATCATATTTGTAGTCATATCTGCCCTGGAGTCTACGTCACTATCGAGGAAGCATAGTGACCAGTTAAAGATCCGGAAAAAGTTGTTGAGACCGTCCCAGTTGGCTTTCTCGTATTGCCACACGGTTCTCTTCGGATCTCTTTCTTTAACTGGATTAGTTTAACAGGAGAAATTTGCAGATATAATACCTACTATGGTCTGATCTGCCTAGAGGCGTCAGGGTCAGACGTAAGAAACAAGTCAAGAGTATTTTCCGCTTGGCCATTAATGTCCGATATTCGAGTGGGCTCGGTGACAAGCTGAGTAAGGTGGTTAAACTCAGCAAAGACTCAGCGGACATTCCTTCGTGTGTTGTCTGGCCCGAATGGAGAAGCCACGAAGAATTGTGTGCATTGAAATCGCCCGTAATACCGATTTCAGTGTGAGGATACAGGGATACAATTCTTTGGATGGAGTCAAACAGAGCGTCAAATTCACGAGAAGTTGAAGCCCTGTCCAAATTTGGGCTTCGATAAAGAAAACTATAGTGAATGATGTGCTTATATATGGAGAACTTAAACCACATAAAATTGAAAACAGGGTTTGAGCAGCGTCCATATTGTGGAAGGAATTGATAAGCGACATCATTCCTAATGTAAAGGGCGGCAAGACCATGGTGGAGGAAGAATAATGGCACTAAGCTATACCCATGAATGAGAAATTCATCGGAATTCTCACCTACTTGGGTTTCACTCAGCGCCAAAACAGCTGGCCTGTTAGAAACAGTGTGGATGTACGTAGCAAGAAAAGTCGTACGTAGCCCACGAGCATTACAATAGTCAATTTTCGATCATTGCAATATATAAACAAATTTAAAATAAAAACAGACGAAATCTAAGAGAAGCTGCTTTTTTTTCGAATCAACTTCCCCGCTACTGTTATGCCTTAGCGGTGGCGTGAGTCGATCCGACCCTGGAACTCAAATAGCAACTTCCGTTGTTGCTAACATAACATATGCATACATTGCATGAGCAAAGAAAAAACTCATTGCAATGTAACGCATATCATAAGCCATGCAACTGTAAGAGGTAGGGAAAGTGGAGGATGGGTACTCACATATGCTGTGTAGGCTTGATATTTTTTTTTCTGTTGTATGTTGAAACTGTTTTTTTTATTGTTTTTTTTTCTTTTACTTTTTGTGATTCTAATTTGAGTTTAATGTTGGGTTGTATGTTTGTTGGATTTTATTTATTTATTTATTTTTTTTTTTTACTAATTAGTTTTATGTTGATTGGGGTTGTTTTTTTTGGGTTGTCAATAAAACAGACGACTTGACGTAGACAGGGACAGGACGCGACGAAGTAAAAAATAACAAAAACTATTGTAGACAACCACGACACACAGCACGGGTGTACCTTCCACAACGATATCACACTGACAACGTGACATGGCGTGAAGTCAATGTCGTCTTCATACCAAAAGCTGGCAAGCCTTCTGCGTGACTGCAGAACCAAAAGACTTCAGACCTATCAGTCTAACCTCGTTTGAACTCAAAGTACTTGAGAGATTAATCGATATGCACATCCGCAGCTACCTAAAACCAGAGACAATATCACCATTTCAGCACGCCTTTACAAAAGGCAGAAGTGTGGAAACAGCCCTGCACTGTGCAGTCAGAACAATAGAAAAGTCACTTACGGTAAAAGAATACACAATTGCATATTTTCTTGATATCAAAGGAGCATTCAACAATGTTCACAACAGTGCCATAGCAAAAGAACACTTATGATGGATCATATGTATGTTGCAAAGTAGACAAATCCATTGTGAACTAGGTAACTCTGATATACAGATGTACGCACCTAGAGGGACTCTACAGATGGAATCCTCTCACCTCTTCACTGGACTTTGGTGATGAATGAAAATATCATCAAACTCAAGAACAATGGTGTCTGAGTTAAATCATATGCCGACGACCTAGTACTTCTGATGAAAGGTAAATACCTGACCACGCATTAACTACGGTCAGTAACTGCACCAAGAAATGCGGACTCAAAGTTAACCCCCTGAAAACAGAACTGGTACTTTTCACCAACAGAAGGAAAATACCTTCTTTTGAAATACCAAAAATTGATAACACCCACTTATAATTTCCGAAAATAGAAGATACCTTCGAGTTATCTTTTATAAAAAAAATCTCAACTGGGGTCTTAACATACAAGAAAGCCATGTGTAATTTTTAAATCTCACCCCTATAGACTTAGTTGTTTAAGCTGCGCGCTTCGACTAAGTCAAACCAACATCTGAAGAACTAGTCAAAATGGCCAGACCACGATTTTTACAAAATACGTTGGCAACAACGTTTGTACGGTGCAGTGCATTAAGGCCCATGTTATTAACACCCGCGGGTGTTAATTCCAAAAACAAAAGGAACTAACCCCCGTGGGTAGTAATTCCTTTTTTAAATGGTACTAACACCTGCGGGGGTTAATTCCTTTTTTTGGCGGGCTTTAATTCCAATTTTAATTGGAAATAAAACCCACACGTGAAACAAATTTGAAAAAAACTCAATAACTTAATATGGTGACATTTAATAACGCATAGGGCCTTATTTCCATTTCTTAATAAACAAAAAATTAAGTTCCTGTATGTGTACACATTGAACGCAACTTCAAAAAAATCGTATAAATAAATAGGACCACGTTTCTTTATTAGCCGTCAGAGCAATCAATTTTTCAAAGCTGTTGAGGTTTTCTTTTATTTGGAAAATCACACTACACATCCTGTTATGTAAATAAAGATTCATTTTCAACATCTTATTGAATTTCGACTGAGAATGAGGCCGATACGTAAAATTCAAGATCGATTTGATTTTATTGTGAGTGAAGCGAGCGGAAAAAATTTTGGCCAAAATTGATTCTCTTTTGGCCAACATTTTTTCCGCTTGTGTCCATCCATATTTCTGATGCAGCTCTTAATGGAATTGAAATAGCTCTGTTATTTTAAGTGACAAGTAGTTGCAATAAGACGATATTGGCTTCAATAATTATAGTGTGCTTGTAGAATACCGTACAGTTACCAAACTTTGACATCCCAAAGTGCAGAAGAACGTTTGCATTGGAAAATGTTGTCTTAACACTTAACGTCACATAGATTTAGAACATGCTGTATGTTTCAGCCGATATGCACAGAAAAAACACCTTGAAAATATGTTAAAACTGTCCACTTATTTTATTATTCTACAAAGTTTATAAAGTTAATTGCGAAGGTCGGAAGCCTTGAATTTGATTTCTGGACTAATGACCCATCATAGTGGGTTAGTAGTCTAAAAATTAAATTCGCGCAATTCATGTTCACACCTGAGGGTGAAATGATCACTTCCAAAAAATAATAACACTCACGGGTCTTATTGCCACTTCCAAATGGCATTAGCACCCGTGGGCGTTAATTCTTTTTATGGTGGGTTTTAATGCCAATTCAAAAAGGAATTAACAGCCGCGGGGGTAAATTCCGTTTGTTTTTGGAATTAACACCCGCGGGCGTTAATGACATGGGCGTTAATTCACTGCACCCGTTTGTACAGATTATATGACCCCTTATTTGGACTCAATAAAACCTTTATTACTAGCTTCCCCAAAAGAGAAGATTGGGCAAACAGTGCACACAGAAAAATAATGCGATGTAAAATCAAAAGGAAGAATTGTTGATTTTAATGATCTGTGATCTGTTCTTCGTTAAATGATTTCATTTTGATTTGACAGTTTTTCATTTTATTTTAACATTTCAACATGTTATAATAAATGATAATTATGATGATTTAACAATAACTAAGATATAAACCAAGTCCGAAAGAAGTTCATGTTAATTTGATACTGGTTTCTATGAAATTAACATTCAATCATTTTGAGATAACATTTTTAATATAAAAATTCTTTGAAAAAAATGTTTATTGTTAAAACAGAAGTTTATACAGATTGAAACAACTTTTTGAATTGTTGGATTAACTTTTGGTTATACGTTGAGGAAAGATAATTAAATCAACAATTTTTACTATACTTGTCGAAAAATGATTACCTTCATTTTGGTCAAAATGTTTTTAAAGAAAATTTTCGAACAGAATAACAATTAAGTAGGGAAAAAGAATGAGATGTATCAAATTCAACTAATATTTTGTGTTGCTATTCGACCATATACATATAATATACTTGATGAATTCATTTTGTAATCTGTGTTTGTTATTGTGTTGGGTTAGAACAAAACAAAATGAGAAAACAATAATTACCAAATTGAATCAGAAAATTAAATCTTAAATTTTTTTCTGGTGTGATTTTATTTTACTGAACAGCTGATTTCAACGATTTCAAAATTGTAACATTTCGTTTTTCTCATGTGTTCCAATTTTTTTTCTTCTCCAAACATCAGAAACATATGAAAAAAATTGTTTCTGATGACAAAAAACAACTTCCTCGGGGCCCTCGGGCGCAAAATATTGATGTGACATTTAATTTCTAACGCAAAACTATTGGTTGCTATAACCAACCATCAGAAAAGTGTTTTTTGTCTCCACTATTCTCATTTTTTCTGATGTATGAACAGAACACCCTTTAATTTTCTAAATAACTTACAATTATCCCACCATAATGAATGCAGACAAAATAAAAACAACTCTGTTTCAACATTGAATCTTTTCAAAAGTAGATTGGGTCATATTGAAACAAATTGAAAAATTTCAAAACAAAATCTCTATTAGTTTATTAACCGTTAAACCATGTTGAAATAACAATAACAATTATTGAATTACACAAGATTTGACAGAAGTGTCCTTATTTTTCCGAATAATATTGTGTCTATTATAATAAAAAGTAAGAAAAGAACAAATCGAGAATAAAACACAATACTTTTTTCAAATGTCTGGTTTCTATGTCTTATAATTCAAAGGCAAAAAAGCATTAAAGTTTTTATTTTCTATGGTAGTTAAAAATCTTTACTGATGGTTCGAAAATGATAACTGGAGTGGGCGCAGGTTTCTATTCAGAAAATCTTAATCTTGCCAGTTGATTCACAATCCCCGATCACAGCAGTGTCTTACACGCCAAGATCTTGGCAATGAAAAAAGCTGCTAATCAAGTATCCATGATGGCGATATCACACGTTGATATCATCTTATTCTTTGATAGCCAAGCAGCAATAAAAGCGATTTCTGCCACTCAAATCAAGTTAAAAGCTTGTTTCTTGCTATCGCGAAGACCTAAGGGTTCTTGGTATACAGCAAGAGAAAGCTCAGTACTTGATCCCTGTCTCATAGACCATAACATGAGAATCCCTCAATGCGAATAAAAACGAAACATTAGTAAAAATATTATTCAAAAAAACAAATGATATATGAAACCTACTATAAACCTGCGGTTACACCAAGAAACTCTGGATTTTCTACGACAACAAAAAAATCCGATAGGATTTTACTTCTTAAAAAAAACTTCTCTGAGATCCCTTATAAGCTTGATAACGGGGCATAACCTACTTGGCTACCACAAAACCAAGATGGGACTTAGCGCATAAGACATTATGTAGAAATTTAGAAGAAGAAGGTCTGTTTAAATAAACTGTTCCGCGCAGAATAGAACAGAAAAGATCCAAAAAGTATACGTTTGTGTGTTACAAGAGGAAAAAGCTTAGAGCTGATCTTTTCTGTTCTTATTTGTTCTGACAGTTTACATTAACTTTTGCTGCTTTGTGCTTTTCTGACATATCATTTCTTCAGTCCTACAGTTTTTAAAAAAAGAGCAATAGCTATTTTTTTTTTTTTTTTTTTTTTTATAATGAGCACTCACTCAAGGGGTTTTTATACCCTTATTATGCCATAGACACAGTGAGTGATTTAGGAAAGAAGGAAGGGGTTAGAGAGGAGATGCCGGTGTACATTGGTTTTAAATTCATGTGGAAGAGAGTTCCACATACGCGTAGTACGGCTAAAGAACGATTCTCTATACTTGAGCGTATGACCGAAGTTGGGCTCGAGTGAAAACTGATGGGCATTCCTGGAAGCGCGGGTATTACGGTTGAATTGTTTAAGGGGTGGAATGCAACTGGCTGGAAGAAGTAACGATAAAACAGTGAGAGACACGTTACGACGGTGGTCTAAAGGAGTGAATGAATCAGTGATGTTTCTGTCACCGATCATTCTCACGGCTCTTCTTTGTATACCATCCAAGAGGCTTAAGTAAGTTACTGGAGCACCAGCCCAAAGATGGGAATTGTATTCAAGCTTTGGACGGATATAAGTCTTGCAGATAGTAGCCAGATCAGGCGGGCACCGTCTTAAGAAACCCAAACATCTTGCGGCATTTGAAACAATTTATTGAATTAGAAGTAACAGACATGAGATCATTAATAAAAATGATAAAGAGGTTCGGAGACAAAACGGAGCCTTGGGGCACACCAGCATTTATATTGTGGGTTTCAAACTTGAATCCGTCCAATACAACTTGTATTGAACGGTTCGAAAGAAAGTTTCTAATCCAACGAAGAAGGGATTCATCGATACCGAAGGCACGCATTTTCGAAATATCAAGTGCAACAATCTTACTTTCTCCAAAACGATGTAAAGATTTGTTCCACTGTTCGGTGAGATAAACCTTCAAATCACCAGTGGATCTTTTGCTGCGAAAGCCGTACTGCCGGTCATTAAGAAGCTTTCGGTCTTCGAGATATTTCTTAAGCTGATAGTTTATCCGCGTTTGCATGACCTTAGAAAGAAGAGACGTAAGTGCTGTCGGATGATAATTAGAGGAAGAAGAAGATTCGCCTTTCTTGGAATAGGCTGGACAAACGCTGTATTCCAACTACTCGGAACGAGCCCAGAAGAATAGGATAGATGGAAAACCTACGCAGGGGTTTTGAAAGCGTGGAAGAATACCTCTTCAGAATAATAGCGGGGATACCATCCGGACCAGCGGATTTATGTATGTTGAGATCCTTTAATGCTCTCGCCACAGCACGAGTGCGGAAGAAGATCTGTCCCATGGAATCATTGACGCGCTCAAGAACAGGAGGAGTCATGACACTCTCTGGCAGCCAAGAGTTGGTGGCGAACTGCCTAGCAAAAATGTTTGCTTTCGGGAGCTAGCTAACAACTGGAATGTCATTGTCGACGAGCGTAGGGACAGAGGAAGAAGAAGAATTCTTCATATTTTTTAAAAATGACCAAAAATTCTTACTGCCTTTGGGACATTGCAGTATTTTTGCCTTAATTTTTGGTCATGTAAAAGTTTGGTCCTTCCTGGCTTGTTTAAACTTGTTCCGGTTTTCCTCAGTTGGGTTGGCTCTTAAACACAGGAACTTTACTTCTTTATTTAATTGTCCATTCATATTTTTCAGAAAAAAATATCTTTTTGTCTTTCACATATCTCACGACAGCGGTGGAATATGTTAGTAAACGTCAACTAAGCGAAATTTTATTTTATTAATACATTTTTCGCTTAGTCCAAGGAATAAACTCTAATCCGTCGCTATTCTGTGTTTATTAATTTGGCTTTTAAAGGCAGAGCTCAACACTAGAAAAATTTCAAATTTTTAATCATCCATAAACTAGGTATTCAAAATTTTCTCTATTAATCCCCCCCACACAGTTTCCCCTCAAATTTTATTTTTCCAACCATTGAGGCCGGAAAAATAACCAATTTGGCAACACTGCCATTAACTGTGGATGCAACCTTCAACAATTATAGTCTTCTAATACAACAACCTAATTAAACGCAATTTCATGTCAACAACTGTTTTGGCATGTTAGTTTAGTGTTTTAAGAACAAAAACCAAACCGGAAGCAAACTCTTAACGGAAGAGCCACTACCGGTCTCATCGCACAAAAAAAGTACAGAATTCTTTGTTGAGAAAACGAGAATATAATTAGAAGACACCCTGTTCAAGTTTTGTTTGTTAACACCACTCATATGAATATGGCAGTGAAACGTGCTCTGTACAAACAGCTCCCCATTGCAAGGCAAAGTTACACACCCGAACTAACATGAACATTGCACATTATTAGCAGGTTTGAAAACAATAGATACAAATGAATCAAGTCTTTATTAGTATTTTTTTTTCTTTTTTAACGGTAGACTCTGTTGACATTGTTCGGAATCTGTGTCTTTTTTTGTGGAGGTATATCGCGTTTTGGTGTGACCCCAACATAAGCTTAGGACGAACATAGAAAAATATAAATTCCATCGTCAATTTGAAGTGAATGAAAAATGATTTAATCGTTTTCATTTTCATTTATTTGTAAATTTTCGTCCACACACACTTGGGTTTAATTTTTTTGCACACAAAACAACAATAACCTGGGACCCTGAAACGGGGTTTATTTGGAACCCAAAAATTAATTATAACGCGTATTCCCTTCTAAGCCACAGTTTTATAAGGTCACAGCATAGGAGTCAATCCAATTATAAAATTAAAACAAATTATTTGTTGAAAAGCGAAAAAAAAACTACCGGACGGTTGTGACTCGGATATAAAAAATAGCAAGAACTTCAACCTTTAGGAGTTCATAACCCAAATCGTTTTTATCATGGGGTAACCCATATGGGTTTGTGAGGATATTAAAACACGTCTAGCATATTCTTCAAATATTGTTCGATTGCGTCCCAGATCATTGAGTTTTTCTGTCGTTAAGGATTACGTTAATTCTTATGTCAAAGAGTTTTGGTGATTATATATTATTTTATTGTAATATTCGGCTTGATCCGACAATTAAAACTTATTCACTTTTCAAATTAAACACAAATTCACTTTATTCAAATCACTCACAAACTTATTTATTCAACACTTTCAATTATAACTTTCAAACACAGTGTCTTTACTTTATCGCAGTTCACAATCAATTGAAATTGATTCGCCACCAAGGGGCTACTTATGTAACTCAAATAGTTTCGAGAAACTACTAGGTTCTTGTAGGTGTTGAACGTTCATTATGCTTAACAAAGTTCTCTTCTTAACCGCTACGCTAAAGAGTGTATACACAATTACTTAAAGCTACAAATAAAACGTTTGCTACATAACTATGCACTATTCAGTAAGTAGACAATATTAGAGTGACAGAGATAAATAGACTAGTACTACCAAGAATTGAATTTTTGAATTTTCCTGCTCTGCTTGGTTTGAAAGCCCAAAATAATGTCGTTTTCGATTGGCTCTCCGGAAGCGCCCGGAATCATTCCGAAGCCTTCTGAAAGCGTTTTATTCGCACGAAACTGACAAACAGAACGCTTCTTAGAAGAGAAATTCTCTTCTTGATTTCAAATCAGAATCCACTCAAGAAGCACTATTACAAGAATGATTAAAAGTCAAAAATAATAGTCAATCAGTTTTGTTTTTGTTTTTAATTCAACAAATTATTGTTATCTGACATTCAATATTTGATATCTGACTTTTGAAATTTCACACAAACACAAAAAAAAAACAACTCAGTGGAAGCGATTTGACCTGTTCCATTCGATTTCAGAATGAGTGAATTCTTGAGTGAAACCAATCGAAAACGACATAAGTGAGTAGGAGTGTGTAGGCTATATTATATTGTGAGCAAGAGAGTTAGGTTGCTTTAAAAAAAAAAACAACAAAATATTGCGCCGAATTGGTATGGTTGGTTATAAAGGGGATGAAAAATTAAAAATATTATGTGAAGCAAGGATTCAAGGATACGATCGAAAGAACTTTAAGAAGTTTGTAGGTAAAACTTTAACGTTTTGCTACTAAGTATCAAAACTATTGCCAATGTACTTTGGTATTACACTTTTCTATGTGATCATTCATGAAAAGAAATAGGGTTTACAGAGCGAATGAAAAAATTACATGCTTTTAAAGGCAAAACTAAATAATTTGTGTTTTTTTTACCGCGTTTTTAAGAAAGCCATGGATGTAATAATAATTCACTATATTTTGAATAAAAAAAGCCTAGTCTCAGTTACATTGTATTTTTTTAAATGTCTTCTTTTATCACAGAAGAATGCTTAGACATTTTATTCATTTATGGGTTGTACAATGTAATTGCAAGAATCCGGTTACTTAGTGACGTAACTTGATAATATAATCAATAATTTTTTTAAATACTTATATACTACTTAATTAGTTAGTTCACCCTTTAAACATTCACCCCCAAATCTAACTCTCAGTGAGGAGAGGTAAGGTAATTAATGTTTTGACAGAAAATCAGGTAGACATAAGTATACTTTAAACCCTCTTCATGAGTGCACAGTGTTAAACATATCCTAAAAACTATATACAAATGTAGGTTTTTGGTGCTTTTCTGAGATTTTGTTTTTAATTAAAATTCAACAGGTAAACATAAGAAAAGTAGAATGCGGTTTGAAAAAAAAATTGAAAATACATTTAAAATTGAAACCCTGGAAACCCTAAAAACACCTCAGTTCAATTCAAAAGCATATTCAAAGGGTAGTATTTCGAATAAAAAATCTGAAACGAGGAACCTACGTTAGTACTGACAGAGAAATTGATTTCAAAATGCGTGAGGGTCAGCGTCAGCGTTACCAATCTTGAAGATCTATTTCCATTTTGTAAAGCATTGAAAATAACTTGCTTCTTCACATCATCCCTTATTTCTTAAAATCTAGTTAAATCAAAAAAACTTAACTTCGATTGAACTCGATATTTCAAAAATCTGCTTCGATTTACATCACCATTACACAATTGTTTCTATAAATATACACTAACAATAAGCCGACACATTTACAAAAACTAGATCATAGAGGAGGTACATAATACTACCTCCTCTGTGCATTAGATGTCAACCCATAAAAATACACAAAGTTTGCATTACGTGCTTGTATCTATAAAAAGTTTTAATATTTTAATTTATTTCAGTATAAAATACTCTTCAGATCTACTTTCCTTTTTTTCAATTTTGTATTACGTGATTGTATGAAAGTGTCAATATTTTAATTGTATTGCCTTCTTCTGTGAACTTTTGATAATTTCAGTATAAAATACACTGTGGTAACGTAGAACTCAGTTTGCATCAAATTTTGCCAAAAGCCATCCATCTGGGTTTTCTTACTTCTTACACATACAAAATACATATATTCTCAAAGATCATTGCATATAAGCTCTCTACATAATACTCAAGGGCAAACAAATTTCTCCACATAAAAGTCTCATAACTAAATTTTTATTATTTCCTTGCCTTTCTTATGCAAGCATATTTTCTATTAGGCGTTCTCGTTCTTACCTTACGCCATTTTTCATAAATTCCCCATGGAAAATAATCGCCAAATTCTGCAAAGCAGTAGTTCCCAACTTTTAGGTAGATGACTCAAGGATCGATTGCCAAGACCATGGTACTAGATTTCCAATCTTGGTAATACTAGTCTATTCTATATGCAAAGCATTACATTACAGTATGTACATATAACATATAGATTGACAAATAGAGATATAGAGAGGCTGAGATATATAAAGTGTATACACATAACACATAACACATTACAATATTATTTTAATTAAAGAAAAGGCAGTCGAAACATTTTTTTTTTTTTTTTTTAACTTGCTTAAACAGGAAAAAGTTACGTGTGTATTCCTTTGAGTTTTAGCACAAAAAGTTAAACATATCCGAAGAAGGCTCATAACATTACGTTTGTAACCACGAATGTTAATTGCTTACTTTTTTATGTTTAGAACCCCTTCACTACCCCACCTTCAAAATGCCTATGGGATGTGAATAATACCAAATTAATTTAAAGATTTTAAAATGTTCGACAAATCGCAAGAGACAATGTTGGATTCTGCATGCTTGTACATCAGGGTGGAATCATGTAAGGCGATTTGTGAATATCACATTTGTGACTATCAAATGTGATCACATTTTATTTTCCTTCTATGTAAGATAATCACTAAAAATTATTTGCAAGTTGGCACCTTTGTATATAAATTTAACAGGTATAGTATAATCGAAATGGAATTCGACTGAAGCGCCAACTGGTTACAAGCCGATATAACCAATTTTTTCTACATAAGTTTGTATTGTGTGTTCTCTGCTTGGTTTGACAGAAGACCAATCTTGATAATATTCCCCAAATATATATACAAAGGTTTTGACCTAAGAATCCTTGGAATGTATATGGCAAACTAGCAATCGATCATCGCGCCAACTAGTTACTGACTCTATATACAAAGGATTTATTCATTGCAAGGTTATATAAATACTACTGACCTACTTTTTTGTGGATTTGTATCCCACTCAGGTGGGTTAAAAGTTCATAAGTGGTTTATGGGCTTTTAACCCACCAGAGTATGTCAAAAGTCCATTATGGACTTTTGGCCTGTGGACTTATGACCCTGCGCAGCTGATATCACCTTTTTCATTGATACCCAAGCAGAAATAAAAGCGATCTCTGCCACGCAAATCAAGTCAAAGCTTGTTTCTTGCTGCTGCGAAGAGCTAAGAGTTCTTGGTATGCAGCACAACGTAAGACTTTGCTGGGTTCCCGGTCACAGTGGTGTGCCAGGAAACGAAAAAGCGGATGAGCTTGCAAGAGAAGGCTTGGTACTTGATCCCTCTCTCATAGACCATAACATCAGAATCCCTCAATGCGAATTAAAAAGAAATATTAGTAAAAATATCATTCAAAAAGTAAATGATAGATGGAACCTACCAGAAACCTGCAGTAACACCAGGAAACTCTGGCCTCATTACGACAAAAAAAAAAAAAATGCGATAAGATTTTACTTCTCAAAAAACCGTCCCTAAGATCCCTCATAAGTGTGATAACGGAACATAATATACTCGGCTACCACAAAAAGAAGATGGGTCTTAGTATACAGATGACATATGTAGAGACTGCGGCGATGAGGAAGAGCACGAAAACAAAGCTCACTTCCTATGCCACTGTCCAACACTCTGCCGTACTAGATTTAAATTTTTAGGCAACTATTTCTTTAAGGAACTAGAAGAACTATCTGAACTCCCAGGCAAATCGCCTAGCGAACTTTGTCAAGTCCACCAAATGGCTCGACCAACAATAGAATTCATAGGTTAAATCACTTTTTCAGAAGTTACAATATTTCAGGGTATCACAAAGGATCTATATTGATCTAAGTGTGATGGTAACAAAATCAACCGTCAGTCCATATAACCTAACCTAACCTAACCTACAGCTTTAGGCAACTTAACATTTAGCTGTGACAAATAGGAGCGAAGAATCAGTGGAAAAAACTGCAAAAAATGTTAATTTTTCTGGGTTTTAACGCGCTTATCTCAGGAACTGCTTAATCAAATTGAAATATTCTTTTAATGTTGAATGGTCCATTTATGGTGGAAGGCTTGAAGCTAGGTATATTTACGCTGCGACCAATAGGAGCGAAGCGTCAGTGAAAAATTTGGAAAAAATGGCAAAAAATATTAATTTTTGAAGGCTTCTGTTGTTTGCTTGAACGTGCTGATCTCAGGAACTATTATTAATTATTCCCACGCCTCTTTCCTCCCCAGATACGGCACGCGCTGGGGTCCATTTTCACCAAGTACGACGGCAATTACGGTTGCTAGACGTATCGGCACTTAATTAGAAATTATTTAAAATTACAAAAAATAAAAAAGCGATGGCGACACGAACATAAGGAAGACAAGAGTTTGGGACTGCCTATTGCAAGCAGGGTGAAAAAAGAAAATTAAAATTTCAAATTAAAATTTTACAAAATTTTAAAAACAAAAATTTGAAGGTCCAAAATTAAAAAAAAAAAAAAAAAAGTAAAAAGTAAATAAGCGTGTAGAAGACACTTGTCAAGTACGTAAATAAAATAAAATTAAATTGAATAAAATTAATTTAAAAAAAGAGTCAGTTTCTCTCTACTACATATATGTACGTATTTATTTATTTTATTAGTTGTTTTAGGAAATACTGTATAAAAGCTTCTTTTGAGTGATGGAATTGGGGAACCGATCTTAGAGAATGAAAGTTAACGTTGATACTCATTGCATCAAGAAGGGTTGAGGATTCTGTAGCACCAGATAAAATTTGGTGTACAAAAATAATGTCGGAACCTTCACGAAGTTTTTCTAGAGATTGCAGGTTTATAAGCAACAACCGTTCTTCATACGGAGGTAAGTTGAAACTGTCAACCCACGAAAGTTCTTTTAGAGCAAAACGGAGGAATCTACGTTGTATTGCTTCAATTCTCTTTATATGGACTTGGTGATAAGGGGACCATACTTGGCTGGCGTATTCCAGTAGAGGCCTTACAAACGTGGTATAAAGAGATTTCGTAACGTAAGGGTCCGAAAATTCCTTAGACCAACGTTTGATGAAACCTAAAGCGGAATTAGCTCTGGTTACTTTTTTATCATAGTGAGACCTTAAGTTTAGCTCTCTATCGCAAATAACACCTAGATCTCGGATAGTTGATACTCTGTAAACAGTACACGCGTTGATATAATAGTCGCGTATTGGTGGGCGAAAACGTTTATACAGGAATATGTGATTGTTTGCATTTGGAAACATTTAGTTCTAAATTGGTTTTTTTGACACCAAACATAGAAATTGTTTAAATCAGCCTGCAAGGGTAGAGCATCATCGGGTGATGAAATCATTCTAAAGATTTTCATGTCATCTGCGTTCATTGAAACTTGGGAATTTTCAATCACAGATTCTACGTCATTAATAGTCAAAATAAAAATAATAGGGCCTGGGTGACTGCCTTGAGGAACTCCCGATTTCGCAGTAAATGGTTCTGATATTGAAGATCTAAATAAAACGCGATATTTACAGTCGGATAAATATGATTCCATCCATTCAATGAAACCAGGAGGGAATCCAAGGGCCTTTAGCTTGAAAGATATAATACTGTGGGAGATTTTATCAAACGTCTTGCTTAAGTCCGTAGCAATAACATCAACTTCTTTTTTACTTTCTATTGAGTTCAACGTATAAGAAACAAATTCAGTTAAATTTGTGGTCGTTGATTTCCCTTTAAGGAACCAATGTTGCTTGGCGAAAATAAAGATTTGCAATGAAAGTACATGGTGTCAAAGATAATACTCTCGAATAATTTGGCAATTGGCCTGTAGTAATAAAATATCTGATTTACAGCCTTTCTTGTGAATAGGTGTTATAAAAGAATCTTTCCACAAAGATGGAAAAATTCTTTGAGAACGAGATTTTTGAAAAAGAGCGGTAAGAGGCCATGCCATATTGACTACACACTTCTTTAATACAATTGCAGGTAAACCATCTCATCGTCAACAGTGATGTTGATCGATATGTACCAATGACGTTTGGTTACAATTGTTCAAATAAGTAAAATAGTTAGCATCAGGTACATTATTACTGTCGGAAAAAGCAAAGACTAAAGAAATTAGCAAATAAATTAGTTATAATTTTTGAGTCGTTAGAGAAGTGATATATATAATTAAGGGCATTAGGATATCCATCCGACTTTTTTTTTATGTTGATGAATTGCCAAAAGCGTTTGTGATCTGCGATAGTATCAAATTGCATTTGATTGATATATACTTCATAGAGGAGTTTTGAGAGAGCATAGAATTCGTTGTACACTACTAAATAGGAGGAATAGTCCGTTACTGATCTAGATATTAAATATTTTTTCAATAAACTATTTCGGGTGTTGCGGAGTGTACGAAGTTCTCTTGAATACCATGGAGGTGACGGTGAGGTATTTTTATATGGTGCATAGGGCACACATAGAAAAAAAACATTAAAAAATTATCGAGTATTGAATCAAATCGAACAATTCTTTCCAAGTATTAGAGTCTAAGAAAAAATTGCTTTTGCAACTGCATTTATTAATATGAATATGAAAATTAAAAGAGATTAAAAATATACATGTACAAACATCACATTCCAAAACAACGCAAATGTACATCTGTAAATCTGATGAACATTTAATGATTTGATACATCACTTCTGTAAACATACACGTATATTTAAAATAATTAATTTCTTACTGTTTAAATAAGACCCTCCGTTATGTTTGCAAGGATTTCTTGAACAATTTTAAAGTCCCAGATATAAATTTGTACGTTTATTTCATTGGACACCAAACGAGTAAAATGTTATTATTTGTAAGTCGAACCCAAACCCTACAACCGTTTTACCTAGAGGCCTTGAATATCCCTGACAAATTGTGTCTTTATATTATGAGATTTTCAAATATCTTTCATAATGAGTTCAACTTTTCCATCCTGTTAATTGATCAACGTCAATCAAAGTGTCTGAAAGTTATTTGTGAACATTTGTGTTTTTTCATAAGATTTAGATTATTGGTTTTCGTGATTTTGTTTGACATTGTTTAAACAAGAAATTGATGACATTCTTGCTCATTTGAGTTGTTCTCTGTTGTATGAAAAAGGTCAGTTTTTGAAAAGTATTTTTTATTGATTTAAGATTAAATTTGAAAAGGATTGGTGAGTTCTTCTTCTGTCAGATTAAAGAAATATATATTGAAATTCATTCTTCCTC
>CAKKXW010000005.1:19053885-19064494 GCA_920937365.1 Sphaerophoria rueppellii | reverse complement strand
ATGTACTTTTTCATTTTATTCTATATTGTACAAGTATACCATATCTAATGAACCTCATGACGACTCCAGAGGTGGAAACTTGTATATGACGTCTCGGCAATTATTACTTTTGAATGCAATATTATTTGAAGACAAGGTGAGGTGAAGCATATTCACTCTTAAAAAGCGCATACGTCGTCGCTGTGAAAGCTAAGGCTTTATGAGATAGTGAACGTTTTATTGTACCAAAAGCTTTCCTTTGTTTTTTTTTTTTTTTTCTTAGAAAACCGTTTTGAAACACAAGGAGTTATAATAAAGGCCAAAATCTTAACCCCACTTAAACAAGAATAAAATCCCAAATTAACTCAAAATGAATATTACGACTGTGTCAACAAACGAGAAACTGTTTTTTCATTTGATAGACGCGATTTAATAATTTTTTAGCTTGATTTTGAATGTCATAATTAATCTACAATAAGTGTCCGTAGCTTAGTGGTTAGGTGCGTTGGCTGACTGGAGATTAGGACACTGAAATCGTCGATTAAGAACGTCAACACCCTGATCAAGGAAAACTACAGGTTATCAATTAATTTGTACTGGGACAAGAAAATTCGGGCCGTTAATTCTAGCGATCCGAGTTTGTTCCCTCAAATTAATAAGATATTTAGGTCCAAGAATCCGTGTCTTAAGTTCCAGAGGACAGTAGAGAACAGAGACGTACTTCTGACAGCGCAAATTGATCCTGAGGAAGCCGTCTTGGACGATGACTTCTTTGTGATTGAAGATCCGCACGAGAAAGTGGAGATACATAATTGGTGCTGCTTTCCAGCAAGTGTATAAGGATAATGCCTGCACTCGCCCGAACCACGACCTGGAAAACAGAGCCTTACTTCATCACTTATACCTAAGGAATGATATTACGCAATGGCGATCCGAGAACCGTGGTTTTACCCGGTTTAATGACGACTTCTTAGCAAACGCTATAATCGCCAATCGAACGGGCTCAAGTCCCTTGCTCATCACGAAGGTAGAGCTCCAGCTCATCTTCGATTCAATAAAGAATAAGAAGTCAGCAGGTGTCGATGGTATATCCAACATTGTACTAAGACACTAACCGATTGAGGCAATAGACATCTACACCACTCTGTTCAACAACGCGCTGAATAATGCATATTATCCAGTGCGTTGGATGACAGCTGTGGTCCATCCTCTCCCGAAAAAGGGAAAGGACAACTCCAATCCGTCAAATCTTCGGTCGATAAGTCTTCTTCCAAGTATCAGTAAGGTATTCGAAAAGATCATTAATAGAGCTCTGATTCAGTGGGCTGCGGACAACACAATTATTCCGGATAATCAGTTCGGGTTCAAGGCAGGACATGACACTATTCATGCCGCGTCTAAGCTCGTTTCTGATATCCAATGGAACAAGTTCTGGTGGATTTGGAGAAGGCCTTCGACACCGTATGGTTAGAAGGTTTGTACCTAAAACTAAACAGACTAGGCATCAGTAAACCATTGTTGTATATGCTTTATGATATGCTCAACGATAGAAAGTTTGTTGTCAAAAGTGGCAATGTAACTTCTACCACCACCTTTGAAATTAAAACCGGTCTTCAACAGGGAGCGGTTAATTCGCCGATCCTCTTCAGCATTTACACCAGTGATCTGATAGGTAGCCTTATCCAGGCAATTGCGTATGCAACCTGACAACCTGATTGCGTACAGAACTGCCCCAAAAGTCGAAGTCATTAGAATTCTCTTGCAACGTGACTTCGAGAAGATTCAGCGATATTGCGATGACTGGAAACTGAAAATAAATGTCCAGAAATGTGAAACAATTCTGTTCCAGACCTCGTTGGCTAGGGCCCGAGGGATACGCGCAAGAATTGGCGCAAGATGGTCATCGTAGGACCTCTCGGACAGCGATAAACGAGCAAAAGTGAAGTGAAGTACCTCGGTATCTTGTTGGACCAGTATCTGTATTTCGACAGACATATAGATGTTGCTCTGACTAAGGCCAGAGGAGCCTTTGCTCTGCTCTGACGAAACGGCTGTTTTACAGCAGTCTACTTGACCCCAGAGGTAATTTGTTACATGGCCCTTATATTGCCAATAATCGTTTATGGTTGTCCAGTGCGGTTCTTCATTGCCCCTTCCCAAATGGAGGAGCGGCTTCTCCACCAAAGACATTCCTCTATTTAGACCAGTGCGGCATGATACAGGTTAGATTGGCAGTACCGCTTATCTACCACGTCAGGCGTAAAACTGTAGACTTAGGTCTTAGGTTTAAGTAGAGTAGGTATGGTGGTACTATAAAATATATATATATGGGTTCGAGTCCTACTCGTGCCCATAGTTTTTATTTCATCTTTCACGGACACTGCCTCTTGCGAAGAACTGACAAAACTTCCAAGAATATCATCTGTCATGAAAAAGTGCTTATCAAATTTGCCGTTGGGAATCGGCGTTAAATTGTAGGTCCCCTCAATTCTTCACACGCACTTAGAGAATTGTTGATGAGAGTAAGCCACTTAGGCCTTGGCTCTTCAAGAGCTGTCGCGCCACTCTATTTATTTTTTAATTAATCTACAAATGATTACATAGCATGTAATTAAACTCTAAAGTTTAAATATAACCGTGATCTTAGACTTCGAATTTTTTCAGCAGTTACTGCGCCATCTATGTATGATTGACTATAAAGGAAAAAACCACCAAATTTGGTTGAAAAAAGCACAGTTCTAATAATAATTGATATTAACGGTTTGTGTCGAAGATAAAATCTACTGAACTCTGTATGAAATGTTATGTAGGCGACTTAAGTCCGGAATAAGGACGGTTGGGCAAGAATGTGTCTCGGCTAAGTCAATCTGACTGTTGTCCCTATACGAACAAATTGGCTACGTGCAATCATCTATCGGATAGGCTATCTGAGATACCCGTATCTGGGATATCTTTTTTGACTAGAAAGATACCTGTATCTAGATTACTATCAAAACGTGCATAAAAAAAAAAAAACAACAAATCAAACGCTAAAGAACAGGAAATTGTTTATGGCTGTGAATCCGTCGACAAACTTCTTTCGAGTCGTCTATATAATTACAAGTACTTTTAAAAATCACATCAATACTCATCTGCTTCAATTTCTTTTAATTTGGAAGCTGATGAAATTGCGTGCCAAACAAGTCAAGGCAAATAATCATACGTTGATCAGCATCAGCTGAACATTCGAATACCCGAGAATTTTTTTTACAGACAATGGTTCATGTATTTGCTATTTTTTACTATGGTAAACGACAACAAAAAACTATCCGATGCATTTTATTTACGTGATTGAACGTAGCCATAGGGCGCGTTCAGTTTGGTTTTGGGTATCCTATCTTAGATATCCTATCTTTGCATATATACTATATATATGCAAAGATCCTATCCAACTCGTTTTTCATGAACTAGTTCGATAGCTTAATTGTGTGTACATTGAACATATGTACAGATAATGTTTAAAAACTTATGGGATTTTACATTGGGCCAAGAAATTGATTCTTCACGGATCTGTGGCAATTTTTTTCCCCTTAAATGAATAACATTGGAAAAAGTATTGAATTTTTTACTTGAAGAATTGATTTCTCTAAAATCTCTTTTTGGAGACAGATTTACACATATTCTCACACGTATTTTAACACATACAACGAGATATTTTTTAATATTCAAAACGAATGGAGTTTGTTGCAAGATTTGTGTAAAAAATTATTTTGCCGAATATAAATTTACGAATTGTGTTTAAATTCAATTTATTAAACATTTTAAATTGAAGAATATTCAATCATAAATCTGTTTTGATACCTTTCACCCACACATTCAAAAAAGAGATTGCTACTTTTGGCTTAACAAATTACATTGAACCCAAAAAACATTGAATTTTAGTAGCGATTCGTGGTGGTTGAATGTAAAATCCCATTAAGGGAAGACATGTAATTTACCAAATTCTTTAAATGTAACCGCCATATTAGTATAGTACTCCGTCGTTAAATCCCGGATAATATAAATTTATTTACATACATATGTGTGTATAGCCGTGTTTTATTGGGAATTTTATACTCAGCTTGATAAAGTTTTATATGTCAAACAACAACAACCGAAAACTGAATAAAAATAAGTTAGGAATTTTAGTTAGGAATTTCCTCAGGATAAGGTTTCGGCGATTCGACACAGGAATTTCCTCAGGATAAGGTTTCGGCAATTCGACACATGAGTTTTTCGTTGTGTTTTTTTTTGTGGTGTTTGACTGGATTTTGGCATTTGATATATTCAAATGTCAAAACCTTTTGGAAGAAAACAGTTTTTCACCATAGAAACTGATGTTAAAAAAATTGCTTTCAGATAGGTCTCAAGATGGCGTTTGAAAGGTTTCGATATCTGATATTCTGGTGAGTGAAACTCAGTTTAAAACTGACTATAGCGTTTTATTGGAATTCTGATTGCTGAGCCAAACTAAGTTCCCAATAAAACACAGTTTATATTGTATCTCCATCCACGGGGTAAGCCTTGACGTGGCGGAGCGGCTTACGGTAAGTACTACTTTGAAGCTTAGAACTATGCGATCGCGAAACTTGATTTCGCAGAAGGGCCTCCCATGGTCGACAACCTGTCGGAGTAGCCTGTTACTACTAACTACCCCACAACGAAGAAGTGTTCTCACTAAGGCACTCCCATCGAGACACGGCAGCGAATGAACTGGCGTCACCAGTTCCAGTTAGGCCGAACTACTTGGTGAACACCTTTACGGGCTACTTCGACTTATTTGAAGCCCAGACCGTAAAAGGAGCGGTTTTTCCGGCTCTTGCACTTGGAGACTCATCAAGTGCCTGGCATTCCAGGTTGGGGGTTGTGCGTCGGGGTGACTTCCCGACCACGTAGAAAATAACTTAGTTGCGAAGCAACAAAAGGCCTCGGAAACGGACGGATTCACTGATGACGACCCAAGCAAATGTATAAAAGACAACAAATTTCGGATATACACGTGGAATGTTAGGTCCTTTAATAGACCGCGTGCTGCCGGACAGTTAGCGGAGACCCTCAACTGCTACAAAGCAGATATTACCGCTATCCAGGAAATTCGATGGGAAGGACCGGGCAAAACGAGGATGAGAAACTGCGACATCTACTATGGTGATTGTTACCGAGAGCAACAACATCGACTCTTTGGATGCGGATTCGTCGTGGGAAGCAGACTCAGGCAAAAAGTCTTGAGCTTCAAATGCGTGAGCGAACGCATCACGAAAGTTCGAATCAAGGCTAAATTCGGCAACATTAGCCTAATATGTGTGCATGCCCCCACAGAAGAGAAAAAAGGACGACAACGAAGACGAGTTCTACAAGCTCCTTGACAAAACGTACGAGCAATGTGAATGTCCTAGTTATGACATTAAAATTGTCCTTGGCGATTTTAACGCAAAGCTGGGAAAAGAGGGCATCTTTGGTGGAACAGTCGGAAAGCACAGCCTGCACGACACCACTTCCGATAACGGATTCAGGCTGATCGATTTTGCTGCGGGGCAAAATGTTGTTTTAGCAAGCACCTGGTTCGCTCATCTCAACATCCATAAAGGTACATCTCTACTGATCTACCTGATCAATCAACCGTCAACTAGATTGATCACAATGCGATCGACGGAAGGCTCTTGTTCAGCATTTTAGATGTCCGAACTTTCCGAGGAGCTAACATCGACTCGGACCACTACCTCGTCGTAGCCAAGGTAGTGCTAAAAATATCCCGACAACGGCCAAAACAAGGAAATGCAGCAAGAAAGTTCATCGTCGGACGGCTACAATTGCAAGAGATGACCAGATCCTTCTTTGATCGAGTGTCAAGTAACCTCTTAAGGAGTCCTATGCCGCCAACATCAAGTATCGAAGATCAGTGGCGAAAGAGGAGAGAGGAACGCCGGCTTCTCAGGAGAAAAAAGAGAGAGCATGAGAAGCGTCAGATCGAGGATGTTGCGAGCAGGAATGAAGTTCGGAGGTTTTACCGAAAGGTTAGACAGCTGGCTCAAGGTCATCGAGCACGAACCGATGCCTGCAGAAGGGAACATCATAGTAGAATCGCAGTCAATGCTGGGGATTTGGAGAGACCACTTCTGTAGATTGCATAACGGCGACGACGAACAAAACACCGCCGTCAGACAGGAGCCTTTCATCAAAGAAGAAAGTGAAAACCGCAATATCACGGCTGAAATCCAACAAAGCCGCTGGAGCAGATGGACTTGCTGCTGAGTTGTTCAAAGCAGCAGGCGACGAGCTAGATAGGAGCATGCACCAAGTCATCTGTAAGATATGGTCAGAGGAATGCATGCCCGATGAATGGAACCTCAGCATTGTTTGCCCGATCCTGAAAAAGGGAGATCCTCTAAACTGCGCCAACTATAGAGGAATAAGTCTACTAAACATCGCCTACAAGATCCTCTCTGCCGTAATATGTGAACGTCTGAAGCCTTTCGTCAACAATCTGATTGGTCCTTATCAATGTTGCTTCAGGCCAGGAAAGTCAACCATCGACCAATATTTTACCGTTGTGACAGATCCTGGAAACTCCAAATCGATTCCAACCACCTTTTCACCGATTTTAAGGCCGGATGAAAGTGCCTTAGACTGTTTCGAGGGGAAAGTTCTTCGGGTCATCTTTGGCCCCATGTGCATTGAAGGGGAATGGCGAAGAAGATATAACAGCGAAATTAACGGGTTGTACAACGACATGGACCTAACCAGAAGGGTAAAGGTGCAGAGACTCAGACGGTCGGAGGAAGACCGCGACTAAAGTGTCGCACTCAAGCATTTTTGCAAGCATTTCAAGGATTCATTTTCAGCTTCTTTTTGAATTGCGACTGATTCAAGATCGATTTGCCCAAAGTAGAATCAATTTGGGATGTGAAAATAAGAAAATTCACACGAATTTTTTATTTTCACATCCCAAATTGATTCCCTTTTGGACGAAATTTTTTCCGTTTGTGTCCACCCATCTTTCTGATGCAGCTTTAAACAGCTCGGTTATTTTAGGTGACAGATAGCTAGATGCAATAAGATGAAATTGGCTTCAAGTATAGTGCGCTTGTAGAATGCCGTACCCCCACCGAACTTTGACATCTCTGAGTGCAGAAGAACGTTTGCATTGGAAAATGTTTTCTTAACGTCACATAGGCTTAGCATGCGGTATGTTTCAGCCGTTATGCACAGAAAAAAAAAACTTAAAAATATGTAAATATTGTCTACTTATTTTATTATTTTACAAAATGTTTAAAGTTAATCGCGATGGTCGGAAACCCTGAATTTTATTTCTGGACCAATGACCCATCATAGTGGGTTAGTAGTCCCAAAATGAAATTCGGAACTTATCAGCCACAATAGTGGGCCATAATATTTTATGAAATAAGGCCTGTCGGGTGTTATTTCGATTTCTTAATTTTTTTTTTTTTTTAATATGCACACACTCAAGGGGTTTTTATACCCTTATTATGCCATAGACACAGTGAGGGCTTTACTAAAGAGGGTAGGGGTTGGAGAGGAGGTACCGGTGTACATCGGTCTTAAATTCCTGAACCCTGCAATGGTCGGGAAAGACAGAGTGTGAAAGAGAGTTCCACATTCGCGTAGTACGGCTAAAGAACGATTCTCTATACTTGAGCGTACGACCGAAGTTGGACTCGAGTGTAAACTGATGGGCATTCCTGGAAGCGCGGGTATTACGGTTGAATTGTTTTAGGGGAGGAATGCAACTGGCTATTTCACTAGAGCAATTACCGTAAAACAAATAGGGACACGAAACTTAACGTTACGACGGTGTTCCAATGAAGTGAATGAGTTAGTGATCTCTCTATCACCAATCATTTTCACAACACTTTTTTGTATTCCATCCAAGAGGCTTAAGTAAGTAGCTGGAGCACCAGCCCAGAGATGTGAATTATACTCAAGCTTTGGACGGATATAGGTTTTATAGATAATAGCCAGATCAGACGGGGTGAAAAATTTATTGCACCGTCTTAAGAAAGCCAAACATCTTGCGGCATTTTTGGCGACATCGTGTATATGCTCGGTCCACCAGAGGTGGTAGTGATGCATATACCGCGATTCTCGAGATGTTCGGTCTCTTTGATGCAAGTGCCGCTCATGGACAGTTGCAAGGGGGGTATATCTAGCTTCAACGATACAAGACAGCATTGAGTTTTCGAAGCATTAAACTCTACACGGTTTTTAATTCCCCATTGGACAATGCTGTTTAAGTCAGAGTTTAATGAGCTTATCATATTTTGCCGTTGTATCTCCACATCCGAAGAGGAGGGATATGAATCTAGAAACGAATATGAGAAGCTAAGAGTACTATCGTCAGCGAAACAATTTATTGGATTAGAAGTAACAGACAAGAGATCATTAATAAAAATGATAAAGAGGGTCGGAGACAAAACGGAGCCCTGGGGCACACCAGCATTTATATTGTGGGTTTCAGACTTGAATCCGTCCAATTCAACTTGTATTGAACGGTTCGAAAGAAAGTTTCTAATCCAACGAAGAAGGGATTCATCGATACCGAAGGCACGCATTTTCGATAAAAGCGCAAGATGCCAGACTTTATCAAATGCCTTCGAAATATGAAGTTCAACAATCTTATTTTTTCCAAAACGATGTAAAGATTTGATCCACTGTTCGGCGAGATAGACCATCAAATCACCAGTGGACCTGTTGCTGCGAAAGCCGTACTGCCAGTCATTAAGAAGCTTTCGGTCTTCGAGTTATTTCTTGAGCTGATAGTTTATCAGCGTTTCCATGACCTTAGAAAGAAGGAACGTAAGTGCAATCGGACAATAATTGAAGGGAGAAGACGATTCGCCTTTTTCTTTGGGATTTACTGTACAAATGCTGTTTTGACACTGCTCGGAATGAGCCCAGAAGAATAGGATGGATGTGAAAGCTTACGCAGGGGTTTTGACAGCGTGGGAGAGGAGAACACCTCTTCAGAACAATAGCGGACCAACGGATTTATGTATGTTGAGATCCTTTAAGACTATCGCCATAGCACGAGTGCGGAAGAAGATTTGTTCCATTGAATCATTGACGCGCTCAAGAACTGGAAGAGTCATAACACTTTCTGGCAGCGAAGAGTTGGCGGCGAACTGCCTAGCGAAAACGTTAGCTTTCGCGAGCGAGCTAACAACTGGAGTGTCATTGTCAACGAATGTAGGGACCGATGAAGAAGAAGAATTCTT
Organism: Sphaerophoria rueppellii; assembly: GCA_920937365.1. Taxonomy (NCBI): domain Eukaryota; kingdom Metazoa; phylum Arthropoda; class Insecta; order Diptera; family Syrphidae; genus Sphaerophoria; species Sphaerophoria rueppellii. The sequence continues at coordinate 19,055,264 of CAKKXW010000005.1, read as the reverse complement.
CATATTTTCTACAAATGACCAAAAATTCTTACTGCCTTTGGGACATTGCCGTATTTTTTGCCTTAATTTTTGGTCATGTAAAAATTTGGTCCGCCGAATATGGAAATTGCAGGTCTTCCTGGCTTGTTTAAACTTGTTCTGGTTTTCCCCAGCTGGGTTGGCTCTAAAACACCGGAACTTTACTTCTTTTTCCCTGATAACCTCTTTACAGCTTGAATCAAACCATGACTTTTCCTTGGGTTTGATGCTTTTAACCCTATTCGGTATAAAAGTTTTCATTCCCAAAATTATCGTATTAGTAATCATATGCGCTGTAGTCTACGTCACTATCGAGGAAGCATAGTGACCAGTTAAGGATCCGGAAAAAGTTGTTGAGACCGTCCCAGTTGGCTTTCTCGTATTGCCATACGGTTCTCTTCGGAGCACTTTCTCTAACTGGATGAGCTTGACACAAGAAATTTGCACATATAATACTATGTTCTGATCTGCCTAGAGGCGTTAATACACTGATAGTGTATTTATCAGGGTCAGACGTAAGAAACAAGTCAAGAGTATTTTCCGCTTGGCCAATAATGTCCGATATTCGAGTCGGCTCGGTGACAAGCTGAGTTAGGTTAGATCTCAGCACACATTCCTTCGGGTGTTGTCTGGCCCGAATGGAGAAGCCACGAAGAATTGTGCACATTGAAATCGCCCGTAATACCGATTTCAGTGTGAGGATACAGGGATACCTACAATTCTTTGGTTGGAGTCAGACAGAGCGTCAAATTCACGAGAAGTTGAAGGCCTGTCCAAATTAAGGCTTCGATAAAGAAAACAATAGTGAATGATGTGCTTATTTATGGTGAACTTAAACCTTATAAAATTGAAAACAGGGTAGGAGCAGCGTTCATATTGTGGAAGGAATTGATAAGCGACATTTTTCCTAATGTTAACCGCGAGACCATATAGGAGGAAGAAAAATGGCACTAAGCTATATCCATGAATGAAACATTCAGTAGGATCGGAATTCTCACCTACTTGGGACTCAGCGTTAAAACAGCTGGCCTGTTAGAAACAGTGTGGATGTACGTAGCAAGAAAATTCGTACGTAGCCCATGAACATTACAATAATCAACTCTGAAATTTTCGATCATTGCAATATATAAACAAATTTAAAATAAAAACAGACGAAATCTAAGAGAAGCTGCTTTTTTTTCGAATCAACGTCCCCGCTAGTGTTATGCCTTAGCGGTGACGTGGCTTTTAAACCTAACACCTCTTGACATCTTCTCCAAAATGGTGGCAGCCAACTCATGTGTGAGGCTTAGAGCCACCTCTCAATGGAACAGTAACAATACTGGTCATACTACTATTCTAGACAAGATCGGAAGAGCGTC
>CAKKXW010000005.1:18986812-18998832 GCA_920937365.1 Sphaerophoria rueppellii | reverse complement strand
ACATATATAAACAGACAAATTGTAAATAGCTTTGATGAAAGCTTGAAATATAAATTATTGTTTGCATTTTCGAATTGAGTTCACACAATTTCGCTACTCCAAAAGACGAAAAATAAGACCTTCAAAGAAAGGAGGCAAATGTAATTTTGAATTATGTGTGTACATTCCGAACAAAAAGAAGAAAACTTAAATGTAAATATAAATTGCGTGTATTGCTAACTGTCATCATAAGAAAAAAATATGCAATTATAACACATTATCCATTCCTTCTTTAGGAAATAAAAATTGTTACTTATTATTGAAAACGCAAATTGTATAAACAAAAATGTTCACTTATAAAGAATGAATGCCGCATTAAATTGCTAAACAACATTTTAATTTTTTTAAAGAAACAAAATAAGTTTGGAAACAACCATTTTATGAAAAATTAAAGACTAATTAAGTCTTAATTTAACACAACCCGATGAATACAATATTTATATTGATCAAACGTTTCTTTGTTTATGTATTTTGACCCTTGAAAATTAAAAGTTCATTTTTTTATTTAAATGATGAAATGGAACTCAAACAGTATTAAAAAAAAAAAAAATGATAGTAAAAAAAGTAATTATTAATAATTCTTATTATACATAAATAAAACATGTAAATTTAGCCAATAAAGCCGATGAAAAAGAATATCATGTAATTGTTTTATGTTTGATTGATGGCCTCTTTTTTCTTTTGTCCAATCGTAAAAACAAATTTTCTTTTTAATAAGTTAAGAAAAATAGATAAAAAGGTAGATAGAAAGTTAAGAGGTAGTAAACTTCCCAGAGGACAAGCGTGGATCCAAGGGGGGGGGGGGTCACGGGGGTCATGACCCCCCCCCCCCCAAACAGGCCGCATTTAAAAAAATAGAGCTAAATTGATATTTTGCAAGCCGAATAGAAAAAAAAATAAACGAACAAAACCAAGTTTTTGCTCACTTAAGAACCGGGAAATAACCAAATGACCACAATTAACATACTTTTCTGCCCTCTGAAAAAAATACTAGAATCAGAATTTTTACCTGTAGAACCAATCCGCACGACCAATGGAAAATGTTGAAAAAAACAAGTAAAAGTGATAATCTTTTTGAGACATTCAAAAATAAAACTAATTTAGCCACATATTCATATTAATTTTCCTTTATAAACAACTGTGTGAATAGTTCAGTCCCCATTAATATACTTTTTATGAGAAGACACAAAGATTTATTTTAGAAAGGGAAAAGTTAAAGCACAATTCTTTGGACCTTCATAAAATTAGCTGTATTTAAAATGGCTGGGCTGGAAATGCCAACAAATGCCACCCAATTCACTCGTTTTTTTGGAGTTAATTGTTTTTCACATGTTGCAGATCCGCAAAATCAAAAAATTGATGATGTTGTAAATGGTGACTGCGCTGAATAAATACAGAAATACAAACAAATTGCTATCAAAATTCATCTTTAGCAAAACAAAACAAAACCTAAAATCTATTTTGAATACACGTCGGAGAAATTTAATTTGTTTTGAATTTCAAGTTTGGAAGAAGTCAACTGATTCCGAAAGTCAGAATAATTGATTTGTATTTGGCAATGCCTCTTTTGATTTCGTTTGGGACTTTTTTGGGACCATGCAATTGCAACTATTTTTAAAAACACAAATATGGCAGCATCTGTCAAAAATTATTAAAGTGTCAAACAAAACCTTGTAAAATAGCAGTGTGAATGCTCCAATGAGGTTTTGTAAACTTTTTGCCAAAAACTCAGTTTATGAACCAGTGTGAAAAGCCTATTATGATTATAATTTTTTCGTATTATTTGCTACGAGGAACTCTGTGATAGGGGTGTCTATAAAAAAACATCACCTTAATTAAAATTTATTTGATTTGGTCCGATCGAATACGGTAATTAAGCATTGAAGCATCCGTCAAATGAATCCTTACTTACTTACTTACTTTTTCTGTTTATTTTCTGGTTTTAATTTTGTTACCTTCTTTTTTTTATTGCGAAATTCAATAAAAACTATCTTGATTCCAACGACACTGAAATCAACAATGGACTTTTGTTCTTTCAATGTTTTGATTGCAAACTATGAAGTAAGCCACGCTACCATAAAAGGCGCCAAGTCATTTGAAAGCACACGGGAAAACGTTTCAGAAGAAAATTCATAATAAAAATATTAACTGGCTAAGATGTTTCTTACAGCCCGATTCTGCAGTTGTGACGAGTCACAAGTCACAAGCGCTTTTGACTGATTTCTTGTGAGGATAGTTGTGACTCGATTACAAATAGGAATTCTGAAATAACACTCACAAAAAACTGACAACAATATTCAACTCAGCATGGTGAGTAAAATTATTATTGTTTCAACCATAGATGAGTCAAAAGGGAGATTGGAGATCAAGCTGTCAAAATGACAATGTCTACTAGTTTACTGCAAGAGTTTATGTGTGTTTTTACCAATACTATCTCAGTAAACTTCGACATACCACCTGATTTTTGTTGCTTTTTTTCTCATTTATTTATATACACGAGGTAATGGTTAAATAAAATGTGTGGTATCCGGAGGGTAAAACGTAAGTCAGTATCCGATCTTCTTTTGTCTCTGGTTTCACCTGTCTAGTTGAAATCAAAATAATTCATTATTTGTTTTCGAGTTTCTGCTTTCTGAAAAAGTGAAAAAACTCTTTGAAATTAAAAAATGCAAGGTAAGAGATATCTTTCTTAGCAGTAAATGACCAGTCATATTGTAAAAAATTTTTCAAACATGGAACCTCAAATCGAAATTTCTAAATAACAGCAAATATGTTTCTTGTTACCTGGTCTGAGGCAGGTCACAAATTTGAAAATTTTTGTGACTGTCACAAGTTGTGACTCTGCACCAGAATACGAAAAAAGTCACAAAAATCATTTCACCTCAACTTGTGACTTGTGAGGTGTCAGTGAGGGTCCTCAGAATCGGGCTGTTAGTTTTGAGAGTACCTACCTACATTTTTTATATCCCTAAACAGTTTATAATTGTATATGCACAATAAATTTATTAATGTAATGATTTTTTTTTTATTACTTGAAGAAATTTGGTTTGCTTTGTTTATTTGGTTATTCTTGGTATTTTTCTTATTTTTAATTTTTTTCTATCCTGTGACCCCCTCCAGAAAAAATTTCTGGATCCGCGCCTGCCAGAGGAAGTTATTGTATAGGTAATGGGCCCGATGTCGTGAATCTCCATTTTTTGCATATCTCTGTAGCGCAATCTTTGGGATTTTTCGCAGTTTTCTCGTGAGTTAGAGAACGACAACGGCAAGAACAAGGAAATGCTGCAAGAAAATTCAACGTCGGACGGCTACAATCAAAGGAGATCGCCAGATCCTTCTCTGATCGAGTGTCAAATAACCTCTTAAGGTGTCCTGTGCCGCCAACATCAAGTATCGAAGACCAGTGGCAACATTGCCAGAAAGCAGTTAGAGATGCCACCTCTAATGTGCTCAGTTTCACACAGCCACCAAAACGAAACCCCTGGTTTGACGAAGAATGCAGGCAGGCCCATGCAGCCAAGCAGGAGGCATACAAAGCGGCGCTGCAAAGAAGGACAGGAGCTGCTCGTGAGCTCTACGAGCGAAAGAAGAGAGAACGACGGCTTTTCAGGAGATAAAAGAGAGCATGAGAATGAGAAGCTTCAAATCGAGGATGTTGGGAGAGCCAACAGCAGGAATGAAGTTCGGACTTCGGAGGTTTTATCGAAAGGTTAAACAGCTTGCTCAAGGTCATCGAGCAGGAACCGATGCCTGCAGAGATAAACAAGGGAACATCACAGATTAGTTTAAAAGGGAGATGGGAAACCGAGCTGTCAAAATGACAATGCCTACAAGCTGCGGTCAACGGTTACTGCAAGAGTATGCGTGTTTTTACCAATCTCAGTAAAGTTAGGCACCCCATCTGGGGAAAAAATTAACCGGTAAATTTGAAAATTTTTAGTTTTAACGTACGAAAGGTGAGTAAAAGTGAGCAGAAGAGGGATATGTTCAGGAAGATAGCAAAAAAGTAAAATTGCGTAAAAGCAGTAAATGGCAAATAGCAGTTGAATTTCCGACATCAAAATTGAACATAAATGAAAATAAAGAAAAAGATTCAGTCCAATAAAGGGCCGGTAATAGGTATTAGAAAAATTTATCATTAAATATGGGAATAGGGAAAAAATATTACTTTTTTTTTGTCATCAGAAATATGTTTATCTGATGTGTTGGAAGAAAAATAAATAAATGAAAGCAAGGCTGTGAAAGTGACAGTTCTTCAATCCGTCGATTCACCAAAGAGGAACAATTTTGGCAGTTAAATTTGAATTTAGAACTTAAAACTTAGAATTATATAACGTTTAGTTTAATACTACGTTTTTCCTACCCTAAATTTAAGAAACGTCGAGATATGTTCTTAATCTACTTCGCTTAACCTCGTGATTAGCGTCAGTTGAATCAGCATATTCTAACACTTAATACTCTTAGCATTGTTCATTAGCGGACTATAATCTTACGCCAATATTTTTAAACATTTGAATGCGTTTCTGCATCTTAATATACTTATAGTAAGGCACACAAAAATATGTCTTCGGTCTAAAGTTTCAGAACGCATCCGAAATCATAAGTTCTATGGCGTTTTTAATTGGGAATCTGGAAGTAAAAAAAAGCATTCTGAAAGCGTTCAATTGGGCAAAAGTGACAGTTCTGATTCTGAAAAGAAGAGAATTTCCCTTCTGATTTCAAAAACAGAATGCTTCTTTTTCGATTCCAGATTGCCAATTAAAAACGCCACTAGTATTTTCATGGTGAGTTTAAGAAAAACGTGTTTGACAATTTCAAAATTTAATCTAGCAATCCATGATAAATTTGAAAATGCGAAAATAAACAAAAGAGAAATGTAAAAATAGAAAAATCTCACCTCATCTCTTTGTTTTTGTAACTCACATGTATTCATGTAGACGAAAAGAAGAAGTAAATGAAGGAATAGGAAAATTGCGGGATCTAGGGAGTGAAACGTAAGTCAGTTTCCGATCTCCTTTTGTCTCTGGGGAACATCATAGTAGAATCGCAGTCAATGCTGGGTATTTGGAAAGACTTCTTGTAGATTGTATAACGGCGACGACGAACAAAACACCGCCGTCAGACAGGAGCCTTTCATCGGACACGATGATAGCCAACAATTCCATGAACCCGACCTTGAAAAAGTGAAAACCGCAATATCACGGCTGAAATTCAACAAAGCCGCTGGAGCAAATGGATTAGCTGCAGAGTTGTTCAAAGCAGCAGGTGACGAGCTAGATAGGAGAATGTACCAAATCATCTGTAAGATATGGTCGGAGGAATGCATGCCCGATGAATGGAACATCAGCATTGTTTTCCCAATCCTGAAAAATCCAACTACAGAGAAATAAGTCTACTAAACAACGCCTACAAGATCCTCTCTGCCGTAATATGTGAACGTCTGAAGCCTTTCGTCAACAATCTGATTGGTCCTTATCAATGTGGCTTCAGGCCAGGAAAGTCAACCATCGACCAAATTTTCACGTTACGGCAGACCCTGGAAAAGACCTATGAACTCCAAATCGATACCCACCACCTTTTCATCGATTTTAAGGCCGCGTATGACAGCATCTACAGAGACGAACTGTACAAAGCTATGTCTAGTTTTGGCGTCCCTGCCAAGCTCGTTCGCTTGTGCAAAATGACGATGGAGAACTCACGCTGCTCCATCAAGGTTGGCAACGAGCTTACGGAATCTTTCGACGTCAAAAAAGGATTCAGACAAGGCGATGTACTGTCATGCGACTTCTTTAACATGAGTTCTTGAGAAGATAGTGCAGAACTCCAACGTCAACACCAGAGGCACTATCTTCCAAAAATGTGTTCAACTTCTCGCGTACGCCGATGATATTGATATAATGGGAAGAACACAGGGTGATGTCAATGGCGCCTTTGTGAGAATTGAGACAGAAGCGGCAAAAATGGGTTTAGCGGTAAATGAGGGAAAAACGAAGTATATGCTGTCTTCGAGGAAGGACACCCAACACCGACGGCTCGGGCAGAACGTCACAATAGACACTTATAACTTCGAGGTAGTAGAGGAGTTTGTCTACCTAGGCTCCGCTATAAACACGGGCTATAACACCAGCGCCGAGATCAGACGAAGAATAACACTTGCTAATCGCTGTTTCTTTGGGCTAAGAAAGCAATTGAGTGGAAAAGCCCTCTCTCGAGCAACTGAGGTAAAACTGTACAACACACTCATCATCCCAGTCCTGCTGTATGGTGCGGAAGCATGGACTTTGATAAAATCGGATGAAAGTGTCTTTGGCTGTATCGAGAGGAAAGTTCTTCGGGTCATCTTTGGCCCCGTGTTCATTGAAGGGGAATGGCGAAGAAGATATAACATCGAACTTTACGGGTTGTACAACGACATGGACCTAGCCAGAAGGGTCAAGGTCCAGAGACTCAGATGGCTCAGTCATTTAGAACGGATGGACACCAATGCTCCGGCCCGGAAAGCCTTCGACACTATTCCTGAGGGACGTATGAGGAGAGGAAGACCGCGACTCAGGTGGCGCACTCAAGTGGAAGAGGACCTCAATCAACTTGGAGTGCAAAACTGGAGACAAATAGCTAAGGACCGAGCTAGCTGGCGGAGACTGTTGATTGAGGCCCAAGTCCACAACGGACTGTAGCGCCACCTTAAGTAAAAGTAAGTAAGAGTATTCCTCGGTCGAATAAATAAGAGCGTTATTCATCAGATAAAGTCTATCTGACGATTGAAACATCCAATCTCTCGAATACACTATCTGCTTGTTTATCTGACGATTGAAAAATCGGCTCTTAAAAATGTTTTTTTCTGATTAATACAGTCATTCGGTCTTACCTCCGAATTTATTTACTTTGAACCGATTTGCATGAAATTTTGGAATTAGGCTCATCTTATCCTTAACGTCAAAAGTGAAAATGATCTGAACTCCGTCTATTATTTTTAAGGGGTGTAGACAACCCCTTAATGCAATGATTTATAATTTTGACCAAGTTGATGTTTGTGTTGATTTGAGAATATTTAAAGTGGTGATTCTCATCGGCTTTGTTGGTCTTTTTGATGGTTAAATGAAAACAGTTTTCATCTGATTTTTCCCAACGTTTCTCATTGGCGGAGTAGTTTTTTGGGTCACTCAACGCAAAGACATCAACCAGACTTTGAAGGAGCCGAAATTCTTGCAACGGAGAAACACACATCAAAACGCTACACATTAGAAACACTTCACATAATAAATAACAAAAACAATATGAACCGCAAACAAAACACACAAAACATATCCGCCGTTTACTGTTCCTTAGTTTCAAACACAAATAATCATACAGTTCAAATTTAACAGTTGACAGTTGACAAGCCTTCACATCGGAAGCGCTTTTTGTTTCATATTTGTTCTAATTGTTTTTAATGTTTTTTTTTTTTTTTTAATTTTCAACTCAATGTTAGTCATACCTATACGATGTACATAATATTCGTATGTATTAAACTAACCATGCTTTTATCATTTTTGTGAATAAAAACATCCCCTGAAGAAGACGGCAATCACCGTCGAAACGTTGGGAAAAATCAGATGAAAACTGTTTTCATTTAACCATCAAAAAGACCAACAAAGCCGATGAGAATCACCACTTTAAATATTCTCAAATCAACACCAACCCCTTAATAGAAAAATTGACATTGAGCCATTTCATCGCTAGAAAACATGTCTAATAGCAAATGGTGAAATTGTTAAGTATTTTCTAACATAATTATTCAATTTAAATATTATTCCACACTCTCGAAAATGATTATCATATGTATTAAGCTTTTCTACCCCGAAAACTACCCCTTAATTAAAACAGTAAATACATATATATGATCAGATATGGCCCCTTCACTCAAATGTTATATTTTTTTTCAATAGATGTGGGTCTCTAGTATATTGCGTACCAAATTTTTAGTTAAGTTTTTGGACCATAACTCCTTCAATTTTCATGCTATCACAATTTTTAAAAAGCCATTGTAAAGGTAATTAAGAGAGCTACAACATCCTTCGTTGCAATATATAGTAAAACACTTTTTTTTCAAAACGGTTGAGGATTAAAGGGCTTAAGAGAGATAATGCCCTAATTCATGCAAGTCGTCAAAGTTTGGATTGGTTCGAATCGAAAAACATTAATTTGATGGAGTGGCCGTCACATTCTACAGATTGCAACCTCATCGAAAATCTTTGGGGAATTTTAACTCGCAAAATGTATGCCCATAATAAGCAATTTGCTAGTGTTGCTAAGCTGTGACAGGCAGTTGTGACAGAATGGAATGCTTTAGACGACTCCATATTGAAAAATGTAGTTAATAGTATGCCAAAAAGAATTCTAAGATTGGTGGAAAATAGAGGCAACAAAATTGCATATTAATTTTTTGTTTAAAATGAACTTAAAAAAACAAAAACAATAAATGCGGTTATATTTTTGCAATACATTAAAATCTGTTTTTAATTTTTAAACACCAGGAGAGAAAATAACGGTACTTTATTTTCTTCTCAATTTGCTTGATCAGTGATGCAACTCAATAAAATATAGTAAGGAGTCACTCCTATTGTAGGTTTTCTTTTAAATGCATTTTTTAGGGTGCGGTTATATTTATGCAAGGCACTGTAGTAGGAGAGCCGGCTGCTATAATTAGAATTTATTAAAAAAAAAAATTAAATTTGAAAATGTACCTCGTAAATACATTTAATTCCAAAATTTTTTTATACTGATTTTTTTTGAAAATCGTTGGAGCCGTTTTCTTTTAATTAATTTTTTATGTATACAATTTGTCAAAAATGTCTTAAAATTAATTTGGGTTTGCAGTTTTCAAGACCATGCAAATATACATATTATACTTCAATTTGGATTTTTAAAATTGATCCGTTTTTGAGATACAGAATTATGAAAAAAAAATTTTAATATTTTTTAAAAATAAAAAAAAAATTTGAAATTTTTTTGAATACAAAATATTATTTGAACAATATATACGTACTTTCGAAAAAAAAACTTACGCTGATCGGACTTTCAGTTTTCGAGAAAATCTAATAACAAAAAAACGGTTCTATGGGAGGTACCGTTTTGGAGCAATACAAAAATGTTATTTTTACATAAAAAGATATGTGTTTAAAAAAATAAAACTCGAGGAAGTTTAAAAAAAAATCGTAGAGCCGTTTTGGAGAAAATTGAAATTTTTTGTTTTTGGCCAAAAAATCGTATGGTGGCTACCCTAAATTTTGATCTTAAAACAAAAATAAAAAAAATTGGGATATGAGTTTTTGCTCAAACCTCTATTTTTCAAATTTGAAGTCAATCGGACGAGTAGTTAAGGCTGTATATGCCTGTAAACTTCCAGACAGACAGACAGACGGAATCGCCGGACCCACTTTTTTCGACTTCTCTATCATCGTAATGTCATATTTCATCCTCATCTCATTTTTTTTTTCTACGAAGTCGCAAGTGAAAATATTTAAAAGAGTCATAAGGCCATATGTTCGAATATAGCCTTATGACACATTCGGCCCAATCGAGGTAACCGTCGGAATCGGAGATATTTGCCTGTCGGAGAACTACCTCGAAGCAAAATTCAGAGGAAATTGGAGAAAATTCCGCTCCGAAGGTTACCTCGATTGGGCCGATTGTGAAAGTGTATTTCGAAATATGGCCTTATGACACGGCACCGCTTAGAAACCTATGATTAAGATTTCTTTTTTCATATTCGTAAAATCTGAATTTCTTTGGGGCATTCCATGAAAATGATTTCGATTGAGTTATTTATCAATTATAAAAAAAGCTTTATTTTTCATTTTTTTTTTCAGATTGCGGAAATATGGGTTGTACATTCTTGATAAAAAATAACTTCTCCAAATAAAGAGATGCCCAATTTTATTTTTTTTTGTTATTCTCCAAACCAGTATTTAAACCAATATTTTGTAGAAACAAAATCAAGAAAATGCATTTTAAGTACAAAAAAACAGCTTTTTGTTGATTGTTGATATAATGTATTTATATAGAAAATATTTCCAGTAACAATACAAAGCGAAATGAAAGAAAAAAGTAAATGTTTATGCGAAGTGACAAAAAAATGAATCTTAGAATCAAACAGAGGAAAAGATTAAAGCTACAGAACTTGACGAATATTAAAATCATTAAGATCTTCCTGTGGTACCAGCCTTAAATTTAGATCATTGGCTAAATGAAGTATCGAGTAGAATGCAACCGATGGTGATAGGGCATCAGCCATATTGGGAGTAAGAACTTCAGGTAAATGATTATAAATGTCTTGAAAGCTTGCTATTCCTGGTGCATATTGTTCATCTTTAGGAATAGCTAACTGCGGGATAGTTCCTTCAAATTGCTTACTCATTTGAATACGCATCAGGTGTGTACAACATTTCTTTAAGCTTTTCATGTCAATAACTTTGGCACGCTTTGCAAAAGGTACTACAATTTTCGTCACCTGACTTGGAGCACCATCAAAATCAGTGGCGATTTCCAGAATCGTCTGGTCTGCATCTTGTGTCGGCATGAATGTTGCTATCTCTCCATCTGCTCCACCATTTGGACCAAACCCATGACTGTTGTTCATTTCAACCGTTTCAATTCCTAAATTATCGTCATGCTGGATGTCGCTATCACCAAATTCATCGCAGACAGGCTCGGTTAGTAGAGGTGGTGTTTGAATCTCAATTATTTCTTCTTCGACTGGAATGCAAGGAGCAAAACGAAATTCATTAAACATATTTGGATCTATTTGAAGATCTGTTGGAAGTTTAAGTTTACGAGCATCCCATTTCTTTTGAATGTTTGCCTTGCGGGATTTGAACTTATCGTCGAACTTAACAAAAAGATCGTCATGAAATTCACCAAAATTAACATGCTTTGACTGGCGTTGTTTTGTTCGTGGTCTTGCATTTTGTTGTTTGTTTCCTACTGCTGCTGATTGCTGACACAATCGATTTGAATCGAATACACTATTGCGAGGCCTATTTTTCTTAAATTTCCAATGTGATGGTCCAGCCCAGAATTGGCTGATTTTATCTAGTGGCCGGTATGAGTATTCTAATTTAGATGAAGCGTCTACGGGTCTTAGATCTTCAAGAAGAACTGCCGGTTTACGTAATCCTCTGCACTTGTTTATTGCACCGCGCTCTTCGTTCGTTAGTCCTTCAAAGTCTCCAAAGTCGACATCAACCATAGTTGCTACATTTTCAGATAATGGGATTTGCTCTACATCGGCGTGTATATCAAAAGCAAGTTCGTGGTTGAAATCATCGTTAAAAACCCCTGTTGGTGAATCTAGTCGGTTTTCCTTTTCAGCTTCTAAATCAATGTCTTCTGGGGTATCTGTAATTACATACCCACTATGCATCGGTCGCACCTTTAAATCTTCAAAATTTATTTCGGAAAGTTTTTCAAACGGCTTCGTAGGAGTTTCGGATAAGTCGAATGCTGTCGTATAGTCAATTTGTTCGATTACATTACCATTCCAAAAAGGGAAATCTAGTCGCAGACGCAATTCAGATTCATTTGATGGTAGAATATTGTTCAGCAAACGATTTGAGCTATTTATGCTACCCACTATTGAATTAAGTTTACCAAAAACAGGATCCGTAAGAGGTACTGTATCAAGACGGGCATTTAAGGTTTCTTTGTTTTTAGTAACTGTAGAGACTGGTTTTCTAGTTCTTTTGGATTTGGCTGGTTTAGGGGCTGATGCTGCTTCTGTAGGATTTTCGGCATCGTTATCACCAGCTTCGTTAGCTTCTTGTCCAGTTGGTGCGTTATCATCAGCTGAATAAAAAAAAAAGGAAAAAAAAAGGTTCCATTATGGGCTCGTTTGTACATGGTATTTGTCATACGCAATAGTATCTTGACAAAAAAAAAAAAAAAAAAAAAAAAACAGTTCTATGATAACGCATACTGTTTATGGTACATGTTTGCTCGGG
>CAKKXW010000005.1:18777609-18959976 GCA_920937365.1 Sphaerophoria rueppellii | reverse complement strand
ATGGCGAAAAGAATAATGGAGAGGGACCCGTTCCGCTTTGTCTCGTCTGTTCGTATGTTTGTCTTCTTTCATTGTCTGAGAGACTCTCTCGGCTAGGCCGATCCCACAATTATGTATTTTTATATTTTTTATGGAATTTTTAATTGCACGATTATACTCATTTCTGTTTGCGATGGCCAATGAACGACATAACTCATTCATAATTTTCATTTTCTTATCGAAATAAATATTTATAATATAAAAATTATGAACCAACAACTGGTTTGTGTCATACATAAGAGACTATTATGCAGTAAGCGGTTATATGGGAGCGACAATTTTAAGAATAAAGTTTTGTTAAGTAAAATATTTACAGATAGGCACATAGTTAGCTTCGATTTGATTTAACAAAATATGCGTTCAATTTCAAATTCAAATGATGCACTTCAATAAAAGCTATAGCTGCGGCCTAGGGCTTAAAGTATTACTATTTTGATATTTGTCTTTTGACATCGATTATTTGACTATAAGATTTTTGTTCCTTTCCGCAGATATTTTGGTAATGTTTACAATGTTTTATAAAGTAAGTCTATGTTTTTATACTCAAATATCTTGAAGTTTATAATATAATATAGTAACATTAAGTTAATTGCTTAATTTCATACTGCACATTCAATAATATATTAGAAGAAATATTTGGATACCAAGCACAAACAACTGAATTCTAGTTTTAGTAGGTAACCAGTTTCCAAGGCTGTTCATGAAAAAGAATAAGAAACATTAGACCAGTTCCACCTAACAACATCTCACTGAGATCTCAGAGATTTCTTAGGTGGAACAAAAAATCTCAGATTTTTTTCTGAGATTTCTGAGATGAAAATTTTTTGGATTCGATTTCTCACTCAGCTATTTTGACGTGACTGACATATGCACAACAACAATTTGTAAGGTAACCATTTTATCTCAATGAGAACTGAGAATTTTGTTCCACCAAATGATTTTGCCTCAGTCAAAGTGACATTGAGATCTCAGTGAGATGTTGTTAGGTGGAACTGGCCTATTGACATGGAAACCATCAGTTTTACCTTGTTTTGCATATAAATAGAGTAAATATAACCAATTTTATTCTAAAGCAATCAAAATTGACAAAAAATAAAATTCTATCTTAATAATTTATGTAAAAATATAATGCTACTTCAAAAATCTGTTTTGTTTCTTTTTTTCATCAAGAACACAACCATCGGTATCACTCTTGTACTATTGGCTATTGACATTTCAGATTATAGTGCTTCGCACACAAAGGCTGAACTATAATGCCATTTTACTTACGCAAGCATCCTCAAAGGGAAATATTTAAGAAAATTCCCACCCGAAAAAAATCCCATAAATATACGCAGTCTGCCGATACTAAAAATGACATTAAAGCGTGAATTCTGTGCAGAAAGTGCAAATTTATTTAATTAATTAAAAATAGAACTACTAATTTCCTAAGAAAAAACAAAAAAAACAGTTTATTTGTTCTTAAATAACTAGTATCTATCGATTGACCATTTTCGTGTCCAAATTCAGGAGCCCGTATTAGAAAGTCAAGCCCAGAGTATATCTAATAATGAGTAGAGACACTCTCCACGTGGTTCATTTCCAGCGGCCAATGGTCTGTGTATGTATTAGTGCTTTCAATAGGAGAGAATAGTGCAAAAGTATTAGGTTTAGAAAAAATCGAAAGAAAGAAAGAGTTCACAACAAACAATACGAACCCTAACACATTCCTTTTCTTTGTGTACGATACATGAAATCCATAATGCTTTTTTAATGGAGCGGCCAATGGTCGTGTATGTATTAGTGTTCTAGCTTCTTTTTTCATGACAATCTGAAAAGGAGTAGAGTGACCACACTAGTCTATTATAAGATCACTTTATTTTTCGTTTCAAGTAATTGTTGTTTTTTTACTTACAAAGCCATATAAAATGCAAAATATAAATATTTCACTCTAGAATATATTTTAACTGAGTTATGAGCTGTTATGACTGCGTAAAATATAATATTTTACGATTTAAACTTCAATTATCAACCCTTCTAACATGTTTTATATGAATGAACGTGGTCACACTAATTGAGGGTTGAAATGAAGAAGTTTTTTGCTGCTTTGTTTTATCTCCTTCTTACTATAACGGGATCCAAAAATGTAAACAAAAATGAGAGTGTCCCTACTCATTATTAGATATACTCTGGTCAAGCCTGCTTAAGTGAACCAGCGAATACACACAATCCCTATGAGCAAACCATAATGTACGGTGCGGTTTCATTCGCTCATTGCTTGATAGCCCAGTCATCTTAGGGGCCAGTTATAGGTTATAGCGATCATTGAAATCCATCAGGAAAAATGTTTTAATGGATATTCAACTAAGTTTTCTTTTGATAACTTATGCAATTTATATACCAATCGACCGGAAAATACTTAAAGAATTTTTTTGGAGAAAAAAAATATAAGTTCGCAAACTTATTTTTCGTTAAAAATGTATTTTGCCGCACGGAAATTAGTTTTCCGGAACAGCTGATGGATTTTGTCAAAAAATGAAACGAATCATTCCAATGATTTGCGTTTCAATTTCTCTCAATTCCAATGATAGAATTACAGCAGGAAAAAAAAACCTGACAGAAATTTTCAATGATAACTATGACCGACCTATCAGAAAAATTCCAATTATGTATTTCTATTATGAAAACGAATGATAGCTTTAACTGGCCTCTTAGTTGCAAATAAGGTAAACCTCGGAATGAAAGATTATAAGCTGTAAATTGGTCTATACCTTTGATCAGTAGTGGCCTAAATATTGTGTCAAAAGTCACAATTTCAATCGTGTCCGCGTCGTAAGATATTCGGCCCTATTGAGGTAACCGTCGCAGCCGATTTCCCCCGAATTTTGCTTCGAGGTAGTTCTCCGACAGGCAAAATGTCTCCGATTCGGAGGAAATCGGAGAAAATTCCGCTCCGACGGTTACTTCGATTGGGCCAGTTATGGCTCTAATTGGTTTTCAACATTGAAACACATCATTGGAATTTTTCTGATAGGTCGATTATAGCAATCATTAAACATTTCTGTCTGTAATTTTTTTCCTGCCGTAATTCTTTCATTGGAATTGTGAGAAATTGAAACGCAAATCATTATAAGGATTCGTTTCATTTTTTGGTAGAGACCCACCGAATAGTCGAGTACTACTATTAATATCTTGAAGTGTTCTGTCAACACCAGAGGCACAATCTTTCAAAAGTCCGTCCAGCTACTAGGATACGCAGACGACATTGACATAATTGGAAGAACATAGCGTGATGTCAGTGGGGCGTTTGTGAGCCTTGAGACAGAGCCCAGGAAGATGGGTCTAGCGGTTAACGAGCGCAAGACCAAGTTAATGCTGTCTACAAGAAAGGACTACCAACATAGACGTTTTGGAGCAAACGTCAACATAGACAGATTTAACTTCGAGGTAGTTAAGGACTTTGTCTACCTGGGATCCGCTATCAACTCAGACAACAACACCAGCGCTGAAATCAAACGAAGAATCACTCTTGCCAATCGCTGCTTCTTTGACTTAGAAAGCAATTGAGTAGTAAAGTCCTCTCCCGAGCAACTAAAGTGACACTCTACAAAACCCTCATCATCCCAGTCCTCATGTATGGTGCAGAGACATGGACTATGACAACATCTGTCTGATGAAAACGCTTTGGGCTGCTTTGAGAGAAAAATTCTCCGAGTGATTTTTGGTCCTGTCTGCGTTAATGGAGAATGGAGACGAAGATTCAACCAAGAACTGTACGAACTGCACAGCGACACTGACCTAGCCAAAAAGTAAAGATCCAACGACTTAAATGGTTGGGTCATGTTGAGCGAATGGAAAATAATGCTCCGGCTCGTAGAGTCTTCGAATCCAACCCGGAAGGACGTCGCAGAAGAGGAAGACCGCGACTCCGGTGGAGCACACAGGTGGTAGAGGACCTGAACCAACTTGGAGTGCGAAACTGGAGACAGTTAGCCAGGGACCGAGCTGGCTGGAGAAGTTTGTTGGGTGAGGCCCTGGTCCGACCTGGACTGTAGCGCCACCAAATTAAAGTAAGTTCTGTCGAGAGCTTCGAGCTTGTGGGCCTTAGTGCATTCATCCAGAAAATAATTTTACAATTTTTCAATACATTAGCCATACCTGAAAGCTTTTTTATATTACACACTGCATCTGGATTAGTGTGAACATTCAATAGCAACTTGAGTACCGAAAGCGCAGACCGCAATTCCTGAGGACGCCAACGCAATATGTTTTTGTGATCGAATGCGAGCAAGTTTTAGTGAAATTAAAAAAGTTTTGCCAGTGGCTCCAGGTGCGTCCAAAAAGAAGAATCCGCCTTGAGAACAGCGCAACCTTACGGGTTCAATTATGCAACAAAACCTGTCTCGGATGGACCTTATCACACCCACCAAATTTCAAAAAAATCTAAATTATTATATAGAAGATGAACTTGCATTATTCTTCACGTTTATATTAAAATCACCGACAATAACATTGTTTTTATTCGAATACTTTTCCATTAATGGTTCAAATATCGCAGTAAATCTATCATACATGTCCAACGAATTAATAGGTGGATTTTAAAACATGCAAATATAGTGCTGCTGTGTGTGTTTTTATTTATTTGTACAGTTATATAGCTATAATGGGTGTCATCACTAAAACTCTCCATTACGACGCGACGCTTTGATTGCTGAAACGATCATAAATAAAAAAAACCTACACCTCCCCCACCTTTTGTTTAACGACGTCACAGTTTGATACTCATAGACGTTTAGACAATTGATTTGTTGACAATATACCCACGTTTCAGTCACAGCGATTATGTCAACGTCAACATTTAAAAGTTTTGTTACATTATTAAGCCCTCCATGGGTAAGCCTTGACGTGGCGGAGCGGCTTACGGTAACTACTACTATGAAGCTTAAGCTATGCGATCGCGAAACTTGATTTCGCAGAAGGGCCTCCCATGGTCGACAGGTCGAAGCGGAGTAGGCTGTTACTACCAATTACCCCACAACGAAGGAGTGTTCCCACCAAGGCACTCCCACCGAGGGACGGCAGCGAATGAATTTCTTCTTTGGAATCAACGGTGGCGTCTCCAGTTCCAGTTAGGCCGAACTACTTGGTGAACACCTTTACGGGCTACTTCGACTTATTTGAAGCCCAGGCCGTAAAAGGAGCGGTTTTTCCGGCTCTTGCACTTGGAGTCACATCAAGTGCCTGGTACTCCAGGTTGGGGTTGTGCGTCGGGGTGACTTCCCGACCACGTAGAAAAAAATCGAGTTGCGAAGCAACAACAGGCCTCGGAAACGGACGGATACACTGATGAGACCCAAGCAAATGTATAAAGGACAACGAATTTCGGATATGCACGTGGAATGTTAGGTCTCTTAATAGACCGCGTGCTGCCGAACAGTTAGCGGAGACCCTCAACTGCAACAAAGCAGATATTACCGCTATCCAGGAAATGCGATGGGATGGACCGGGCAAAAGGAGGATGAGAAACTGCGACATCTACTATGGTGATTGTTACCGAGAGCAACAACAGCGACTCTTTGGATGCGGATTCGTCGTGGGAAGCAGACTCAGGCAAAAAGTCTTGAGCTTCAAATGCGTGAGCGAACGCATCACGACAATCCGAATCAAGGCTAAATTCGGCAACATTAGCCTAATATGGCGCATGCCCCCACAGAAGAGAAAAAGGACGACACCAAAGACGAGTTCTACGAGCTCCTTGACAAAACGTACGAGCAATGTCCTAGTTATGACATTAAAATTGTCCTCGGCGATTTTAACGCAAAGCTGGGAAAAGAGGACATCTTTGGTGGAACAGTCGGAAAGCACAGCCTGCACGACACCACTTCCGATAACGGATTCAGGCTGATCGATTTTGCTGCGGGGCGAAATGTTGTGGTAGCAAGCACCTGGTTCCCACATCCATAAGGTACATGGAGATCTCCTGATCAATCAACCGTCAACCAGATTGATCACATTGCGATCGACGGAAGGCACTTGTCCAGCATTTTAGATGTTCGAACTTTCCGAGGAGCTAACATCGACTCGGACCACTAACTCGTCGTAGCCAAGGTAGTGCTACGAATATCGCGACAACGGCCAAAACAAGGAAATGCTGCAAGAAAATTCGACGTCGGACGGCTACAATCGCAAGAGATCGCCAGATCCTTCTCTGATCGAGTGTCAAGTAACCTCTTAAGGAGTCCTATGCCGCCAACATCAAGTATCGAAGACCAGTGGCAGCATTGCCAGAAAGCAGTTAGAGAAGCCGCCTCTAATGTGCTGGGTTTCACACAGCCACCAAAACGAAACCTGGTTGACGAAGAATGCAGGCAGGCCATCAGCCAAGCAAGCGGCGCTGCATACAAATACAAGAACTGCTCGCGAGCTCTACGAGCGAAAGAGGAGAGAGGAACGCCGGCTTCTCAGGAGAAAAAAGAGAGAGCATGAGAAGCGTCAGATCGAGGATGTTGAAAGAGCCAACAGCAGGAATGAAGTTCGGAGGTTTTACCGAAAGGTTAAACAGCTGGCTCAAGTTCATCGAGCAAGAACCATGCCTGCAGAAATAGACAAGGGAACATCATAGTAGAATCGCAGTCAATGCTGGGGATTTGGAAAGACCTCTTCTGTAGATTGTATAACGGCGACTACGAACAAAACACCGCCGTCAGACAGGAGCCTTTCAACGGACACGATGATTGCCAACAATTCCGCAATATCACGGCTGAAATCCAACAAAGCCGCTGGAGCAGATGGACTAGCTGCTGAGTTGTTCAAAGCAGCAGGCGAAGAGCTAGATAGAAGCATGCACCAAATCATCTGTAAGATATGGCCAGAGGAATGCATGCCCGATGAATGGAACCTCAGCATTGTTTGCCCGATCCTGGAAAAGACCTATGAACTCCAAATCGATACCCACCACCTTTTCATCGATTTTAAGGCCGCGTATGACAGCATCTACAGAGACGAACTGGACAAAGCTATGTCTAGTTATGGCGTCCCTGCCAAGCTCGTTCGCTTGTGCAAAATGACGATGGAGAACTCCACGCTGCTCAATCAATGTTAACAATGAGCTTACGGAATCTTTCGACGTCAAAAAAGGATTCAGACAAGGCGATGCACTATCATGCGTTTTCTTTAACATCGTTCTTGAGAAGATAGTACAGAACTCCAACGTCAACACCAGAGGCACTATCTTCCAAAAATCTGTTCAACTTCTCGCGTACGCCGATGATATTGATAAAATGGGAAGAACACAGCGTGATGTCAATGGCGCCTTTGTGAGAATTGAGACAGAAGCGGCAAAAATGGGTTTAGGGTAAATGAGGGAAAAACGAAGAATATGCTATCTTCAAGGAAGGACACCCAACACCGAGGGCTCGGACAGAACGTCACAATAGATGCATACAACTTCGAGGTAGAAAAGAAGTTTGTCTACCTAGGCTCCGCTATTTCTTTGGGCTAAGAAAGCAATTGAGTGGAAAAGCCCCCTCTCGAGCAACTAAGGTAAAACTGTACAACACACTCATCATCCCAGTCCTGCTGTATGGTGCAGAAGCATGGACCTGACAAAATCGGATGAAAGTGCCTTAGGCTGTTTCGAGAGGAAAGTTCTTCGGGTCATCTTTGGCCCCCTGTGCATTGAAGGGGAATGGCGAAGAAGATATGACAGCGAACTTTACGGGTTGTACAACGACGTGGACCTAGCCAGAAGGGTCAAGGTCCAGAGACTCAGATGGCTCGGTCATTTAGAGTGGATGGACACCAATGCTCCGGCCCGGAAAGCCTTCGAGACTATTGCCGAGAGACGTAGGAGAGGAAGACCGCGACTCAGGTGGCGCACTCAAGTGGAAGAGGACCTCAATCAACTTGGAGCGCAAAACTAAAACAAACGAGCTAGCTGGCGGAGACTGTTGATTGAGGCCCAAGTCCACAACGGACTTTAGCACCACCTTAAGTAAGTAAGTAAGATACTGGTATCGATGGGCAATAGGTGTCTTTTCCAAGGAGGAGGACCTAACGTGTTCTGGTATACTGTTGTTTTTAAAGGAATACATCCGTGGGCGGTCATCAAGTTAAGCATTTTGTTTGTTTTTTTCTTAACAATGATTCTTGGGAAGGTTTGTAAAGAGGATGTGAAAAGTCTATAAGAGCTTTACTTATCATATTAACTGTTCTTTTTTGTCCCAGTCGCTGGATTGAATTAAAACCTGCTTCTATTCTAAGAGCTGGAATGGGAGTTGTCTTAAGAGCTCCTGTAGCTGTCCGGTAGCATTCGTTAACGGATGTGTGAAGAGTTTCTAAATTTTTTTTTGGAAGTCCACATGAACATTGTTAAAACGTGATTAAGGGTGCCTTCAACAAGTGCTTTTGTTATTTTTAGCGCCGTTTCCAAATGGGGTCCTTTACGACGGGAGCATATCATTTTTAGAACGTTGGTCCGCACTTAAGTTGGGTAACAATTAAGGTTACTGTTGAATGTTACTCCGAGGATCCTAAGTTCTTTTCTCAAGTTGACGTTGGAGATTCGGATTATGAGAGGGGTTGTTGCGCATGGACATTTCTTTTTTCTGCAAAGGTGAAGAGCTTCTAGTTTTGAAGGGGGGATGATTGCTCCCGTTTTCTGTGCCCAAGCATTTATTCCATCGTCAGCAGCTTTTAAGATAGTGTTTACTTGGGAAGGCTCACCTGAAGCAACCAAAAAATGTTATCGGCTTACACCCCGACGTAGTCTAGGTTATGTTTTTGATGATAGAGCTCCGTTATTGGTTTGTCTATGTAGGCATTGTACAGGTAAACTGATAAGGGCGATCCTTGCGGTATTCCATTCTCGAGCATTGATTTGTTTGAAATAAAGCCATAGATATTTACGGAAAAGGTTCTTCCAGATAAGAAGGATACAATGAGTTTTAGAATTTGTAAAGGAACTACCCATTTATGTAGCTGTTCTATAACAGGAACGGTTGTGACGCGGTCGAAGACTTTTTCAAGGTCGGCTGACAAGACGACACGCTGTGTTTCCTTGATGAGAGGTTATCTGTTAGCTTGTTTTCCATAATCCAATCATGAGGGAAGATACCAGTTCGAAGAATGTTATTGTATAATGCACAAATTGTATTTTTAAGGTCATCTGCTGCTGATTTTACCATGTTGTATGTTATTTTATCTTCACCTGCGGTGTTACCTTTGAGCATTTGTAATGTTGTATCCAGTTCGATTCTTGAGATATTTTCGGTAATCTCTTGACTCAGATATTTTCCTGAATAGGAAGGTCGGTCAGATTAAAGTGAAATTTCTCGTCAATGATATAGTTTTGAAAGGATTTATTTTCGCTATACTTTCCCCATGTTGTGGCAAACGTACTTGCTAATAATTTAGGATCATTTTATAAGGAAATTGTTGGGAGAAGTTTGTGGATTTTAAGGATTTTATCCTATTCCATAGCGTTTTGGAGTCCAAGGTCGGATCCATATTATTAACGAAGTTGTCCCAACTTAGTCTTTTTGCCATGATGGATTCGTATTTTACCCTAGCACTGGCTTTTCGGTAAGTTAAGCAATTTGGAGAAGTAGGAAATCTTTTTACATTTTTCCAGGCTGTTTTCTTGGCTTTGACAAGTGCAACAATTTCCTTGTTGAACCAAATTGGTTTTTGTTGTGTGTTGTTGGCATTGACTTAGCTGCTGAACTCCTTAAAATTCTTTTAATATTGGCTGCCTCTTGGTTAATGTTTTTTACTGTTGTGCACGTTGACAAAGAGTGGGTAGATTTAACAAAGACATCCCAGTAAGCCTGAGACTAGCCTGTATAGGAATAACAGGGGCTCAAAGATCCACACCACAGGCTGGGTTGGAAATGATCTTGGATCTCCCGACTCTGGATGAGTTCATAAGGTGCACGGCAGCCAAAACCGCAACGTTTAAAAGAACTGAGTTTATCTTACAAAGATATGACATGATTCCAAGACTGACGGAGACCACCGATTACATTCCCCCCTGCTGGATTTTAACAGGAAATTTTCTATTTGCATACCAGGAAGACAGGGTTGGGATCCTAATCCACTTATAAGTGAACAGGGTATCCCTTTCTACACTGACGGTTCGAAAATGGAATCAGGAACAGGTGCTGGAGTGTTTTGCCAATCTCTCAACATCAGAGAGGCGTATAAACTCCAAGCTGACTGTAGTGTCTTTCAGGCCGAGATCTATGCCATTGAAAAAGCAGCTGAATTGGCACATCATGAAAAGCTAAGCTCCTCGGAGATTACTTTTTTCGTGGACAGCCAGGCTGCTATCAAAGCCTTAGCCAGTGAGACCATAAGATCGAAGGCAGTTTAAAACTGTAGGAAAGAATTAAATAGAATCTGCCACACTAACCAGGATAAGCTCTGCTGGGTTCCTGGACACAGCAACATAGAAGGAAACGATATAGCAGGTGAACTAGCCAGGAAAGGGTCAGAAGCAGATACAAGTAGTAGCGACCATTCAGATAGGGGACCACTCGTCCCGATTGGGGTACTCAAGAGGAAGATAGACCTTAAATCAAAGGAGATGATCAATAACTCCTGGAAATCCAGGGACGATTGCGTAATCTCTAGAAGTTTATGGCCTAACATTAATGAAAAGGAAACTCGGTATATTCTATCGCTGAGTAAAAGGAACATTAAAATCCTGATAGGTGTACTAACGGGTCATTGCGCCATTGGCACAATGGCCAACAAGATAGGAGCTTTTGCACCCGATTTCTGTAGGAGCTGTCAGGATGAGGAGGAAATAGAAACCATTAAACACCTGCTCTGTGACTGTCCGAACCTCCAAACTAACCGACTCCGTCATTTTGGGAACAGGTTTGTTGGAGAACTGGATGATCTAGCACAGGTCTCAATGGCAAATATGAGGAAATTTATAGATAGCAAAGGCTGGTTCGTTAACGAGTCGGTCTACGTTCATCGACAACTTTGAATAGCATCGATGCTAACCTTTATTTTTTTTAGGGGATCACAATTGACCAATAGGCCCCCGTGTATGCAACAGTTCACGCTGTGCACACCCCTCAAAACCTAACCTAACCTAACCTAAGCCTGAGATTCTTTGAAACGTATAGTTGGTTTTCTCAAAAATTTTCTCTCATGGTTCCGTATTATGATTGGAAGGTGATCCTTACTTTCCCCGTAGGGGCTAACTCTTCAGTGAAGGAGTGGGGCTAAATCGGCATAAGCAAGTGTAACGTCAACGGCTGAGAATGTGTTTCTCGTATTAAAAAGTGTGGGTGATCCGTCGTTTAATACGACGAGACCTTTGACATTGGCAAAATTTTCAAATAAAGCTCCAAGTCGATTGGTTGTGTTTGAACCCCAGATGATGTTCTTAGCATTAAGATCTCCTATTGTTGTTATTATTGTATTTCGTACAGGATAGACGTTAGTAAGCCTTATTGGATTTCTTCCAGGGATTTCGATAGTTTGATAGAGGAAGTTTGAAGGGGAAATAGTGTGGGAAGTTACAGGTATGGTAGTTGAAAATTTCTTTCATCTCAGTGTCTGATAGAGGTGATAAAATGTTTTCTCCAGCGGGGGTATCGTGATGAGTATATACGTTATTTTCGGTTTGAGAGAGGATTGGATTAATTGGTTGAGTTGTCAATAGATTTGAGCTCATCCAAAAGGGATTGAGAATTTGTGTATACATTTTTGCTAATGTTTGGTTGGTGAGAGTGCTTGTTTTGCGTTAGCTCAGTAGTGGGTGCCGGACGACATTGACATCATCGGTCGATCCAAGAGAGCTGTGCTCGAGGCCTTCACAGCGATTGAATAACAGGCAAAACTCGTTGGTCTTGAAGTGAATGAGGACAAAACAAAGTACATGCTAACAACAAACAAAGCAACATCTGTCTACCGCCTAGGACATAACGCCACTGTTGGTAGCAGCAATTTCGAGGTAGTTAAGGAGTTCACCTACATACCTTGGAACAAACATCAATCTCACAAACGACACCTTAGTGGAGATCCGAAGAAGAATTACTTTCTCGAACCGCTGCTGCTTTGGTTTGCCAAAACAACTGGGTTCAAAACTACTCACTCGAAAGACAAAGTGTATGCTATACAAAACTTTGATTTTACCAGTCTTATTCTAGGGTGCCGAGTGCTGGACGATAAGTAAAAAAGGGGAATTGATACTGGGTACTTTCGACGGATTTTCGGTCCCGTATGCGACGATGGCGAATGGAGAAGAAGGTCCAACCGAGAACTGTACGAGTTGTGCCAAGATTGGCTCGGCCACATCGAGCGAATGATCGACAATGCTCCAGCCAAGAAAGTCTTCTCATCCCAGCCCCCAGGTTCCAAGTGACTGCGGATGCCAGAGCGGTTGGTTTCGGTGACTGGAGAGTGCATGCGAGGGACCGTTCACGATGGAAGGCTGCAATATCTCAGGCTCAGATCTTTCATGGATTGTGAGCCGGATAAGTAATTAGTAGATCGAAGAGGTGCCATTTCATCCAGAAAAAGTGACTGTTATTTTTGGTGTGCTCTATCGTCTATGGTCAAAAAATGTAATTGGTCTGTATTTCTTCGAAGATACAAATGGGCATTGATTTTTTTTTTTTGTTTGGGCAACCGATTTCTTTTAGCCGGCGATTGAAGATCATGACCTTTACGATATTTGCCTAAAACAAGCCACACAACACCAATAATTTTGGCTTTTTTGCGTGAGAAGTTTCTGGTCGCGAATTTGGATGTAAAATCATGGACCTGGAAATTTAGAAAGGAAACATGTTTCCGAGTACATATTCCCCAGTAAGTGAACGTGCTGACCTACACCTTCATGCGGTGCCTCTGAGAGGTTCTTGTCATTTTATTGACATGAACCCGCGGACGTAGGCAGCTTTAGTCTAATGAAATTGACGGATTGAAGCAGGACGTATGATGAGAATAATGCGATCCTTAAAAGATAATATATCTAAGTATATATTAAATGAGGAAATACGATCAACGAGTATCGAATGTGGATAAACGTTAAGAAATTAGACGCCCTGTTGGGTGTGTCCCTTGATTGGCTGGTTCATACCTTCGATCAATGTGGATATACTTGACAGAGGGTGACGCCAGTTGGATAAAAGCTGCAAAACAACAGAAGATCACAAAAAACAATGATGTATAATGAATGGTTATACAAAACTAAAATGTGACACCAACCCCTCACCCAGGGGCAATTGGGTACCGCGGGTAGTGAGGATTTGCCACCTCACTAGTGGGATGGACCTTCGCGGGGGTTGTGGTTGTCTGAGTTTGGCCTCAGCTGCTATTCGCAAATCACGGTTTACGGCTCTTCTTTCGGTGACTGAAAGTTGAGTGCAGTTTCCGTGACCGGACAACGGCTCTTCTTTCGGTGATTGAAAGTTGAGTGCAGTTCCGTGTGTTGCATGAATAGTAGTCTAGAATCAAACCAAGATAATAAGGGCTGGTACTAATTCAATTGGTACTGGTGTGAATCTAGATGCAGGGTACCCGCTTCATTCTTTAGAAAGTTGAGGTGTGCTTTTGCATGCTGGTGGATCATCAGGAAGAGGTTTAGTGTCCTCTTAAATAAAACATAGTGACATTGCTGACTTCGGTACTGACGTTAAATCTTTCTTTCTTCTGGTCGCGAATTTCACGTTTTGGCTACGTCAATTAGCCATCGCGACCATGTGATTTGATATCGTTAGATTTTTTCTGTAGGGCTTCACAATAGACGCATTAAGAACCAACATTACTCAAGTTTTGGCCGAGATACCGCCAGATATATACGAAAAAGTTGTTAAAAATTACCTCAAAAGAATCTCTTGCTGCGAAAACTTCCAAGGCGGCCAATTGAGTGATATTGTGTTTGGCACTAAATGGCAAGGTCCAAACTTTATAATGAAATAATTTTTAATTGCAAATATCGTTGTATATGTTTTATTTAGTTTTACTTTCAATGAACAAAGAAAACAATTATTGTGTTTAATTGAATTATATTTTATTTTCATATTAAAATATTTTTAATTGTGTATAATTTCTTATATACATATACATATATGTAATAATGTTAATAAATTTAAATAGATGTTCGTATATAACATATTTTATATAAAATCTAATACATATTAGCCTGGGGCACCACTTATTAATTAATATTTTATATATTTTTCACATATTACAATCTTACTATTTTATCATTTTTATTTTTATTCACTCGAATTTTCTTGTCCAGAATTGATCTGCAATTGTGTTTAATTAATTTTGTTGAAATTTAAAAACAATTTTTGTATGAGGCTAGGGCTACTATTTATATTGTTTAACTAAATTTATTTTATTTATTTAAGAATAATATTTTATTTAGATTCATACACACATAAGATGTGTTTTTGTGACTATCAAGTAAAGTAAAGAAAACAAAATATCCAGAAAACGATCCAGATTCAATTTAAATGCTTTCATAAAACAAACTGACAAATTTTGATGTTTGCCATATTAAATTAATCAAAAAATCTACTACAGCTCTCTCTGAGTTTGAAAAAAAGGAATTAACATTCCAAGTAAGTTTTACTCTCGATGAAAAGCTAAAGTAAAATCCAGTCAATTTTTATTGTTGTTTTCTTTGTTTAAATATGTTTTTACTTTACTTGGTTGTTACGAAAACACACCTATAGTTGAATGTTCCTACAGCATATACCTTTTTTGAAAACAGATCAAGAACTATTCACGGGCAATGAATGACTTGAAATAATGTGCATTATGAATTTACAAAATTATGATAATGTTAATATCCTATAACAAATGAAATAATGAAATAAAATAATTATTGTAGAAGGCGTTTTTTTGGTCGAGTGGATACCAGGTTATGTTAGGTCGTGTGCCTATTGGATGAATTGTGGTTGAGAATGGATGAATTGACATTGACATTTCACAGTACTTCACACATGAATGTAACGAACTACAGACACATAGCAGCACTGGCGACTGAGGCCATTGGCTGGGACAGAACAAGACACTAATACAACAGAGAGAGAGACAGATAGACACATAGAAAGGAAGAACACATAACATAAATCTACGTGGCACAGAGGAGGAGACACAAATTTTAATTGTCTCGTATCATCGCACAGGTGGCTTCAGGTAAGCTGGCGATTTTTGTAGAAAAAGAATGCTGCCGAAGCTGCGTCTTGAACCCGTAGCGTGCGGCTTAGCAATCAACTACTCTATCCTCCCACCTGCAGCGGATGAATTTTTAACCACTACTGTCATATTTTAGCCTGCTCCGCAGCTAGTCTATTTCTTTACACATTTTATTCAATGCGAAGTGTCAAAACTCAACCAAACGTCAAGTTTTAACCTCTTTTTAACCCAGTTCGCGCACGGCTTAAACCGTTAATGAATTGTGGTTAAAAATGGATGAATTTTTAACCACTACTGTCATATTTTAGCCTGCTCCGCAGCTAGTCTGAGTTTGTACACATTTTATTCAATGCGAAGTGTCAAAATTTAACCAAACGTCAAGTTATAACCTTTTCTTAACCCAAGTTGTACACGGCCTTACTTTGAAAACTACTTTATTTGCTCTTTTCTTATTAACATGCATGTAAAAAGTTTAATAATTTAGAATCTCTTATCACATCAAAATAAGCTGTATAAGCTCCTTTTAACATTGTTTTAATAAAACGCAAAGGCATTCGTATTTTATCGACGTTATCGAGCATTGCTTGAAGAAAATAAAAACCAATTAAACCTTGAAATTTTGAACTATCGTACTCTAATGCTTTTACTGCACATAATTTTTGAGAAGTCGACATTTTAATCTGAACAAAAAACTGCTTCACCTTCTTGGTTTTTAATTTTTTTTTTACATTTAGACAAGGATTGGCAGATACGATGGCAGAGAAATAAAGGAACGTAAACAAGATCTGGTAATGGATTTAATTTAAGGGCTAGGAAACTGAAAACAAATACCGAACTGCAAACTTGTGTCCCGATTATCCATCTCACGTTTTCAATTTTCAAACGATGTGAAAGTCGAAAAATCGTTAAAACGAACATCTTAAAGAGCTGAACAGAATGCTATCGCCAGTCGCCCGGCGGCGACTAAAATGACAGCTATCAAAAATGAGGAATTCGCAGTCGCCCTTTAGCAACACAATGCGTCGTTCGTCGCCGAACTAGTCGTCCAAAAGTTGAACTTTTTTCAACTTAGTCGCGCGACGAGTTTGACGTTTTTTTTTTTATCAAGCAATTTATTTGTTGATTCAACTCAAGGAATTTTTACTGATATTAATTTTTTGTGTGGTTAAGAAAATACAGGTTTTCATCGAATTAATAAGAAGTGACGAATTATTATGGAATATATCCGATACGCAAATTCATTGCATGCCCATGCACCAAACACAAAATATCTTCTTTTAATTTGAATGAAAAAAAGAAAAAAAAATGTTTAATAATGTTTTGTTTTGTTTTGTTTTCATGGGCATATTTGATAGCTCGTAGCGCGACTACATTGTGTTCACAAAATTTCTTCAGCGATTTAGAAGGCGAATTTTTGACAGCTGTCAGATTAGTCGCCGGGCGACTGGCGACTGCATTCTGTTCAGCTCTTAAAATCTATGTCTGAAAAAAATGTTCAACTAGCTGACACGACTACCTTCGTTTTGTATGTTTGTTAAATAACATTTTTATTTTAGTGTGTATAACATAGCTTGAAAAATGTATATAACTGATTCGATGAAAATAACATCTGATTTATAAAACAGAGATTATGAAACTGCGGACACTATTTTAGATGAAGCTTATCCACATTTGTTGACGAAGTGAAGATAGCGATATCTAAACCGCTGGAGCAGACGTGCTAGCCGCCGAACTATACAAAGCAGCTGGAGATGATTCGGTTAGGAGCATGCACCAGCTCATCTGCAAAATTTGGTCGGAGGAAAGCATGCCCGATGAATGGAACCTCAGCATCGTATGCCCGATCCTCAAAAAAGGAGATCCCCTGAACTGCACCAACTACAGAGGTATAAGTCTCCTTAACATCGCCTATAACTTCTTGTCTGCCGTGCTGTGTGAACGTTTGAAGCCCTTCGTCAACAACCTGGTAGGTCCTTATCAGTGTGGCTTCAGACCCGGAAAGTCCACCATCGATCAAATCTTCACCCTACGGCAGAAGACCCAGGAACTTCAAATCGATACCTACCACCTTTTCATCGATTTCAAGGCCACGTATGACAGCGTCTATAGAGACCAACTACCTATATAGAGCAATGTCTAGTTTTGGCATCCCAGAAAAACTCGTCCGTCTTTGTTAGATGGTCGTAAAAAACCTAACCTTTTGATGTCAAAAAGATTTAAGACAAAGCGATGCGTTGTAATGCGATTTCTTCAACATCATTCTTGAAAAGATTGTGCAAAGCTCCAACGTCAACACCAGAGGCACAATCTTTCAAAAGTCCGTCCAGCTACTAGGATACGCAGAAGAACACAGCGTGATGTCAGTGGAACGTTTGCGAGTCTTGAGACGGAGGCCAGGAAGATGGGTCTAGCGGTTAACGAGGGCAAGACCAAGATAATGCTGTCGACAAGAAGGGACTACCAACATCGACGTCTTGGAGCAAACGTCAATATAGAAGGATTTAACTTCGACGTAGTTAAGGACTTTGTCTACCTGGGATCCGCTATCAACTCAGATAACAACACCAGCGCTGAAATCAAACGAAGAATCACTCTTGCCAATCGCTGCTCCTTTTGACTTAGAAGGCAATTGAGTAGTAAAGTTCTCTCCCGAGCAACTAAAGTGACGCTCTACAAAACCCTCATCATCCCGGTCCTCATGTAGGGTGCAGAGACATGGACCATGAAAACATCTGATAAAAACACTTTGGGCTGCTTTGAGAGAAAAATTCTTCGAGTGATTTTTGGTCCTGTCTACGTTAATGGAGAATGGAGACGAAGATTCAACCAAGAATTGTACGAGCTGTACAGCGACATTGACCTAGGCAGAAAAGTTAAGTTCCAACGACTTAGATGGTTGGGACATGTAGAGTCTTCGAATCCAACCCGGAAGGACGTCGCAGAAGAGGAAGATCGCGACTCAGGTGGAGCACACAGGTGGTAGAACCATCTACTTGAAGCATCTTGGTGTGCGAAACTGTAGACAGCTAGCTAGGGACCGAGCGGGTTGTAGAAGTTTGTTGGGTGAGGCCCTGGTCCGACCTGGACCGTAGCTCCCCCAAAAGTAAGTAAGTAAGACGTAAACACATAGAAACAGGCGAAGAAAGGAATTGACAAATTCTTGTGGACTTCTCTGTTATCATATCGTCATTTTTCATCAAAACCTCAAGAACAAACTGTGTTAATTTAAATGAGACTAGTTTAGAAAAAATACGATCGAAATGAAATCAAAGGCATTCATAACCTAACAAAGTATGGATAAGTAATCGACATGTTGATGAATTAAGCTCACACGAAAATAATAACAAAAAATAAATGAAGGTAATTTTGTGTACGATTTTTTTGTGTAACAAATTTATTAGTGAATAATAAAAAAAAATACATTTACAATATATTCATATGTATATTTACGTTTTAAAACACTTTAAGCGTTTTGCATTGTCAACTACATAAATACAAATAACAAAGAAAAGAAAAAAAACAAGAAATTATAATTTGTTTTAATAAAAGAAAAAATATGTAGGAAAAATTGACACATGCCTCTGACTGATGTTAAAGCTGTGCGTTTATTTTATAAACTGTCGTTTAAATCAGCTTGCAGAAAGTATTTTGCATCATTTGTTTTTTTTTTTTTTGCAATAGTTTTACACGGTCATAAAAGAGCTCTTTTTATTTTGAAATTCTTTTTTTTTGCTTTTGTAGAATTGCAATTCTTTGTTTTTATCTCATTACGGATTTGTGCCGGAAGATAATAATTATTTTATAATATGTTTACTTCTTTAATAATGTGTTATTCATGTTAATAAGATAATGTTTGATATAATACCCTGCAAAGTGTTTCTTTATATTGAGGTTGCACCTTTAAACAAAATAAAAATATTTCTATTTGTTTTCATTGGCACCACTTTGTGCTCAACTGAAATCTAGTAGGCTATGCATATTTGAATTTTATGGGGAATTTCCTACAAAATGCTTTTCATGTTTGTATCAGTGATCACCTTATAACAAGATTGGAAACCTACCTACGTTTTACCCTCCAAATACCGCAAAAGTTATTTTTTTTCATACACACATACTCTTGCAGCAAACTTGCTTTATTATGTAGGCAATTGTATCATCATTACAATAAAACGCATACTCTTACAGCTAACCTGTGTCTTTAAGTTTGTATTACACGCATACTGTTACAGCTAACCTGCTCCCCTAGCTTGTAGGCAAATGTCATTTTGACAGCAAGGTTTCCAATCTTGGTATAAGTGATCAGTGGTTTGTATACAACCTTTTCTTATTTCATTATTCATTCGTTGTACTGCAGTGCTTAAATAAACATATAAATTATTCAAAGTGAAAAGTTGTATCTGTGTTTTTTATCGAAAATATCCAATACAAAATTATGTTTGTTTACTGGGGCCTGATTATGGGATTTGTGGCGAATCGTTTTGCTAACGAGTTTGACATTTTTCAATTATTGATTTCGCTTTCGCCTTCTTCGTTTTGAATTTGAGCAACTAACGAATTCGAAGAGAATTGAATGTCATAATGTTTGCTGGCGAGTTGAAATCCGGCAGCTTTTCATTGGCGGATTGACAGGCAAAAGAGTGTTTATTATTATCAACTGGAATATTGGAAGAAATAGTCAAACCAAAAGTGTCAAATCACTGGAATATTGATTGAATTTTTGTTCGCTCCGCCGCGAATTCATTAATAAGAAAATACCAAGCGAGTCGAATTGGAAAGGTCGAATTGAAAACGATCCACCGCGGATCCCATAATCGGGCCCCAGCATTCAAGTCATTTAGCTGCTGAAAAGGAAACATGGTATTCATTCTGTGGTTTAATGTTTGAATTTTTGAAGCAAGTCTATTATTTCAGCAAGTTTTTCGTTTAGATTTTAATTTTTTTGTATTTCGACCAGTAGAAGAAAAAAAAACAAGAAGCTACTTGGCGGTATTAAGTTTTTGTTCAGAGAAAAAAAAAAAAACAATAATGTTAAACTGTGATTGAACAAAAACGAATGGAAACACTTTGAAGAGTATTTTATTTACGATTACTTTATTTTGATTTGTGAATTGAGCGTATATTTAATTCAAATAATGTTACATTACACCGAGTCTATTGATAACATACAACAATTATTTCAAGTAAAACGAAAAAGTTCAAAGCATTAAACCAAAAATTGCAACGAGTTCTATAAAAAAAAAAAAAACAAGAAAACAAGAAAACAAAAAAATAAAGGAACTAATTTATCTTATATACAGTATCAAAAACAAAATAATGATAAACTATACTTTGATTCATTATTGGAAGATAAGAATTACATTAAAAACAGTTGCAAAAACGAACAAAAATGAAAAAAAAAACTGATTGATATATTGACCAGACTTACGAAATATACTTAATCCACAAATCCAATCCCTTTGCTCAAAGATTATTCATATTCAATATATCAGCTTCCATAATCGATTCGGAGACCTCACCAAAACTTGCCAAATCATCCATACCATCGGTAAGAGAATTCGAACCACCTTCTCGACCATCGTCAAGTAGAGAATCTGATAAGCCATTTACAGCGGCAACTGATGGAGCACGACTATTGTAGGCGGTCGTACTTTCTACAGTATTACCATTTATTAGAAAGTCTCTATTAAATTCAGGACTATAGCGAAACGATGGTGTGGCTGTGTTCGATGAAATTGGTGTCGTTGGCATCGATTTTGATATGTCGTACATTTTTGTTGAATATTTGCTTTGTGCACTGGGAAAGGTATCTTGTAGTTGTTGGTTTTTTCTTGCACTAAGAAATGGATCAAGTACATTGTTTAGCGGAACTGGTGTCGATGGAACCGAACGTGAAACAATTCCACCAAAACTATTTGCAATTCGTCCATAGTCGGTGTGGAGAATGTCATTAATCGAACTGCATAGCAAACTATTGTTTGATTCCTCCAACTTGATAGATGTTTGACCATGTGATTGGCTGGCATCACTGAATATATCTAAAATCGATGAGGGATCATTGAAATCAGCAAATTGTGGAGGCACTGGAGTCTGGGCAGCTGAGCTGCAAGTTGATGAAAAACCAGCATAATTTGAAGTTTGATTAAAAGCTGGACTATTGCGATATTGCAATGGTACACTACGTGATCGCGATTCAGCCATTAGATGTGGCGGAGGTTCGTCTAGGATGCACTCAAGTGAATTTTGATCATGCATTGTGGCACAAGAGCTTTCAAAACCCTGCGGATAGTCTTGAGTGGATAAAAGTAAATTACTATAGCCACCGCCCACAGAATTAAAGGTGTTTGATTTTCCAAATATATTCGCGTCCTGCAATATCGATGGACTCGGAGGCGCCGATGCTGATGTTATTGTATTGTACGATCGATTATTTCGACTCGATCCAATCATTGGATCAGTGGCTGATGATAAAATCATATTCTTATCGACATGAGTGGGCAACGAATGTTGTTTATGTAGCACTGGTTTCGTTCGTCCAATTGGAGCTGTTAATCTTGGACTAGCAAATAAAGTGGTTGAATTGGTCGTTGTTGAGGAGGAAGAACAGTTCGACAGCGATACCAATGATTTGTTGTTTGTTTTGTTGTTTGACAGATTAATATTGGGCGAAATTGGAAAGAAAGTACAATTCTTTCGCCTTTGTGTTGTACTTGGAGTAGGTACCATTGCGCTTAGATTGATTTTTCGTTTTTGCGTTGCACGCGTATTGCTTACAGTGGTAACGAAAGATGTACCCATTGATTGATTTCTTGACGATGTAATGGCTGTTGAAATGGCTGCCATTTGAGTTGTTGGAAATGAGGCGGTAGTGACTGCTACTGTTGTTGCAGCAGCAGCATTTGTTACATCTCTTGGTTGTGATGTTGTTTCGTTTAGATGCTTTTGAGACATGATTACTAGAGACGCTGAGGCTGACCCTTCGTTGAAGATGCCTATTGGATTTGTTTTTATAAAAAAGAAATTGAAAGATTAAAAAAAAAAAAAACATTCATTCCCTATTACTTACTCGGCAAAATACAATGATTTCCATTTGAGTTAAATTTTTGTCCTTGAAAATTTCCTCTTTGATTAGCTGCTGTCGAGGCATTAGCTTCAATTGTTTCATTTGAATCTTTATTAAAATTCTGATGAAGATAGTTACGAAGTTGTGTGATATCTTCACGATCTTTCGTTGAACTATTACCAACATTGCCTGACATTGCATTACTGGATTTCCTTTTGCTCGGCGTTTCGAATGCAGAATTACTATTGTTAATTACTGCCAACGCTGGGTTATTTGCATCTATGAGTTGTTGTTGTTGTTGCAGCGATTGCTGTTGTTGCTGCAACGATATTGCTTGTTTGTTATTATTGTTGTTCTCAGCGTCTCCCGTCTGAAAATATTGAAGCAATTCAGCTTCTTGATCTTGGGAGTTATCTTCGTCATTTGTATTCAAATAATCATCTAATTCGTGTTTGTCCATATTACAAATACTAATTACACGTTCTCTGGGTAGTCCAAGGTTTTCTGGCAGAGCACCCTCTTTGTCTTCTGTAATTTCAACATTATCCACAAGTGCAGGTGCCTGCTGTTGTTGACCCAACAGTTGTTGTTGTTGCGGATCATATGATGCAGAATACATCTCTGGATGGGCCTGTAAAAGTCGCAACTTTCTAGCCCGTAGTTGAGAGGCAATTTTCGCAGATTCCATTGCTGTTGTTGTGATTTGTGCTGGTGGTCCCATGGAATAATTAGTACCCGATGTCGGGGGTAGTTCGATTGGCTGTGCCGTTTGATGTGTTTCAATTGACTGTGTTCCAACAATTGATGACGATGGAGTATTGCTTGTAGCTAAAATACCCTTTGTCTGATGGGCTCTTCGAACCTTTTTGCATATGACATTTTGCGGATTATATTCGTCGTTTACTATCTCTTCTTTAACAGATGCTAACTGCGGATCGATTGGCAGCAAACTAACTGAAGGTGGTAGATCAACAATTGCTTTAGTTAGATTTTTAGCCACTGAGCTGCTTGTCGGAAGCTGTGTACCCAGATTTTTACACCGTTCACTTTCGGTTGCCAAGTTCATAGGTAGCAATTGTTGTCCAGGCATCTGATTATCAAATGGGGCTGGCGAATGCTGGAAATGCATTTGCTGTTGTCGTCTAGATTGCGATGAGTTTGGCGAATCAGGAATTTCTTGTTTGATTGCAAGAGCACTAAGTAAAACTTCATCGCTTGATTTTGATGGTTCATTGACTGAACCAACCGAAGAAGGATTTTGTGTGGTGCTTGATTCTGATGACGTTGAACCTTTACGTTTTTTCTTTCGTCGCTTTTTAAGTGGTCCCGAATCCTTAACAAAAAAAAAAAACAATGGAGTTATTCTTTTTGACATGAGTACAAAAAAAAAAAAAAATCTTACGGCATAAACTCTTTTTTCCTTAACATCTCTTTGTTGTAATTTCTTTTGCATTAGAACTCGTGAACTACCAGCAGCTCCACTACTGGCTACATACTCATTACTTTTTATATGCTCGGCTAAGTCTTTTATACTATCGAATTTCAGACTGAAAAGACCTTCGGCCCAATTTCGTACAATATTCCATGTATCTGTGCCCGTGTCACATTCGGTTTCAGTGCTTGAAATATCTGCAGCTTGCTTGGCTCCACCGAGCATTGGTAATTGCGGTGGAAGCAGCTTTGTCGTTTTTCGCATTGCAGCATAACAATATCGGGAATGTCCACGTGTTCCCAAACGTCTTGGGCGAATCTCTGGAAACACTTGTTTCATAACTTTACCAAAATCAGCTGTTGAAAGGGGTTTTATATCCAACCGTTCACAGTATGCTCTTGAAAAATGTAATTAATAAAAATCGATTTAGCATTAATCAAACGAAATAAAATGTTTAACACACATATAATCATTGTATACATCTTGTTTTGGAATTGAAACTTTTGGATCGTGTTCCAAGTGTGAACGAACCCAATTGATTGTATGATTGATTTCTGATCTTGTTCCAAGTGGATTTTGGGGCTGCCTTAAGGGATCTGCAAATAACGTAAGTAAGTGATATTAATTAACTGATGAAAGTCAGTTTGTGTATCGAAGCATTACCTGACTCTGGTGACTCTCCAGGCATTCGAAGGTACAAAAGTAAACGCTCAACCGGTTTGAGAGTCGAAATTCTGTCGAGAATCTGTAGAATTTGTTGCTTGGCATGGTCCCTGAACATAAGACAAATGTATTTGATTATTTTCTTGACAATTTACATTTTAAATCAACAGAAAATTATAGAAGCAAGATTTTTTTTTTTAAATGGGTTGATATGATGGTTTTTTCCGAAGTTTAAAAAATCAAAAAAAAAGAAGGGTCGGCTAAGCAGCGAAAAAGCAGCGATAGCTTGTTTTGACCAGAAAAAGTCATCAACTATACTGTCTAATTCTACAGCTTTGAACGACCTAATTTATATTTTGCAATTTCTACAAAAAAATGTTCACAAAATTCCGGCTTTAAGGAAAAGCAATCTTTTCAAGCACTTCAAATTGACATTTCTGTTAATATTTAATGAATGGAACCTCAGCATCGTATGCCCGATCCTCAAAAAAGTAGATCCCCTGAACTGCACCAACTACAGAGGTATAAGTCTCCTTAACATCGCCATAAGATCTTCGCTACCGTGCTGTGTGAATGTTTGAAGCCCTTCGTCAACAACCTGATTGGTCCTTATCAGTGTGGCTTCAGACCCGGAAAGTCCACCATCGATTAAATATTCACCCTTCTTCAAATCGATACGTACCACCTTTTCATCGATTTAAAGGCCAATTATATAGAGTAATGTCTAGTTTTGCCATCCCAGAAAAACTCGTCCGTCTGTGTAAGATAACAATGGAAAACTCACGCTTCGTGTTCATCATGGTGGAAAAAAGGTTTTGACAAGGGAGCGTGTCTGCGACTTCAACATTCTGAAAGGATTGAGCAAAGCTCCAACGTCAACACAAGAGGCACAATTTTTCAAAACTCCGTCCAGCTACTAGGATACGCAGACGACATTGACATAATTGGAAGAACACAGAGTGATGTCAGTGGAGCGTTTGTCAGTCTTGGACTGAGGCCAGGAAGATGGGTCTAGCGGTTAAAGAGGGCAAGACCAAGTTAATGCTGTCGACAAGAAGGGACTACCAATATCGACGTCTTGGAGCAAACGTCAACATAGAAAGATTTAACTTCGAGGTAGTTAAGGACTTTGTCTACCTGGGATCCGCTATCAACTCAGGCAACAACACCAGCGCTGAAATCAAACGAAGAATCACTCCTGCCAATCGCTGCTTCTTTGGACTTAGAAGGCAATTGAGTAGTAAAGTCCTCTCCCGAGCAACTAAAGTGACACTCTACAAAACCCTCATCATCCCGGTCCTCATGTATGGTGCAGAGACATGGCCTATCACAACATCTGTCTGATGAAAACGCTTTGGGCTGCTTTGAGAGAAAAATTCTTCGAGTGATTTTTGGTCCTGTCTGCGTTAATGGAGAATGGAGACGAAGATTCAACCACGAACTGTACGAACTGTACAGCGACACTGACCTAGCCAGAAAAGTTAATGACTTAGATGGTTGGGTCATGTTGAGCGAATGGGAAATAATGCTCCGGCTCGTAGCCGCGACTCAGGTGGAGCACACAGGTGGTAGAGGACCTGAACCAACTTGGCAAGCGCAACTGGAGACAGCTAGCTAGGGACCGAACCGGCTTGAGAAGTTTGTTGGGTGAGGCCCTGGTCCGACCTGGAGCGCCACCATAAGTAAGTAAGTAAGTTAATGTTTAATTTCCAAAAACTTATGAAACGCCAATGCAAATAGCAGCATTAGCGGTAGAAAGATTAGTCTTAATCCAAATTCACAACTTGCAATAAACTTGCCCCCCCTTCACAGCATTTGTAAAGCTTGGAATTATCGTATTTTTCCTATGTTGTAAAGCTTGCTGTGACTAGGAATAACAAAAAATAAAAAAAAAACCTATTAGATCCCATGCAAGCATCAGCTGAATTATTGTGATTGTAAATCATTATCGAACGCATTTGAAAACACTCGAATAAAATTTTATCATAATCGCTTGACCTGTTTAGGTGGAGCAGCTTATATTTTATGACTTTCCTTAGGCGTTTTTCTTTTTTAGTTCGGAGCTCTGAGCTCAGAGTCTTCAGAGCTTGCTGAACAGACTCTGAACAAAGTTAGCTCTGAACATTTTCTGAACGTTCTGATGTAATTTTGAAATACAATTGAGCACTTAATATTCAGGATTTTTTTTATTTGTATAATTGTATTAGTAAATGATATAATAGACTATTATTTATCACAAAATTGATATTTTCTGCCATATCTACTTGTTTCCTTTACCATTTTAATTATTTTAAACATTTCTTTTCATTTTACCACATCTCATATGCTTGACATTTGTTTGTTCAGGCATTTTGCTCACAATGCTCGGTCTCTTTTTTCCGAGCGCGTCGGTCGAACTCTGAACACTCAGAATCAGTGCTCTGAACGAAAAAAGTAACACAACTTTGATGCTCTGAACACACTGAACTAAAAAAGAAACACAATTTTTAGTTTGGCAGTTCAGGCTCTGTTCAGATGTAAAAAAAAAGAAAAACGCCTCTTATTAAACGTTTCAAAGGACAACGTCAGTCAGTTCTGTTATAGCATTTTTTTTTTTGTCGTCCGGAACTGTTCCGAACGATTCTGAATTCGTTCACTTGGCACGAGATGACAGTTCTTGTTTTGAAAAGAAGAGAAAAACGATTCCGAATATGAAGTACCGCCATGTTTACAAATAAAGAAAATAAAACCAATGTCATGTCATCTGCAATTCTTCATATGATAGGTCCGTTCGTGTTACTCCCTAAAACTGCCAAAACTGCCATATTCTCCCACTTTTTCGTTCGTTTACTGCCACTTTCGGAGGAGAAAAATATTTCCCCTATCTGCCGATTTTAGCCACAAAAATTTCTTGTGGCAGTTGTGTAAGTTATGACAAAAAAATGTTTCTATTAGTTTTGACATTTCATCGTGTTTATGTTTTGAGCACTTGCTCACAAAAAAAATTGACGTTTAAAAAGTGGGAGAATTTTGTGTTCAACGCGTTCGTTTACTTTTGTACACATTTTTTTTTTTTTTGAGAAATTTATTCCCACTACTCGAAATTTGACAGTTTTTACACAAACTGCCCAAAAAGTACACGAACGGACCTGATGTTTCACACACAAATACATAGACAACCATTAGAAGCAAAAAAAAATGTGTTCTGTGTACCAATTCCGGATTACCAAAAATAAAAAAAACGCTATAAGTAAGCTGAATTGTGAATCTAAAACATTTTCGATTGCAATTGCAAAGAAAAAACCTTTCAATTGATATACATCATGTCGTTATTGGTTCCAAGGTCAAGATGAAAACAAGAAAACACTTATTGCTTGTGAATCACTTTATTGTGCAATAACTTTTTCCACACAGCGATTTAGGACTTACTTTCCATTGATGTATATCATGTCGTTATTGGTTCCTAGGCCAAAATGCCGGTTCTCCTTTCATTTTGTGATGTATATTACTTTTTATTCCTTGTGATAAACGTTTTTGCCTCATAAGTGGTTTCTAAGAACGGTTGAACCGACTTGGCTCTAAATTAGTGGGGAAGACAGCTATAGAATACTTTTTATCCTACTAGCTGACCCATCAAACATTATTTTGCTATATAAGTAATTTCTAAGAACGGCTGTATGTCACTGAACTTAACAGCTACGGGCTACGGCTAGGCCGATTTAAATTATTTTTTGTTTGTATGTGTTCAGGCAGTGCTCTAGGTTTAGATTCACATATCAACAATATTAGCTGCCCGGTAAACTTTGTTTTTCCATATAAGTAATTTCTAAGGACGGGTGTAACGCTTTGACTCAGAATTGGTGGGTAGGTAAATAGAAGATAGATAAATTCTTTCATATCCTACTTGCTGACACGGTAAACTTTGTTTTTCCATATAAGTAATTTATAAGAACAACAGAACCGGTTTGGTTCAAAATTGATAGACAGATAGCTAAGAACTAGGGAGGGGATATAGCAGAGCTGTAAAAGAATGCAATCTTTTGGTTTTGCATTGTCGAAAGTCCTTATATTATTATATTCCTTATTGCTTTAACTTCGAAAAAAAATCCAATTGCTGTTTTTAGTGTATATTAACGACATGGAGAATGTTATTC
This sequence comes from Sphaerophoria rueppellii, assembly GCA_920937365.1. Taxonomy (NCBI): domain Eukaryota; kingdom Metazoa; phylum Arthropoda; class Insecta; order Diptera; family Syrphidae; genus Sphaerophoria; species Sphaerophoria rueppellii. The sequence goes on along the minus strand of CAKKXW010000005.1, from coordinate 18,931,499 downwards.
AGTTTTCTAAGATTGTATTATTTGCTGACGATGCGTTATTATTTGTTTCATGTAGTAATATTGACGATTGTATTGTAAAAATTAACTCGGATTTGAAGAAGTTACAAGACTGGTTTGATAGTAACATGTTAAAACTAAATATTAATAAAACAAAAGCTATGGTATTAAATGATAGTACAAATACAAATATAAGCATTAATGTTATCAATCAAAACATTGAGATTGTAAATGAAATTAAATATTTGGGTGTTGTTATTGATGACAAATTAAATCTTAATGCACATGTTAACTATATTTGTAAGAAGATATCTAAAAAGATTTATTTTTTGAGTAGAATAAGGAAAAAAATGTCAACGAAGACATCAATTAATGTATATAATACAATGATAAAACCACACTTTGAATATTGTTCAACAATCCTATTTATGTGTAATAATCAGATGATGAGCAGATTACAAAAGCTTCAGAATCGGGCTATGAGAATTATCCTTATGTGTAATGGATTGACTCCAATAAGAGAAATGTTGTCAAAGCTATCTTGGATGAGCGTAAGGCAAAGAATAATGTACAATGCTATTATTTTTGTCTTTAAAATTAAATTTAATATATTACCAAATTATTTAAACGAATATATAACCTATGTAAGTGAAGTACAACCGTTTGCATTACGTAATTCTGAAGATTTTAGGTTACCAATGTACAGAAATAATAAAACTAAGAATATGGTCCTTCATAGAGGCTTAGATATTTATAACAATTTACCTATTGAATTGAAATCACAGAATAATTTACGAACTTTTAAAAAACTTTTAATTGACTATGTCAAGAATAGATTTACTTAAAGATAGATTATAAGAATGAATGTAATGACTTCTTAAATGGCAAAATTTTTGCCAAATAAACGAAAAAAAAAATATTAATTTTGAAGTCTTTAGTAAACAATTTGGGGTGTGAAAACAAAAAAATGTTTACACCCCAAATTGTTTCTCTCCCTCCATGGGGTAAGATTTGATCTGGCGGAGCGGCTTACTACTACTATGAAGCTTAGAGCTATGCGATCGCGAAACTTGTTTTCGCAGATGGGTCTCCCATGGTCGACAACCTGTCGGAGTAGCCTGTTACTACTAACTACCCCACAACGAAGAAGTGTTCTCACTAAGGCACTCCCATCGACACACGGCAGCGAATGAATTTCTTCTTTGGAATCAATGGAATCAACGGTGGCGTCTTCAGTTCCAGCTAGGCCGAACTACTTGGTGAACAGCTTTACGGGTTACTTCGAATTATTTGAAGCCCAGGCCGTAAAAGGAGCGGTTTTTCCGGCTCTTGCACTTGGAGTCACATCAAGTACCTGGTACTCCAGGTTGGGGGTTGTGCGTCGGGTGACTTCAAAACCACATAGAAAAGAATCTAGTTGCGAAGCAACAACAGGCCTCGACGGATACACTGATGACGACCCAAGCAAATGTATAAAGGACAACGAATTTGGGATATGCACGTGGAATGTTAGGTCCCTTAATAGACCGCGTGCTGCCGAACAGTTGGCGGAGATCCTCAACTGCTACAAAGCAGACATTACCGCTATCCAGGAGATGCGATGGGATGGACCGGGCAACAGTAGGTTGAGAAACTGCGACATCTACTATGGTGATTGTTACCGAGAGCAATAACAGCGACTCTTTGGATGCGGATTCGTTGTGGGAAGCAGACTCAAGCAAAAAGTCTTGAGCTTCGAATGCGTGAGCGAACGCATCACGACAATCGTAATCAAGGCTTAATTCGGCAACATAAGCCTAATATGTGCTCATGCCCCCACAGAAGAGAAAAAGGACGACACCAAAGACGAGTTCTACGAGCTCCTTGACAAAACGTACGAGCAATGTCCTAGTTATGACATTAAAATTGTCCTCGGCGATTTTAACGCAAAGCTGGGAAAAGAGGACATCTTTGGTTTAACAGTCGGAAAGCCCAGCCTGCACGACACCACTTCCGACAACGGATTCAGGCTGATCGATTTTGCTGCGGGGCGAAATGTTGTGGTAGCAAGCACCTGGTTCCCTCATCTCAACATCCATAAAGGTACATGGAGATCTCCTGATCAATCAACCGTCAACCAGATTGATCACATTGCGATCGACGGAAGGCACTTGTCCAGCATTTTAGATGTTCGAACTTTCCGAGGAGCTAACATCGACTCGGACCACTACCTCGTCGTAGCCAAGGTAGTGCTACGAATATCCCGACAACGGCCAAAACAAGGAAATGCTGCAAGAAAATTCGACGTCGGACGGCTACAATCGCAAGAGATCGCCAGATCCTTCTCTGATCGAGTGTCAAGTAACCTCTTAAGGAGTCCTATGCCGCCAACATCAAGTATCGAAGACCAGTGGCAACATTGCCAAAAGCAGTTAGAGAAGCCGCCTCTAATGTGCTGGGTTTCACACAGCCACCAAAACGAAACCCCTGGTTTGACGAAGAATGCAGGCAGGCCCATGCAGCCAAGCAGGAGGCATACAAAGCGGCGCTGCATAGAAGGACAAGAGCTGCTCGTGAGCTCTACGAGCGAAAGAGGAGAGAGGAACGACGGCTTCTCAGGAGATAAAAGAGAGAGCATGAGAAGCGTCAGATCGAGGATGTTGAGAGAGCCAACAGCAGGAATGAAGTTCGGAGGTTTTATCGAAAGGTTAAACAGCTGGCTCAAGGTCATCGAGCAGGAACCGATGCCTGCAGAGATAAACAAGGGAACATCATAGTAGAATCGCAGTCAATGCTGGGGATTTGGAAAGACCACTTCTGTAGATTGTATAACGGCGACGACGAACAAAACACCGCCGTCAGACAGGAGCCTTTCATCGGACACGATGATAGCCAACAATTCCGTGAACCCGACCTAGAAAAAGTGAAAACCGCAATATCACGGCTGAAATCCAACAAAGCCGCTGGAGCAGATGGACTAGCTGCTGAGTTGTTCAAAGCAGCAGGCGACGAGCTAGATAGGAGCATGCACCAAGTCATCTGTAAGATATGGTCAGAGGAATGCATGCCCGATGAATGGAACCTCAGCATTGTTTGCCCGATCCTGAAAAAGGGAGATCCTCTAAACTGCGCCAACTATAGAGGAATAAGTCTACTAAACATCGCCTACGAGATCCTCTCTGCCGTAATATGTGAACGTCTGAAGCCTTTCGTCAACAATCTGATTGGTCCTTATCAATGTGGCTTCAGGCCAGGAAAGTCAATCATCGACCAAATTTTCACGTTGCGGCAGATCCTGGAAAAGACCTATGAACTCAAATCGATACCACCACTTTCATCGATTTTAAGGCCGCGTATGACAGCATCTACAGAGACGAACTGTACAAAGCTATGTCTAGTTTTGGCGTCCCTGCCAAGGTCGTTCGCTTGTGCAAAATGACGATGGAGAACTCACGCTGCTCCATCAAGGTTGGCAACGAGCTTACGGAATCTTTCGACGTCAAAAAAGGATTCAGACAAGGCGATGCACTGTCATGCGATTTCTTTAACATCGTTCTTGAGAAGATAGTGCAGAACTCCAACGTCAACACCAGAGGCACTATCTTCCAAAAATCTGTTCAACTTCTCGCGTACGCCGATGATATTGATATAATGGGAAGAACACAGCGAGATGTCAATGGCTCCTTTGTGAGAGTTGAGACAGAAGCGGCAAAAATGGGTTTAGCGGTAAATGAGGGAAAAACGAAGTATATGCTGTCTTCGAGGAAGGACACCCAACACCGACGGCTCGGACAGAACGTCACAATAGACGCATGTAAACTTCGAGGTAGTAGAGGAATTTGTCTACCTAGGCTTCGCTATAAACACGGGCAATAACACCAGCGCCGAGATCAGACGAAGAATAACTCTTGCTAATCGCTGTTTCTTTGGGCTAAGAAAGCAATTGAGTGGAAAAGCCCTCTCTCGAGCAACTAAGGTAAAACTGTACAACACACTCATCATCCCAGTCCTGCTGTATGGTGCGGAAGCATGGACCTTGACAAAATCGGATGAAAGTGCCTTAGGCTGTTTCGAGAGGAAAGTTCTTCGGGTCATCTTTGGCCCCGTGTGCATTGAAGGGGTATGGCGAAGAAGATACAACAGCGAACTTTACGGGTTGTGCAACGTATTTATTTATTAAGTGAAAATTAAATTTTATTTATTTATTTTTAGATACCCATCCTATCAACAAGTACCCTTAGAAAATAAATCATAGATTCATATCTTATAGGGAATTTCTCAATCGGAACGTAGCCGAATTAACATTTAAATAGACAAAAAAAGTAGCAAAATATAAAAAAAAATAAATTCTTACCCAATTCCAGATTCCACAACAGCTTGGACCTTTCGTAATTTCTCTTCATCGGGAATCTTTACTGAACTTATATTCCTATTGGCATTATTTCCTCCAACACCACTCGCGCTACTTGTGGTCATCCCAATTAGACTTAAAACATTTTCGGTAATAGCACTGGGAACAGGATGATTGCTCAAAGCAGGTGGCAAATCCAGTCTTGACAGTGCTCCTGAATTTAAAGACATGATTTTGGTTATCTCAAAGTGAGGGTTTTGCTGAGAATGTTGAAAAATATGTTGATCCTGTTGTTGTTGATGATGATGATGATGGTGGTGCTGCTGTTGTTGCTGCTGGTGGTGAAGGTGCTGCTGCTGCTGTTGTTGTTGTTGTTGCTGCTGCTGTTGAAGTTGTTGCATTTGATTAAAGTGTTGTTGGAGTCCAATTGGAGTTGTCGGCGTTGTTGGTGTCGCTACGACTGCCACTGGTGGAGAGTTAACGACCTGGTGTTGGTGACCAGCAGACACAATTATCGGGAAACGTCCATTTGACGACGACGAAGATAAACCGATTGCTGCAATAGATGAATGTGATGAGGATAATGATAATGGATGATTTGGTTGTGCTGATGATGTAGCAACTGCTGCTGATGCTGCTGATTGGTGATGAAGATGATTGTGCCCCATTGGTGTTTCTTGTTGATGATTGTCGACATTTCGAGGAGCATAATTGATTGATTGGTCCTGGGTATTCTTTTGTTTCCACTGCAATTGGTGTACATTTTTTTCGGACATGTTACAATTTGATTGGAAAACAAGAGTTTTCTTCACAAAAACAAAATTGTTTTTGTGTGGTGGGCAGTAAGAAAAAGTTGATCACACTTTATCTCGGCACATAGCTCATCTTTTTTTTATTTTTTTTGAAGAATCTCTTTCGTCTAGTTTTGAAATATTTGCAAGAAGTAATTTTGAAAGAAGATTAAATAATTTCCTTTGGGTTTTTTTAGAAAATAAAGTTTGCGCTTTACACTTGATTTTTTCTTTATTTTATCACCATTTTTTTATCTCTGTTCTTTACGCGTGTCCTTTCTTCTTTTTCTTATTTTTTGCTTTCCTTTCTTTATTTTCCACTTGTCATTTTTTATTTTTATATTTTCCTTCTTCGCATGAATCTTTTGCGGCGAATATTAAATTTTACACATAAGCAGCGCCGTCGTTGTCAAAAGCAGTACTTTCCACTACACTGGTCTATTAACCCAGCGGCCACATGAGCAAGTTCTGGCTAGCAAGTTGGTATACAATAAAATATTTTACTCACACATTCAGTCAACTGGATTGCGAATTAGGAAGCCAGTAAACGAGCAAGTAGAAAGGCAAGTAATTTGACAGGTTAGTTGAAGCGAGAGTTTTAATTTCTTTTATTGTTGGTGACATCTTCGAAATTACCTAATGCCACTTGGGCTAGTTGTACAATCGAGGGTAAATTCTGGACCATGGATCAAGGAAAGAACAATTCTATAATAACATAGATTTTTTCAGCACCATACTGATATGACTATTCATTGAACTATATTTATCTGTTGGAATGGATAATTATGAACACAGAACTGAAGAAATCTAGGTTTTTGTCAATATTTTGTCCTTGATCCTTCGTTCAGAGTTAACCCTCGTTGTACCCAAGCATCATAAGGTAATACCGAATTCGCTCTTAATTAACCCTCCCAATTAAACGTCGAAATTCAACTGACAGTCCCTTGTACTCATAGAGATAATATAATAGAGCACGGTAGCCTTAAACGTGTTACCTCAAATTGTGAGAAAGCAGCTATTAGGGAGTTCCTCTTTCTCTCTCTGAGCTCAACAACAATTTTGATTTTGACGTTTCTTTTACCACCTCACAACACAGCCAATCATCAACAAGCTCAGAGAGAGAAAGAAGCTCCCTAATAGCTTCCTTCTCACAATTTTTCGGGGTCAACTCCAATTGTACGAAATGCTACCGCTCCCGTGCTCTATTATATTATCCCTATGCTTGTACAGCTGTACTTGAAACAGACCAGCATTTCGAATTCAATAAGGAATATCTTTATTTTCTAGAACTGACAGTTATCCTTAAAAGATAGTATATATTTGGTAGAAAAATTTGACTGACAACAGCTACACAAAAAAAAATCAATAAACGAGCGAATTCCAATTCGAAAAGGTACACCAATACACCATCCTTGATTTATTCATGACTAAACACCTGAACTATGACAGTAGCAATAATTGACATTTACAACAAATACTCCGTAATCCGAAAAGATGTCAAAACAAAAGCACGTTTGATTTTGATTTGAACATGAATTTCTACTAGCCTTAAAGGTAAACACGTTCTCTCCGCAACATAACTTTTTATATTAAATTTTATTAGAAAACACATTATGGAAGACGAAATAGTTGGTGAATCAGAGTCGTCAGTTAATTTTGTTCCAGTTATATGCTTCGTCAAACGTGGCATTGCTAAAGAGCGACCTGAAAAAATTGTCCTTACCCAAGAAGAGCTAGCCAGAGTCATCAAAGAAACTAAATCTCAATTAACTAGAGCCGATGATGATGACGGCGACAGTGACGATGAGGACGGCAATGCTGAATCAGCATCGGATGTTGATATGGACACTGCAGAACATTCCGAAGAAGTAGTTCAAGGCGGTGGTGATGAATTCAACTTTGGTAATTACGACGATGAAGGTGATGTCCGTTTAGCTAATATTGCAAACATTGCCGAAGTTGATCCTGACCATAATCTCGAAGATGAAGAAGATTCTGAAGCTGAAGATGAAATTATCAAGCCAAGTGATAATCTCCTGCTTGTTGGTCATGTAGCTGACGATGCAGCTACATTAGAAGTATGGATTTTCAATCAGGATGAAGAATCATTATATACCCATCACGAATTCATATTACCTAGCTATCCGCTCTGCATAGAATGGCTTAATCATGATCCAGGCAGTGAGACGTCGGGCAACCTTTGTGCTGTGGGGTTTATGGATCCTATTATCACCATTTGGGATCTCGATATACAAGATTTGATTGAACCTACATTCAAATTGGGTTCCAAAGGAAACCGGAAAAAGAACAAAGTCCCATACGGTCATACGGATGCCGTTTTGGACCTTTCGTGGAATAAACAATTTCCACATATACTGGCAAGTGGGTCTGTTGATCAATCGGTCATTCTTTGGGATCTCGACGAAGGAATGCCACACACAACAATTTCAAATTTCAAAGAAAAAGTTCAATCAATCGAGTTCCATTCCACTGATGCACAGAGCCTTCTTACAGGCTGTGCTGATGGACGAGTTCGTTTGTACGATTGCCGGAATGTCGAATCACCTGAAGAGGGTTTATTGAAATGGAAAATTCGCGGCGGCGAAATCGAGAAAGTTCTTTGGAATCCAGTCGATTTGGATAATTTTATTGTGGGAACAAGCGATGGGCAGATACATTATGCTGACCGAAGAAAACCCTCAGAATTCCTTTGGTCTACAAAAGGTCACAACGAAGAGATCTCTGGAATTTGTTTTAACACCGAAAAGAAAAATCTACTAACCACAACCTCAACGGATGGTATTTTAAAGGTGTGGAAATTCGACGAAAGCAAAATCAATCAAGTCTACGAACATGATTTCGATATGGGCATCTTGCACTGTATGAAACAGTGTCCAGAAGATCCGTACACATTGGCATTTGGTGGATCTAAGGTCCCTAGGTGTAAGGTTTTCAATATAAAGAACTTTGAAGTTGTGCGCAAGGCTTTTGACATACCATCTGTTTTGGAATAGCCCTATTTTAAGTGACCTAAGATTTAAAGTTTCTTCCTTTAGTATTTTGATATACAATTGTTGACTTCCAAATGAAATAAAGGCAATTTGAAAGGATGGTGACCGATTTTAATGAGTTTATTTCTAACAATTCAGTTATTGTTTCAAATTTTGTTCACAATCATGGACACAAGTATGTATCAATCGTAAAATATAAGGAAATATAGTAATGCTTTGAGTTTCATTGACTCAAGGTAGACAAGGTAACGTCGTTTGGTTTTTTCTACAGGAAATATGATTTGGTTCATTCGCCTTCTGCCTCATCGTCATCATTTCCATAATCATACCCTTCATAGTAATTATTTGAACTAACAATCTACAAACACACAAAACTGCATATTATACTCGCAATTTTAATTATTATTAAGAAACAGTTCTTACGTTCTGATAGAAACCTTTCCACACTGCAAATGCCCCCATTGCGACAACAGCTACTGTAGCTGCAATGATTTTTGTCTTTTTCTCAGATTCAAGGAAATCTCGTTCGGTTGGCGTTAGCATGGGATCACTTGAGACACCTTTCGTTGTTTTCACAGAATTAAATGTTTCCTGTTTGAAGACATCTTTCGATATTCTATTGATGAAATTCACCAGGTTCTGGCAGCTTTTAATGTGATATTGAAGCGGGTTATTTGGCAGTGAAATACTATACAAAATCGATAAGTACGCGTAGACAATTGCATCGAATTCACTATAGAAGTCACCAAAGAACCAGACTTTTTTCCCAAGTTTTTTGGCTAGCATGTTAACGCATTTTTTGGCATTTGCAACCAGCTTTAATATAATAAGAATTAATTTATGTTAAACGGATGAAGCAATTATTATACTCACGTAGTCAGTTTCATGAGCATCCACTTTGTCATTCAAATCGAAACCTCCCAAAATACTAACAATGCTGTGAGCTTCTTTGTGATACTTCCCTGGGAAATAAAAGTTGAACGGAAAGGGTGTTCGTTTAGCGTACAAAGCTCGCGTACAATCAATATTGTTTGTTTCGCCAAACATGTAATAATTGAAGTAAGCATGCAAATTATTGAAAACATAATTTGTGTGAGCAACTGATAAGAATTTTTGTTTGGGTGTTAATCTTGCATCAACTGGATAGCCCTGTTCAAACAGAAAAAAAAAACATTCTTAATTTCGATCTTGTTTATAGAGAAAATATTCATTGTTGAACCTCTTTATCAAGCAGTTCCTTGATTTGCCGGTATCCAACAATTTTTTGATTTCCAATTTGTAAATACGGCAATTTGCCACTTCCAGACCTTATTGGATTGCTGTTGGTTTCGATTTTCACTGGGCATCTTGTGAATTTGATAAGACACTATCATAAGCAAGAAAAACAAAAATGTTAATAACTGTGATGCAATTATTTTGTTGATTGGAAATTTACTAGTGCCCTTAGACATTCGAAGTCAATGGATGGAAGACCCCATTCGCCTTTGTAAACGTAGAGTACTGCCCCTAATCGCATTGTTTTTTTCTTTTGTTTCTGTTCAGATTGATTTTGCATGTGAATGATGTTTTTTCGTTATTTTGAATACACAAAAAAAAATTTATTTATATTTTCATAATTTTAATACATTACTTAAAATTAATCTTTTCGCATCGATTAATGACGGACGGTCCTGTTTTTGTGGTTATGAGAAATGAGATATGAGTATGTCACCTGTCATAAGCAGCTGATTAGGTTAGGGAACAAATTATACCCAAATGGGCTTTTCTTATTCAATGGACGAGACATTTGTGGCTTTTCTTACAACCCAAAAATTGATCCGTAACGTAAAAGTGGCAATTTGTCTTCCCCAAACGCATTTCTTTCACAAAGAAATTGAATTTTTTTCTCGAAGGATTGATTTCTCTCGAATCTCTTTTTGGAGACGGATTTATGTGGCTTTTCTTACAACCACGAAGAATTGCTACTAAAATTCAATGTTTTTTGGTGTGTAAGAAATGTGCAAAAACGAATCAATCCCTTTTTTGAATATCTGAAGTGCGTTTTTGCGCTGACGATAGTTGACTATAGTTTTTATGTCAAAAAGAAAATGGTTGATGTGTCATAGTTGAAATAGTTAGAAATAGTTGAAATCATCCAAAAACGCTTTTTAGTTAGGTTTGGTTGATCTGTCAAACAAGAAAAAAAAAAACAAATCTTTTGAGGTTGCATTTTTCTTTTCTTTTGATCATAACAATTTTTGTTGCTCTAAATTTATTTCAAAAATTCAAGAATGATCTTGATATGGTAAGATTTTAAAGCCAATTAAGATGAGAAAATATTTATTTATTTTTGAACAACCCACAGCAAGAAAAGAAAAAAGAAAGAGACTGAAGACCACCCTCCGTAAAGAAATCTTCAAGCTGTTCCAAGTAAGCCAGCTCCTGATATTCTCCTAATTGCGGCTCCCAGATTCAGTGAAAAACTCTCAATACCAATATCTAGTTCGTGATTTTATATAAATAAATGAAAAAAGTCTTTATTCTCCGAAACAAATTAAACATTTTTTATTGCAAACATAAGACAAACATAAAAATAATGAATTCAAATATGTATGCCGATTTTGTCCTTCAATCATTGATTTGGGTTTCCTTATGCTTGACTTCTGCGGGAGCGTCATTGAGCTTCCTCTCCAAATTGTCCTTTTCTCCTGTGATCTTCGTAATTTTCTCCTCAGTCAGCTCCATTCACCGCTGCGTCAATTTCTTCTCATGCAGAGCAACTTCCATTTGCCGTTCGTGCGGACTGACGTTCGACAATCATTATGCTCATGGGCAGTGGCCGACTTATCCTCCAAAACCATGTCCATGTCCTCGAGTTTTTCGATGACTTTTTGTAAACTAACCGAACGTAGACGCTGACTGTTTTGGCCATCTTTGGCAGCCTGCAAGTCGCCACGCAGTTGCAGTTGAAATAGGAGTGTTTGCGGATTGCAGTATAGCCAATTCGATTGGAAGGGTTTGTGACCGGTAAGAGAATGATTCTTGAAATTGGTGCTGAATTTTAAGCCACTTGGAAATGCGATCATTTCCTTGGTGTGTATCTCCTCGTAGTGACTGAGGATTTTCAGTTTGACTCGTGAAGCTTTAAAATTTGTAAGGGGAATCTTATTTTCTTTATATTTTTGAAATTAAATATTTTTAATTGAAGACGAACAGAAATCTTTTGATTGAATTGAATTTGCGGCGGCACGGATACGGACAACTACGACGGTAAAAAATGCACGAACAGAATGTTTTTTTTTTGAGTCATTAAAAACACCATTAAACAGAAAAAAAAAGACTTTGACACATCAACCATTTTCAACTCACCTCCTGAGTAGAGTTGGGAATAGTTAGAAATAGTTACAATTTGACACTTTAACACTGACCGCAAAAACGACAATTGTGGTTACGAAACGTAACTATTGGCGTGCAAAAACGAGAAATAGTCAACTATAGTTAACTATAGTCAACTATAGTCAGCGCAAAAACGCACTTCTGTGTTGTCTGGTCAACTGTATCTGTATCTGTATCTGTCTGGTCAATCTTATCGTTTTGTATATGATAATCACAACAATAGAAAACTCAGCTGTAGTATATGTGGAAGATCCGTGTACAAGTATGTGTTAATCCGAGCATTGATGGCCAACGAGCCATGTTGTCGAGCATGTTGGTCCATGTTAACCCCCCTAATGGAAAAAAAAATTGCCACAGGTCCGTGAAGAATCAATTTCTTGGCTCAATGTAAAATTGAATTTATTTCTCGAAGGATTGATTTCTCTTGAATCTCTTTTTGGAGACAGATTTGCACATATTCTCACACCATTGAATAAGAAGTACAGGAAGCGGTGTTAGCTACATGTACAGTGTACGTGAGTGAAGCAACAAAAATGTCTGATGATGTCAATTTTTGGGGCCTGTGCTGTCAAACTTTGACTTTGTTGTCAGTCGAGTACAGTGGTGTATTATCTTTGTATATGGAATTTATAGTATTTTCAGCCTCGAGAATATTTGGTTGGAGAGTCGTCCCGTCTTGGCGCTGTCAGTTTTTCTATATACAAGATTTTAGTTCTGTACCGCGTTCCGGACGTCGCTGTCGTCGATTCACGAGGCTGCAACTACTATAAATTCCATATACAAAGGTATTATTTCTGTTGGTGATGGTAAGGCACTGTAATTCGTTGAGTTCCCGTGCACGGTTGTTTTGAATAGTGTTTCGAAACGTTTTTATTTGTTGATAGTATTACAGTGATCTAGAAAATACTTCTATATTTTCCATTTGTCAATAGGTCCGTTCTTTTACTTTTTGGGCAGTTTGTGTAAAAACTGTCAAATTTTGAGGAGTGGGGATAAATTTCTCAGGAAAAAAGCAAATGTGCACAAAAGTAAAAGAACGCGTTGAACACAAAATTCTCCCACTTTTTAAACGTCAATTTGTTTTGTGAGCAAGTGCTCAAAACATGAACACGATAAAATGCCAAAACAAATAGAAAAAAAAAATTTGACATAACTTACACAACTGCCACAAGAAATTTTTGTGTCTAAAATCGGCAGATAGGGGAAATATTTTTCTCCTTCAAAAGTGACAGATTTTACAATAAGTGGCAGTAAACGAACGAAAAAGTGGGAGAATATGGCAGTTTTGGGCAGTTTTATGGAGTAAACGAACGGACCTATACCTTGCCAATTTTGAAGATTTCCAAAAGCTGAATGGAAAAGAGAAAAGTGGATAGAAATTCTTAAATTGGGTGGAATAATTTCTAAGTCCGTTTTTTGTTCAAAACACTTTCATGAAACTGATTTTATACTTGATGGTGCAAGAAAAAAAGGTTATTGCTTTCAGCAATGCCATATGTCTGACAATGATATTAAACGCTTGTTCAAGTTGTTCATAGAATTTACTTTTAAAAATGTTGAAATAGAATGTACAATATCCATTCAATGTACATGTACCCTATGTTTCTGTCTATTATATTGTAACGTAATAAAACTACTTTTACTTGCTAACTGGATCTCAACCTAAGCGGACGTGTTTTTAATTTATTCTGTCTAGAAGCTCGAAGATTCTTTTTGCGATTAAGATAACTGCGTATTTTACAACAGGTTATGGGCCCAGAAGCTCCTAAATAGATAAATTTTATATTATTATACTTTACAACAGACGAAATTTATAATAATGGCTAACAGCCTCCCATCTATTCAGAAACTCAAAGGGCGAGAAAACTACGACACGTGGCGGTTCGCAGTTCAGGCATATCTCGAGCTTGAGGATTTGTGGTCCTGCGTTGTGAGCGATGAGGAAGCAGACATCAAGAGAATCACCATGGCGAGGTCGAGAATAATCCTTCTTATAGAACCCATCAACTATGTCCATGTCCAGGACACCAAAACTGCAAAGGAATGTTGGGATAGATTGCAGTGTGCTTTTGAAGATAACGGGCTGTCTCGGAGAGTGGGTTTGTTGCGCAAACTCATTAGTACAAAGTTGGAAGAATGTTCATCGGTCGAGTTGTACGTGAACGAAATTATTTCAACTGCACACAAATTGAACGGCATTGGTCTCAAGGTTACGGAGGAATGGGTAGGTACTCTGTTGTTGGCTGGTTTAAGTGACCATTATAAACCTATGATCATGGGTATTGAGAGCTGTGGCTTGAAAATAACTGGCGATTCAATCAAAACCAAGATTCTCCAGGATGTGAAGATGGATGATTCGGATGCAGTTGCATTTTATGGTGGCAAACGTCGATTCCAGAAGAAGAGAAACAATGGTGCTGGTGGCGGTGGCTCAAGTGGTCGTGCTGTTGTCTCTAGTGTTGGCGGTAGTACCGGCGGTGGCGTTGGTGGTAGTGCTGGTGGTAGCAATAATGGTGGCAATGGACCTAGATGTTACCAGTGCAACAATTTTGGACATTTGGCACGAAATTGTCCTTCGAAGCAATCCAACAAACAGACAGTCAAACCGACGTCTTTGTACACATCGTTTGCTGTTTCATCTGTGCAACCAGGTGCATGGTATGTTGATTCCGGTGCATCCGCACACATGTGCTCAGACCCAAGGCTTTTGTCGGATGTCAATCAAGCTGTGAAGGTGAACAGCGAGGTGGTAGTGGCAAATAATATGCGATTGAATGTAGAGAGTACTGGAAATGTTTATTTACCGATTGATGATTGCAAGGTCAAGGTGGAAAATGTGTTATGCATACCTGACCTCTGTGCTAACCTTCTTTCTGTGAGTCAGATCGTGCGCAAAGGAAATAAAGTGATTTTTGACTCTAAAGGTTGTAAAATCTATGATCCACAAGATAATTTATTAGCTTCAGCTTCTCTTGATGGAGAGCTTTTCAAGCTGGACTGTACAGGTAAAGGATTCTGCTTTTACAGCAAGTCGTGTAGATAATGCTATAAATCTATGGCATAGAAGAATGGGTCATTTAAATTTTAGTAGCATTCGAAGCATGTTCGGATATTCAAGTCTCGAAAATATTCATGAGAATATAAACTGTGAGGTGTGTGCCAAGGGGAAACAGTGCCGTAAGCCATTTCAGAAAATGGGTGCCAGGGCAAGTGATGTGTTGCAGTTAATACACTCCGACTTGTGTGGGCCGATCAATGTTGCAAGCATGGGTGGTGCACGATATATTTTGACGTTTGTGGATGATTTCACCAGGAAAACGTTTGTGTATTTTTTGCGTGCGAAGTCAGAAACGTTGAATCGTTTTAGAGAATTTAAGGCCCGTGTGGAAAACGAATGCAACAAGAATATTAAGGCACTGAGAACAGACAATGGATCTGAATACTGTGGACAAGAATTTCAGCGATTACTTCGTAAGTCAGGAATTCAGCATCTTACAACAGCACCTTACACACCTGAACACAACGGTCTCATTGAAAGGATGAATAGAACTATCATCGAAAAGGCACGATGTATGCTCCTTGATGCTAATCTCCCAAAGCATTTTTGGGCAGAAGCAGTTTCAACAGCAGTGTTTCTCATCAATAGATCTCCGAGTAGTTCATCAACATGTAAGGTTCCTGAAGAAGCATGGACTGGTGTTGCTCCTGACATGAGTTTCTTAAGGACATTTGGCTGCAAGGCAATGGTGCACATACCGAAACAGAAAAGGAAGAAATTGGACGCAAAATCAGAGGCATGTGTATTCCTTGGATACTGTGATGGCACGAAAAATTATAGACTCTACAATCAAGACAAAGACAGGATTGTGATAAGCCGGGACGTTATATTTTTCGAAGATGAGCACCTTTATCAGTGGATGATGATTCAAGTCCCTATTTTTTCGAAATTGGTTCAGCTTTAAGTAAAAATGGTGAGGTTCCAAGCGTTGTCAATGAGGTTTCTGAATGTGATTCGGATGAATATTCTGATGCTGCAAGTGAAATCAACAACATCGAGGAGATATTTCCGGAAAACATCGATGAGCCAAGAATTGAAAGAACAAGTGTGAATAGTGAAATCGAGTACATTCTACCGCATTCAGTTTCGAGCATGATGGAAGCACCAGACCAGATGAGAAGAAGCAATCGAATACCGAAACCGTTAAAAAGAGACGACTACATATCGTATGCAGTAAAAACAGGTGAGTTGCATGACCCTTTTACTTTGAATGAAGCCCTCAGTAGAGCAGATGCAGAATGTTGGCAACAAGCAATGGCAGATGAGCTAGATTCATTGAAGAAGAATGATACTTGGGAGCTTGTCGATTTGCCATCTGATAAAAAACCAATAAACTGTAAATGGGTGTTCAAGACTAAACGCAATTCCGATGGTGCAATTAGTCGTTACAAAGCCCGCTTGGTAGTAAAAGGTTGTTCACAACGAAAAGGCATCGACTACGAGGAAACCTTTTCTCCGGTGGTGCGATACAGTACAATACGTTTTTTGATTTCATTAGCCGCTCAGTATGATCTAGATATAGACCAGATGGATGCAGTGACTGCGTTCTTGCAGGGAGATTTACCGGACTTGATTTATATGCTACAACCTGAGGGGTTTTCTGATAAAACTGGTAAAGTATGTCGCTTGAAGAAATCTCTATATGGTCTAAAGCAGGCTAGTAGGCTTTGGAATGAGAAGCTAGACACAGCACTTTTAGAGTTTGGATTGGAGAAATCAAAAGTTGACCCGTGCGTATATTTTTCTCACAAGAATGCAAGTCTGATTATTGTAGCTGTATATGTAGATGACATTTTAATTTTCTCTAAAGACTTTGAAACAAAGAAAAAACTAAAATTGTATCTTCACAGTTCTTTCCATATGAAGGACATGGGAGAGGCCCGATTTGTTTTAGGAATTCAAATAAAACGAAATCGTGAGAAGGGGTCTATCAGCATTGACCAAGAACATTATATCAGAGAGATATTGGCACGTTTCGAAATGTCAGACTGCAATCCTGTGAACACTCCGATGGACCATAATCAAAAGCTTACAAAACTTATGTGTCCTCAATCTGAAGAAGAAAGAAGGGAATTGTCCAGTATTCCATACCAAGAGGCGGTTGGATGCATCATGTTTGCTGCGCAGGTTTCAAGACCCGACGTTAGTTTTGCCGTGAGTAATGTATCTCGTTTCAACAACAATTTTGGCAAGCCACACTGGACCGCTGTCAAAAGAATCCTACGTTACTTGAAAGGAACAGCTGATGCTAAGCTAGAGTTTTGTAAATCCAAGGACCGTGAAGTTGTTGGATTTTGCGATGCAGATTGGGCGAATGATAGCGATGACCGTCGATCAACTACAGGCTACGTTTTCTATTCCGGAAAAGCGGCAGTTTCGTGGAACACGAAGAAACAACCGACTGTCGCCCTGTCCTCAACAGAAGCTGAGTATATGGCAGTATCCTCAGCCGTACAAGAAGCTATATGGCTCAAGAGTTTGGAGAGAGAACTTGTTCCATGTACTTCAACATCAACAACGATTAATTGTGACAACAAAGGTGCTATTTGTTTGGCGTTGACTACTGCTTATCACCCACGGACAAAGCATATAGACGTCAGGCACCACTTTGTACGAGACAAGATAAATGAAGGCGAAATCAAGCTCAATTACATTAAAACATCAGAGATGTCAGCCGATTTTCTGACGAAGGCAGTTAATCACCAAAAACATTTGTTTTGCTCTTCAGCTATTGGACTTAAATTAAAATAGATTGTACATTCAGTGGGAGTGTTGAAATAGAATGTACAATATCCATTCAATGTACATGTACCCTATGTTTCTGTCTATTATATTGTAACGTAATAAAACTACTTTTACTTGCTAACTGGATCTCAACCTAAGCGGACGTGTTTTTAATTTATTCTGTCTAGAAGCTCGAAGATTCTTTTTGCGATTAAGATAACTGCGTATTTTACAACAAAAAACGATAAAAATAGGCTTAAATAAACGTGATGAATTACGGACGAAAAATGAAGAAAATGTACTGGAAAATAAGAAAATTAACATCATGCGTCCTAAAAAAACAATTGAGATTGAAAAAAAAGTTGAAGCAAAATCGACGAAATCTTGATTCAATCAAATTTCGCGTGGCGCCCCTGAGATTAACCATTCAACTGCAGACCAGCCCTGTTGTAATGCGTTTGTGTTTGTGAAACTCACACTACTTAGAAAAATGCTTCACTTCTTTTTAAAAGACCTCTTCCTGTACTTCTTATTCAATGATTTAACACGAACAGTTAGATATTTGTTAATATTCAAAAAGTATGAAGTTTGTTGCAAGATTTGTGTAAAAAATTATTTAACCGAAAATAAATTTACGAATTGTGTTTTAATTCAAGTTTAAACATTTTCATAAATCTGCTTTGATGGCTTTCACACACATTCAAAAAAGAGATCGCTACTTTTGACTTTACAAATTACATTGAACCCAAAAAACATTGAATTTTAGTAGCGATTCGTGGTGGTTGAATGTAAAATCCCATTAAAGTGGTGCTTTAACTTTCTCAGATTAGTCGCCGGGCGACAGCTTTCTTTTCAGCTCTTCATGCTCATACTTATAGTGCTTATTTACCGAACGCACCTTCCTATATAAAATCCCATTATTTGTACAAACATTACAATTTCAAATCGAACAAAACCAAAAACATCCCATAAATTCCTTTAGTTCCAACACAATCAAACAAAACTGACACAACACAGTATACACTTGTGTAGAAAATAAAAAAAAAAAAACACAAAATTTCCTTTACTTTGTCAAAATGGCGGCAAGTAATGTGTAAAGTGTAAGGTGTTTTCTTCTTCCTCAAATCGAAAAATTAAAATATTTCTTGTTCAAAAGCTAAAAACCTCAATCAAATTACTTAAAATCTGTTAAATATAACCCACAAATTGTTTATCAAATATCAGTGTTGTTATTTAAGTGCTTATCTGTCCCTCTGTTTCGTGAAATAAATCGAAATATAAAATAAGAAAAATAGAGAAGAATCGAGTGTTTTTGTGTTCTGCCCTTAAATTTAATCCGTCATTTGAAAAAAAAAAAAAAACCTAAGTTAACTTGTCCATTGAAGTGAGATTCTTCTCAAACAAATTGTTGTTCCTATTTTGAAAAAGAATAAAAAAAATTGCTTTTCCCGAAAATTGTGTGTGATTTGATTATCAAATGAAAAGGAAAACTGGAATAACAAGCACGAAGAATTTGGATATTATTGCATAAAACGCTCGGAAGGTAAGTTGATTTGCAAAGACATAAAAGACTACCACTTTCAGTACCAGCAGCATTCATCTGAACAGAAAAGTGGTCATTAATTAATACAGAATTCATGGGGCGCACCTTTTTTTCCTTCACATCGCCATCCATGCCAAACGGGAGAAAACTGAAAAAAAAAAAAAAAAAAAACAAACCCCTGAAGGAAACGCAAACAAAAAATATTAATAGGTCCGTTCGAGTACTTTCTGCACTAAAATTCGTAAAACGAGACATTTTAAGGAGTGGGAGTAAAATTCTCTCACAGAAAAATAAAACTACAAAAAAAGTAAGCGAACGGGAAAACAACAAATTTTACCCACATTTTAATTGTCAAGTTTTTTTTTATATGAAAAATTGAAACTTGGAATTTGAATTTATTTTTCAAACAAAGTTGACACTTTTCACAAATCAGCCCAAGAAATTTTGGCCTGACTTTCTTATACGCGCTCCTGAATTTGGACACGAAAATGGTCTCAATCAATAGAAATTTCTTGGGCTAAAATTCGTAGGTTGGGGAAATATTTAACTCTCTCGTAAGCGCTCTCTTTTACGGAAAATTACCAAATTTTTGAGTACACGAACAGGATTGTGTCAAATTTCGTAATTTTTCCTAAAATTGGACTGTTTAGAAAGGTAAGCGAACGGACCTAATATATCACAAGAAAAGAAGTTTACACTGATGTTTCCAAGATGGAACTCGGTGTTTTGGCGGGTGTCCTCTTCGAAGAACTGGGTTTTAAAAATCCTTTAGATTGCCCCACAGATGAAGTGTATTTCAAGCTGAAGTTCTAGCGATTAGACAAGCATGTAGGATACTAAAACAAGCAAGCAAATCTGACGAAATTATAAAAAGTTTGCAATTTATTGATAGCCAAGCAGCTATCAAGGCTTTAAACAGCAACCTGACTTAGTCCAGAATCTCTCGAGATTGCAAGCAAGAGCTCGCAAGTTTTAACGACAATATAAACATCAATCTAGTCGTAATACCAGGGCACAGCGACATTCAAGGAAATCGCTGATGAACTGGCCAGGACGGGATCAAGCCTTCAAATATACCTTGTTGATGAAAAAGGGAGATCCTCTAAACTGCGCCAACTATAGAGGAATAAGTCTACTAAACATCGCCTACAAGATCCTCTCTGCCGTAATATGTGAACGTCTGAAGCCTTTCGTCAACAATCTGATTGGTCCTTATCAATGTGGCTTCAGGCCAGGAAAGTCAACCATCGACCAAATTTTCACGTTGAGGCAGATCCTGGAAAAGACCTATGAACTCCAAATCGATACCCACCACCTTTTCATCGATTTTAAGGCCGCGTATGACAGCATCTACAGAGAACGACAAGCTATGTCTAGTTTTGGCGTCCCTGCCAAGCTCGTTCGCTTGTGCAAAATGACGATGGAGAATTCACGCTGCTCCATCAAGGTTGGCAACGAGCTCACGGAATCTTTCGACGTCAAAAAAGGATTCAGACAAGGCGATGCTCTGTCATGCGATTTCTTTAACATCGTTCTTGAGAAGATAGTGCAGAACTCCAACGTCAACACCAGAGGCACTATCTTCCAAAAATCTGTTCAACTTCTCGCGTACGCCGATGATATTGATATAATGGGAAGAACACAGCGTGATGTCAATGGCGCCTTTGTGAGAATTGAGACAGAAGCGGCAAAAATGGGTTTAGCGGTAAATGAGGGAAAAACGAAGTATATGCTGTCTTCGAGGAAGGACACCCAACACCGACGGCTCGGGCAGAACGTACAATAGACGCGTATAACTTCGAGGTAGTAGAGGAGTTTGTCTACCTAGGCTCCGCTATAAACACGGGCAATAACACCAGCGCCGAGATCAGACGAAGAATAACTCTTGCTAATCGCTGTTTCTTTGGGCTTAGAAAGCAATTGAGTGGAAAAGCCCTCTCTCGAGCAACTAAGGTAAAACTGTACAACACACTCATCATCCCAGTCCTGCTGTATGGTGCAGAAGCATGGACCCTGACAAAATCGGATGAAAGTGCCTTAGGCTGTTTCGAGAGGAAAGTTCTTCGGGTCATCTTTGGCCCCGTGTGCATTGAGGGGAATGGCGAAGAAGATACAACAGCGAACTTTACGGGTTGTACAACGACATGGACCTAGCCAGAAGGGTCAAGGTCCAGAGACTCAAATGGCTCGGTCATTTAGAGCGAATGGACACCAATGCTCCGGCCCGGAAAGCCTTCGACACTATTCCCGAGGGACGTAGGAGGAGAGGAAGACCGCGACTCAGGTGGCGCACTCAAGTGGAAGAGGACCTCAATCAACTTGGAGTGCAAAACTGGAGACGACTAGCTAAGGATCGAGCTAGCTGGCGGAGCCTGTTGATTGAGGCCCAAGTCCACAACGGACTGTAGCGCCACCTTAAGTAAGTAAGTGATGAAGTTAGGATTCCCTTCAGAGTCATGAAAATGGATATTCAAACCCGTTTTCTGAAAAAACATAACGTAAGATGAAAAAATCAACCAACTGCAATATCTCGAGACAGATATGGCCCACTTACGACCACAAACGTGTACCAAGGAACTTCAGAAAAAACCTAGGTCAGACATTGGCAGAACAGTTGCCACTGTGCACTTTTTGTGTGAGTGTCCGGCCCTTCTAAATGCCAGAACAATGGCTTTGGGTGCTCCCTTCTTACGCGAGCTTAGCAAACTCGCAAATATTAAGAGTTGGAACTTGATTATCTAGTTTAACAAAACCAATTGGATTTAAACACTCCAAAACACTATTATGCTTAAGCACTGTGCTGTTTATATCTTTTTATAATTTATTCTTTCTAGGTAACTTAGAGTTTATGGTATCAAAATGGCGCAATTAAAGCGCTAATTGTTTTCCTGGGCAGAGGCTGACAGTGGTAAGTTGGAAGTTTCGAAAAAATCGCTGCCGTTCAGGCGTCCGTAGCAAATGATCCAAATGTCAATTTCAATTCCATGGCGTATATACGAGGGGTGTTCAATAAAGACTGAGAGTCACGTCATAAAACTTTTATTATACAAAATTATTCATCGGCGGACTGATCACGTTCAAGATGCTCTCCATTCACCTGTTCATGCGCCTCTGCCACTCTTCGAAGACATGTTCAAAGCCATTTGAAGATAGGCGCTTTAAAATCGCCTCTAAAGCTTTTACAGCAGCTGCAGCGGATGGAAAAAGCCTCCCTTTGAAGTCTTTTTTGGCTGTGGGGTACATGAAGAAGTCGTTTGGTGCCAGGTCAGGGCTATAGGGCGGGTGCGGTACCGTTTCGATATTTTTTCTGGTCATGAAGTCTTGAACCTTAACCGCGACGTGTGGCCTGGCGTTGTCTTGGTGCAGTTTCCAATTTCCAACGAGCTCTCAATGCTTCTTAGGGATGTGGTCTTTCATCATTTGCCTAAAAACGGATATGTAGTAGTCGGCATTAACTGTCTGGCCTTCTTGAAGCGTGTGAGTGTACACCATACCTGCCCTTCAGCTCGCAGCTCTCACGGCCTTGTGCCATCGGAAACACGCAGTGGTGAGGCAGCTATTGCGATAGCTGCTATTAATCACTCTGCTATTCCACTGAGCAGTGAGCAGGAGTGATTGCTCTTCAATGTTACTGCTATACTGCTCACTGCTCTTTAAACTGCTCAGTGATTAAATGAGCAGTGAGCAGATTTGCAGTGAGCAGAATAGCAGTGAGCAGAAAAGCAGTGAGCAGAAAAGGTGAGCAGAATGCAATGACAATGAGCATGAGCAGTGAGGAATAGCAATGAACAGAAAAGTAGTGAGCAAGATGGCAGTGAGAGGATGCAGTGAGCAGTAACATACTGGAATAATACCTCAATGCTTTATTGAATGATCCATATTCGGTATTGCTTTCAAGTGGAGAGTAGAGTGAAGATTTATTTCTCTGAATTAGTTTTTTTTTTTTTGAGAAAATCTTCACTTTCCTCACTTAAAACAATACCGAATGTGTACCTAATATTATTTCATTACTCAACGGCGCACTGCCACCCTGATCATTACTTTTCTGTTCATTATCATTGCTATTTTGCTCAATGCTCACTGCTTTTTTGCTCACTGCTTATCTGCTCATTGCTATTCAGCTCACTGCTTTTCTGCTCACTGCTATTCTGCTCACTGTTTTTCTGCTCAATGCTTTTCTGCTCATCTACTCACTGCTCATTTATAAGAGTAGAAAATAGAGCAGAAAAGCTGTTAGAAAATAAGCAATGACAATGAGCAGAAAGCAGTGAGCAGAAAGCTCTCG
The DNA here is from genome assembly GCA_920937365.1 of Sphaerophoria rueppellii. Lineage (NCBI taxonomy): Eukaryota > Metazoa > Arthropoda > Insecta > Diptera > Syrphidae > Sphaerophoria > Sphaerophoria rueppellii. Next base: position 18,908,385 of record CAKKXW010000005.1, on the reverse strand, counting down.
CAAGAGGCAGTGACCAGTGAGCACTTGAGCTTGGGGGCTTTCGCAGTACCATTATAATTTTGCCATAATTTTCCTTAAATAATGAAAAAATGTGTGCAGGTATATCTGATAGTGTAAACAAATTTTTGTAAGAATATGTACATTTGTCGGTCCTTTTTCAATATAAACTGCTCATTTAAGAGTGATCAAATAGCTGCTACTTTAAACTGCTCTTTTTGTAAACTGCTCACAGTGATCACTGCTCATTAAAAATCACTCTTAAGAACATCTCTACCAAACACGTGCTTTCAACCATAACACTATTGCCATATGCTTTTTTCATGTCGACTTAGGTTTCTTTCGCGGTTTTTTTCAATAAAACGCAAAACTTTATGGCGTAACGTTGTTCGCGAAATTCAGGCATCGTAAAAGTTTAGAGGCGAAATTTTTCAAGCTTCGCGCGAATCCGCATTAAAACCGAACAAAACTAATCGACTGAGAATTGGACAGGCTTGGCGAGCCCGATAGTTCCAGTAGTTCCCAAACTATAGCGCTACTCTCAGTCTTTATTGAAAACCCCTCGTATAAGTAGAATTAATTAGGCCAGTTTCACATTTTTGTCTAGCACGTAAGTAGATTTAAGTTGAAAAAAAAAAATAATTGTATTGTTGTACGATTAATATCATTTAATTTTTTTTTTTTAAATTTGAAATTGTTTCTAATGGGATTTTACATTGAGCCGAGAAATTGATTCTTCACGGATGTGGCAATTTTTTTCCCTTAAATGAATTACATTGGGAAAAGTATTGAATTTTTTACTTGAAGATTTAATTTCTCTGAAATCTCTTTTTGTAGACAGATTTACACATATTCCCACACGAATGTTCACACATCCAACGAGTTTGACATTTCGAACAGTTTGATATTTGTTAACATTAAAAACGTATAGAGTTTGTTTTAAAATGTGTTTAAATTCAAGTCATTAAACATTTCAAATTGAAGAATATTCAATCATAAATCTGTTTTGATAGCTTTCACACGCACATTCAAACAAGAGATTGCTACTTTTGACATTACAAATTACATTAGGTCTGTTTGGTAACTCCAACTTTTTGCAACGAAGTACAACGAAGTAAAACGTTTTTACATTTTCCTGTTTCTTTAATCGAATTAGTTGCAGAGAAAGGGGAAATCGAGAGAGCAAAATATTTCCCCTCCAAAGAAAATTTTGCAACTTCTTGCAACTGAAAATTCTTTTTGCAAGTTGTTTTTGAATGTCATTGATCTTCGAAGAACAGGTAATTGACGGATGAAATATTTATTTTTTGAATTTGCATTCGTGGTCAAAAGTGAATTATTTTTTTTTTAAGGTAAAAAAATGTCAACATTTAATTTAATTTTTTCAGTAGGCCAAGTGATCACAGACGGGCTCATACAACTCAAGAATTTAATGACTCTTTGAATAATTGTATGAACCGTCCACAGAGATAAATCGAAACGATCCGCCAAATCTCGGAAGGAGCATGCTTCATGCCCAGGAAACCTTTATAGTATAATTTGTGTTAATGTATTTCATCAAAAATTTCATAAACAAACCATAGAAACAGTGCTAGGTGCTTGGGTCCACTAACTGTTTTGTCCGAACGGAGACTAGCATAAATCTCCTATGCACAGAATTTGTCACTAAGGTGTTCGAACAAAGTTTTGGAAACCCAAAAGTGCACCTTGAATTCTACGTCCGTATACTGCGGTACCACTTTTTCGAAGTAATTTTCGATGCAGTTTCGCCTATTTCCCATTTCTCTTTCATTGCCGTGATCAAAAAGCTCGTCGTCGCTGTCGTCAGGGTTATTTAGCAGTTTCAGCGCTAAACTTTTATTTACATCTTTTTCTTCGCTGAACGAAGAATCAGATTCCATCAACTCTTCTACCAAACTTAAAAATTCATTATTTTCGACATTTTTTGTTTTAAAAAGGATCTTTAATATGAAAACACTACAATTCGAATCAAATCTTAACACCAAATAATTTAATTTGTCAACCGTTTTGCCAAAATGAAAATAAACTACAACAAATAACATCAACGCGTTTGTTTACTTTGTTGCAAGTTTCTCTCTTTCTGAGAGAATTTTACTCTCTTCACCTTATTTGACAGATTTCAAACAAACTGCTACAAAAAGTTCCCAAAACAGACCTATTGAACCCACCAAAAAGCATCGAATTTTAGTAGCGATTACAACTGATTATGAAATGTCAAAATCTGTCAACTACCTTTGAAGTAGAAATTTTTACACTACGTCGGAGGGGAATTTTCAACTCATTTCTTAGTTGTATTTGACCAATCAGAATGAGTCAACTACGTAGTGACTACGTTAGTGAATGAGGCCACTGGCGCATGAAGGGAAGCTCTCGTTTTTGCGATATTTTTGCGTTCAGATTTTATGTTTTATTTTTAACAAAAACTAATTAAATTGTGGCCAAGACGGGCGAAGTCTTGGGAAATGTGAAATTTATCAGCGGATGTCTCGCAGCTTTATATTATCTTTTTTTAGGTTTTTTTGTTTTATTTTTATTTTTGGGTCATGGTTTTGGCACCTTAAATCTTTGTATATATATTTGGTTTGGGGAGTAGTCTCAAGATGGAAAACATTGGTGGTGCCATCTTGAGAATTTTCCATAGATGCAGTTTTTGTTTACATAAGTTTGTATTGTGTGTTCTCTGCTTGAAGATCTGTCAAACCAAGCAGAGAACCTTAAATAAGCGACACATTTGCTTATATTGTGGTTGAGACTTGTGACTTACGTGAAGGAGTGACGGCGACACACGGTAGCGGCGGTAAGGCCAGACAACGGAAGTTCGCTTGTATTAATTTTACGCATTTATTTTATCTTATTAGGAAATTATTTGCGTCACTTTAATTTTTGTCCTTGGCATTCCCAGTAACACCCAAAACTCAACCAAACGAAGATGCCACAAAGACAAGGAAAAAAAAAAAAACGTTTAAAACAAATGAGACTCTTCCAACAAATTTGTTTGGTGTGAGGCGTTTTTATTTTTCCATGAAGGTACATAACGGAATGAGTGCCTTTTTTTGTCCAAGACGCACCAACATTAATTTGAAAAGAAAAAAAGCTGTTATCAAGGTCCTTCTTCTTCTTTAGCTTCTGCAGAAATGGGAGTGCCGCTTTTTTCTCTCCTTCTTTCCTTTGCTCCTTTCCAACTCCAATAACTTGCGTTGTGATTTGTTATTATTTTAAGGGCATGCCCTTGGGTGGAATGTTTAGAGGGTAGATAGAAGGATGACTAGAATATAGGCAGTGTTGTGACTTCAGACGATAACAAAATAGAATGTGCTTCTCCCGACTCTGTTGTAGATTAAAATTGGAACGCGTATATTGGGGTTATATCGTCTCAAATTTGTGTGTACGTGGTTACAGCAATATTATTTTTCTTCTTCTCTCAACTGGATGTTTTTGTGTATACCTAGACCTACATCTGAAACATAACATTCCTCCTGAAAAACAAAGAAGACGAGATGTGTAATATTTGATTAAATTAGGTCGTGAATAGACTAGATAGTGATTGATGCGCAAAATAACTATACTTCAAGGTCATTAAATTTGAAAAGAAAGAAATCACCTTAGCGTTGTATGCCAGGATCCTAAAAAGAAGAGAGCTTCTTAATGGCACAAAAAAAAAAGAAAATCCCGACCCTTGATAAGGAATGTCGCGCTATCGCATTCATTCAAAAAGTTAAAACTCAAGATTTAATTCCTTAGCCTTGTTGTTTTATATTCATTCGCTATTGTTTTCTTTATCGAAGACAGAGCTTCAACTTCTCGCGAATTTGATGCTCTGTCTGATTCCATTCAAAGAATTGTATCCTCACACTGAAATCGTTATTACGGGCGATTTCAATGTACACAATTCTTCGTGGCTTCTCAATTCGGGCCAGACAACACCCGAAGGAATGTGTGCTGAAATCTTTGCTGAGTTTAACCACTTTACTCAGCTTGTCACCGAGCCCACTCGAATATCGGACATTAATGGCCAAGCGGAAAACACTTGACTTGTTTCTTACGTCTGAGGTCTGACCCTGATAAATACACTATCAGTGTATTAACGCCTCTAGGCAGATCAGACCATAGTGTCATATCTGCAAATTTCTCGTTACAAACAAATCCAATAAGAGAAAGAGCTCCGAAGAGAACCGAACGAGCAAGCCAACTGGGACGGTCTCAACAACTTTTTCCGGATCTTTAACTGGTCACTATGCTTCCTCGATAGTGACGTAGACTCCAGCTTAGATATGATAACTAATATGATTATTTTGGCAATGGAAACTTTTATCCCGAATAGGGTTAAAATCATCAGACCCAACGAAAAGTCATGGTTTGATTCAAGCTGTGAAGAGGTTATCAGGGAAAAAGAAGTAAAGTTCCGGTGTTTTAGAGCCAACCCAACTGAGGAAAACCGGAACAAGTTTTAATAAGCCAAGAAGGCCTGCAATGCCTATATTCGTCGGATCCAATTTTTACATGACCAAAAATTAAGGCAAAAAATACTGCAATGTCCCAAAGGCAGTAAGAATTTTGGTAATTTGTAAAAAATATGAAGAATTCTTCTTCTTCCTCGGTCCCTACGCTCGTCGACAATGTCACTACAGTTGTTAGCTCTCTCGCGAAAGCTAAACTTTTTGCTAGACAGTTCACCGCCAACTCTTCGCTGTCTGAGAGTGTCATTTATCTGCTTGCTCTTGAGCGCGTCAATGATTCCATGGGACAAATCTTCTTCCGCACTCGTGCTGTGGCGAGAGTCTTAAAGGATCTCAACATACGTAAATCCGGATGGTATCCCCGCTATTATTCTGAAGAGGTGTTCTTCCACGCTGGCAAAACCCTTGCGTAAGCTTTTCCATCTATTCTAATCTTCTGGGCTCTTTCCGAATAGTTGGAAAACAGCATTTGTCCAGCCAATCCCAAAAAAGGCGAATCGTCTTCTCCCTCCAATTATCGTCCGATTGGTGATCTGATGGTTTATCTTACCGAACAGTGGAACAAATCTTTCCATCGTTTTGGAGAAAGTAAGATTGTTGCGCTTGATATTTCAAAGGCATTTGATAAAGTTTGGCATCTTGCTCTTTTATCGAAAATGCGTGCTTTCGGTATTGATGAATCCCTACTTCGTTGGATTAAAATCTTTCTTTCGAACCGTTCAATACAAGTTGTACCACAAGTGGTAGCACTAAAACAGCAGGATTAATTTTCTCTGGTAGCATTAAAACAGCAGCACTGGTTGGGGAAACGTTCCAATAGGAAATAAATATTTATCCAGTTACCTCTAGGAGACGACCTGCTCCGTTCTGCTGCTGGACACCGACAGTAATATTTAGCCGAATGTGGTTAGTAAAATTAAATCAGTGAAACCCCTTACCACTGGTGGGGGGAAAGTCCCAATGAAATTAATATTTACTAAACCACTTACCTCCGAGGACGATCTGCACAATCTGCAAAATATTCCTTCCCGATGTGGCTTATTGTTCCACCAATATTTTCACCACGGCAGCGGACTGGTTTACAGCGGCGGAAAGGTTGACTAAACTATTTATACCACGGTGGTTCGTGTGACTTGGACGGCGGTAGATTGTGACTTACACTAAGTACTTTTACACCACGGCGGACTGTTTTAAGTATGTCTGATGAATTACTCTCCCCACGGCGGACTGTCTCACTATGGTGGCGGTGGACTGTCTCCTTATGGCGGCGGCGCGGCGGTGGACTGTGTTTTCGGTAGCTTCGTGCAGTTTGCCTTATGCTTTTTCTTGGGATGACTAAATGTGAATTGTAAAAGGTGATTTTTTAAGAGGTTTAGAACTTAAAAAAAAAAAAACACAAAAAATTCGAAAAAATGAATGAAATATTTATTTGAATCGATAGTTTGAACCTTGCAATTTAATGTTTAAAGATAATTTCATGCAAATGTTGACCGCGGCTGCGTCTCAGGTAGCCCATCCGCTGAGTCCAATTTTGGCATACTCTTTCACACATATCGGCCGGTATCTCACGAATGAATGCATGGATGTTGGCTTCCAGTGCGTCAATCGAAGCGGGCTTGTCCCTATAGACATTAGCCTTGACATACCCCCACAAAAAATAGTCTAATGGTGTCAAATCGCACGATCTAGGCGGCCAATTGACCGGCCCGAAACGTGAAATTAACTGTTCACCAAACTCGCCTCGCAATTGCGCCATTGTTTCGCGTGCTGTGTGGCATGTGGCACCGTCTTGTTGAAACCACATATCATGCAAGTCAAGAACTTCCATTTCGGGCAAAAAAAAGTTTGTTATAATCGCTCGGTAGCGTTCGCCATTGACAGTAACGCTGCGATTCGCATCATCTTTGAAGAAATATGGCCCAATAATGCCGCAAGCCCATAAACCGCACCAAACAGTGGCTTTTTCGGGATGCTGTTGCAATGCTTCTGGCTGATCTTCACTCCAAATGCGGCAATTTTGCTTATTTACGTACCCATTCAACCAAAAATGAGCCTCATCGCTGAACACAATTTTTCGATAAAAAAAGCGGATCCTCGGCCAGCTTTCCAAGAGCCCATTCACCAAAAATTCGGCGTTGTGGTAAGGTCGGCTGGCTTTAGTTCTTGCACCACTGTATCTTAAAAGGCTTTACGCCCAAATCCTTCCGCAAAATTTTCCACGTAGTGCTGTAACAAAGGCCTAACTGCTGGGAACGGCGCCGAATCGACATTTCGCGGTCTTCTGTCACACTAGCTGATACGGCCGCAATATTTTCTTCACTACGCACAGTACGTAAACGTGTTGGTGGTTTAATGTCCAACAAAGTAAATTTGGTGCGAAATTTGGTCACAATCTTCCGAATAGACTGCTCAGAAGGTCGAGAATGCCGACCATAAAATGGAAGCAGCGCGCGATGAACATTTCGAACCGAGCACGAATTTTGATTGTAAAATTCAATAATTTGCAAGCGTTGTTCATTTGTAAGACGATCCATGGTTAAATTGCAAACCAAACTGAAGCTGTTTGACAGTGACACAAGGTACTAAACACACGTCAGCTGTCAAAACCAGTGTTGCCAAAACCAAACCAGCTAAAAAATCACCCGTTATTTGTGCGAAAGGTAAAATTATGTGTGAATGGGTGGTATACCATGTAGACGATCGTCGTTGATGGCAAACATTGCCGATGATGCTGGTGGCCACATGTTTTGTAAACAAAAAATAGATCAGCATGTAACGCTTCGTTGCAAGGTTCCTTATGGTGTGAAGTGGCAACACTGGACATTAGTTGAAACTGCGCAACCAATCGTCCAGCCAACTTACTACTGGAATGCCCACTTCAGTCGGCGCAGTGCTTTTTTTTTTATTATCTCTGACATATTGCATATCATTGAATGGAATTTAAGTGAAATTTTAAAACCATCTTCAATTTTTTGAGGTGGATGGATGATGTTGAAACATGCACTCAACTTGCATGTTATGTGGAAATAAATATTTAACTTTTTTGTGTTTACTTTTATTACTGTGTTTTCCTGGTTAACTTGTACGTTCAAAAACTACTGCAGTGACTAGTAGACAAAAGTATTGCATTGAGTAGTTAGCAGTGAGAAAGTTTATTGAGGTAGATACCAATTATGTAGGTGTTTTGTTTTTATTTATTTGAATGTTTGTACATGAAGAAAGTTGGCAGAGTTCAATGAAATACTGTTTTTCTGTATTTTACAATGGTCTATTGTTACTGATAGAAAATCATAAATTTGAAATTATAAATAGCATATGGTTTTTGCTTTATGAGAGTAATACACACAATGACTTCATAAACTTCAATTTGTTTCACTTAAATAAAATAAAATCGTGGAAATACCAAAAAACACAGAGCAGTACCTGCGGAAATATTTTATTGTTTTAGTTTGACTGATCAGATGTTTTGTTCTGTTGTTCCTGTTTGAATTTCGGAAAGTCCTACTCTGTGTTTTGACAGATGTTAAACAGCTCAACGTTTGAGAGTAAGTTTATTTTGTTTTAAAATTAGGTCTTTTTTTTATGAATGTTTTGAAGATTCCACAGTAAATTCCACGGTAAGGAAATCACATTCTCAGTTGATTCAAGGTGTTTTTCAACTTCACCGTTCACTTTTATTTAATAAAAAAAAGAGTCCCGTGAATCACATTTGATGTACAGAATATTTTGTATACCTTCTTCCAAGGTTCCAGGTCTTCTACTCTACTTTTGAAAGCCATTTCACCCGCAGTGTTCCACAATTGTCCTTGGAGCTTGAGAATTGTAGTAAATTCGATCGACCTGACACATACATCCCAGTTCCAGCATTCAGACTTTAATCTTTCCGTTCAGATTTACCTACGTTCTCGTGCAGCTGTCATTAAGTTCAGTGTCCAAATTTGTTCTCTATTCGTGGTTCAGAGGAAAAAAACCAGGTGGAGAGGTTTTTTTTGTAAGTAGTCGAAAGCATCTAAATCCGTTCTTACAGGATCCATGGGCTTACTTACTCGGTTGGGCTTACTTACTTACTTACTTACTTATGGTGGCGCTACAGTCCAGGTCGGACCAGGGCCTCACCCAACAAACTTCTTCAGCCAGCTCGGTGTTTTAGAGCCAACCCTACTGAGGAAAACCGGAACAAGTTTAAACAAGTCAGGAAGGCCTGCAATGCTCATATTCGTCGGACCAAATTTTTACATGACCAAAAATTAAGGCAAAAAATACTGCAATGTCCCAAAGGCAGTAAGAATTTTTGGTCATTTGTAAAAAATATGAAGAATTCTTCTTCTTCCTCGGTCACCACGCTTGTTGACAATGGCACTCCACTTGTTAGCTCTCTCACGATAGCTAACCTTTTTCCTAGGCAGTTCGCCGCCAACTCTTTGCTGCCACAGATTGTCATGACTCCGCCTGTTCTTGAGCGCGTCAATGATTCCATGGGACAAATCTTCTTCCGCACTCGTGCTGTGGCGAGAGTCCTAAAGGATCTCAACATACATAAATCCGCTGGTCCGGATGGTATCCCCGCTATTGTTCTGAAGAGGTGTTCTTCCACGCTGGCAAAACCCTTGCGTAAGCTTTTCCGTCTATCTTATTCTTCTGGGCTCGTTCCGAGCAGTTGGAAAACAGCATTTGTCCAGCCTATTCCAAAAAAAGGCGAATCTTCTTCTCCCTCCAATTATCGTCCGATTGCACTTACGTCCCTTCTTTTAAGGTCATGGAAACGCTGATAAATTATCAGCTCAAGAAATATCTCGAAGACCGAAAGCTTCTTAATGACCGCAGTATGCTTTCGCAGCAACAGTCCACTGGTGATCTGATGGTCTATCTCACCGAAAGTGAACAAATCTTACATCGTTTTGGAGAAAGTAAGATTGTTGCGCTGATATTTCAAAGGCATTTGATAAAGTCTGGCATCTTGCTCTTTTATCGAAAATGCGTGCCTTTCGGTATCGATGAATCCCTTCTTCGTTGGATTAGAAACTTTCTTTCGAACCGTTCAATACAAGTTGTATTGGACGGATTCAAGTCTGAAACCCATAATATAAATGCTGGTGTGCCCCAGGGCTCCGTTTTGTCTCCGACCCTCTTCCTCATTTTCATCAATGATCTCTTGTCTGTTACTTCTAATCCAATTAATTGTTTCGCTGACGATAGTACCCTTAGCTTTTCATATTCGTTTCCAGATTCACATCCCTCCTCTTCGGATGTGGAACTGCAACGGCAAAATATGATAAGCTCATTAAACTCTGACCTAAACAGCATTGTACAATGGGGAATTAATAACCGCGTAGAGTTTAATGCTTCGAAAACACAATGCTGTCTTGTATCGTCAAAGCGAGACATACCCCCCTTGCCACTGTCCATGAGTGGCACTTGCATCAATGAGATCGAACATCTCGAGATTCTCGGTATGTGCATCACAGACCACCTCTTGTGGAGCGAGCACATATGCGATGTCGCCAAAAATGCGGTAAGATGTTTGGGTTTCTTAAGGCGGTGCAAGAAATTTGTTTCCCCTTCTGTTCTGGCTAACGTCTACAAAACCTACATACGTCCAAATCTTGAGTATAGCTGCCATGTCTGGGCTGTGCTCCAGTGACATACTTAAGTCTTCTGGACAGTATCCAAAAAAGAGCATTCAAGATGATTGGTGATCATACATCTCTCGAACATCGCCGTAATGTCTCATGCCTCACCCTATTCTACCGTTACTTCAACGGTATTTGCTCTAGTGAAATAGCCAGTTGCATTCCTCCCCTAAAGATATTCAACCGTAATACCCGCGCCTCCAGGAATGCCCATCAGTTCACCCTTGAGCCCAACTTCGGTCGTACCCTCAAGTATAGAGAATCGTTCTTTAGCCGTACTACGCGAATGTGGAACTCCCTTCCACACTGTCTTTCCAAATCATTGCAATGTTCCTCCTCTCCAACCCCTTTCCTCTTTCCTAAAGCTCTCACTGTGTCTCTGGCATAATAAGGACATAAAAAACCCCTTGAGTGTGTGCTAATTATAAAAAAAAATGCGCCCACCGCCTTTTAACAAATTGTAATATCCGAAAGCAATTCCTGTTTTCTCGAAACATTGTGTGCATCTCTGCACAAAAGGGGTAACCATATTTGATGCCAAACCACCGCACCTTTAATCCCACCATCATTGTATGGAATTGTGTGAAAGAAGAAGAGGAAAAGTGGTTTTCCTGACAACAATTACTTCGGCTGTTGTTGTGCCTCTGCGCCGCTGTACTCTACACACTTTTCATGACCAAAGAATCACATCTCAATCGAGGATTTAGTTGGTCTTAACGCGTTACTGGATTATGTCGTACACAGCTCTTTCTCTCAAAGATAGTTGAAAAAAAAAAGAAACAAAAAATGTTACAAAAAACAATTATTTATCTTCATCAGTAAATCGGAGGCATAGACGGTAGAAGCACTCGTCATGTTAATATGATTATTATGATAATTATAATTGAGTCATTACAACAATTAACAACAATCTCGTTCGCAATTGAATATTAATTAAATGCTCGTGAAATGAATAGAAACAAGTCATACAAATCTAACCGCATAATAAATTAGGTTTCATTCCATTGAAAAAAATAATAAAAATAATAATAAAGAAAAAACAAGTTAACTTAAAAAGATTTACGTTTTAGAAATTAAATACTGGTGAAAATGAATTTGCAAATTCAACGTCGGGAATGATGTTTACTTTGTTTTCTACTTGGAATTACGATGTGATTAATCATACACTAGTTTGTTTATTCATTAAATGTGTGTGTTGTTTTGAATTGAATTCGGTGACATTGGATTGCCATGTTTTTTTTCGTGGTTCGTTAATCGAAGCTTCGTTGAACGTAACATTAACGAATTTTAACAACATTACCTCATTTTTTTTTTTTTTTTGACAAACAAAATAGTCACACTGCTAAAATGCGAATTTTAAAAACAAAACAACTGAAACCAAAATAACTTACGGTGCGTGTTTACGAGAATTCTAATTTGCTAAAAAAGGGAAGCAAAGACAAAAAAAAAAAAAAAAAACGTGATCTAAATTCGGTTTCATTGTGCAATTGTTCAAGAACCAGAAACGAATTTAATTTCCTGTCTAGTTAATTGTTTAATAGCGATGCTGTTGTTGTTGTTTTCTTGTTGCTTATTGTTTTTGCTTGTGCATATTCTTTCCATTGGATGTTATGGTTGAATTGGATGTTACAAAATAAATTGCTTAATTACAATTTGGTTTCAAAGTGATAACGAAACGTTTTTATTGTGATAAGAACCATTTTATTAAGCATTTAATTGAGGTTTTAAATGCCGAAAGAATAAATTGGTTTAAATAAAATAAAGGTCGTTGATAAGATAAGATTATGTCGAAATGTTATAATTAATTGTTGGTAGAATACAATTGTTGAGCGCGGTTATTTTGCGAAGCCATGAGAAAAGATGATCCTGAACTTTGCAGACAATTTGTCTGGTTAGGTTTGGACAGCCACCAGAGTCGCAAAACTCGTCCGATTTTGAATAACAGTGGTGACGAAAGTCCAAAGTATTTTCAGTTAATTTTTGTTGATGTTTATTGCGGTTTTTGACCATAACTTTTCTGTTAAAAATAAATAAATAAGTGGCTTACTCTATCAACAATTCTCTGGGTGCGTGTGAAGAATTGAGGGGACCTACAATTTAACGCCGATTCCGAACGGCAAAGTTGAGAAGCACTTTTTCATGACAGATGATGATACTCTTGGAAGTTTTGTCAGTTCTTCGCAAGAAGCAGTGTCCGTAAAGATGAAATAAAATCTATAGACACGAGTAGACTCGAACCCACGACGTTCTGCTTAGCAGCCAACGCACCTACCCACTAAGCTACGGACACTACTTGTTTGTTAAGACAAATAAAAAAAAAAAAAACTCAAGAATATCGCCACTAGATTTTGATGAAACGGAGCGATTGCCGTTTATTTTATGAAAATCGGTCATTATTCCAGTGGTGACGAAAGTCCAAAGTTTTTTATGTTAATTTTTGTAGTGTTTTTTGCGTTTTTTGGCCATACATTTGTTGTTAAGACAAATGCATTTGATAAAGTCTGGCATCTTGCTCTTATCGAAAATGCGTGCTTTCGGTATCGATGAATCCCTTCTTCGTTGGATTAGAAACTTTCTTTCGAACCGTTCAATACAAGTTGTATTGGACGGATTCAAGTCTGAAACCCACAATATAAATGCTGGTGTGCCCCAGGGCTCCGTTTTGTCTCCGACCCTCTTCCTCATTTTCACTAATGATCTCTTGTCTGTAACTTCTAATCCAATTAATTGTTTCGCTGACGATAGTACCCTTAGCTTTTCATATTCGTTTCCAGACTCACATCCCTCCTCTTCGGATGTGAAACTGGAACGATTTTGATTAGCTAATGAAACTCCAACTTGAATAGCATTGTACAATGGGGAATTAAAAACCGTGTAGAGTTTAATGCTTCGAAAACTCAATGCTGTCTTGTATCGTTGAAGCGAGATATACCCCCTTGCCACTGTCCATGAGTGGCACTTGCATCAATGAGACCGAACATCTCGAGATTCTCGGTATGTGCATCACTGACCACTCTTGTGGACCGAGCACATACGCGATGTCGCCAAAAATGCCGCAAGATGTTTGGGTTTCTTAAGACGGTGCAAGAAATTTTTCTCCCCGTCTGATATGGCTATTATCTACAAAACCTATATCCGTCCAAAGCTTGAGAACAATTCCCATCATTGGGCTGGTGCTCCAGTACCTTACTTAAGCCTCCTGTATGGTATACAAAGAAGAGACGTAAGAATGATCGGTGATAGAGACATCACTGATTCATTCACTCCCTTAGACCACCGTCGTAACGTTTCGTGTCTCTCTCCGTTTTATCGTTACTTCTACTGTAAGTGCTCTAGAGAAATAGCCAGTTGCATTCCTCCCCTTCAACAATTCAACCGTAATACCCGCGCTTCAAGAATGCCCATCAGTTAACCCTCGAGCGCAACTTCGGACGTACTCTTAAGTATAGAGAATCGTTCTTTAGCCGTACTAGGCGAATGTGGAACTCTCTTTCACACTCTGTCTTTCCCGACCATTGCAGGGTTCAGGAATTTAAGACTGATGTATACCGGCACCTCCTCTCCAACCCCTACCCTCTTTAGTAAAGCACTCACTGTGTCTATGGCATAAAAAGGGTATACAAATCCATTGAGTGGGTGCAAATTATAAAAAAAAAAAATATCGTCCCTATTTGTTTAAAACGGACGAGTTTTGCGACTCGGGTGGCTGTCCAAACCTCAGCAGACTAATTGTCTGCAAAGTTCAGGATCATGAGAAAAGTCTTTTGACTTTTTTTTGACTATTTTTCTTCGGATGACTTACTGAATTTACTTATGGTAGCGCTACAGTCCAGGTCGTACCAGGGCCTCTTCCAACAAGCGTCTCCAACCAGCTCGGGCCAGGCCACCTGTGTGCTCCACCTGAGTCGCGGTCCTCCTCTTCTGCGACGTCCTTCGGGGCTGGTTTCGAAGACTCTACGAGCCGGAGCATTATTTTCCATTCGCTCAACATAACCCAACCATCTAAGTCGTTGGACCTTAACTTTTCTGGCTAGGTCAGTGTCGCTGTACAGCTCGTACAGTTCTTGGTTGAATCTTCGTCTCCATTCTCCATTAATGCAGACAGGACCAAAAATCACTCGAAGAATTTTTCTCTCAAAGCAGCCCAAAGCGTTTTCATCAGATGTTGTCATAGTCCATGTCTCTGCACCATACATGAGGACCGGGATGATGAGGGTTTTGTAGAGTGTCACTTTAGTTGCTCGGGAGAGGACTTTACTACTCAATTGCCTTCTAAGTCCAAAGAAGCAGCGATTGGCAAGAGTGATTCTTCGTTTGATTTCAGCGATGGTGTTGCTGTGAACCTGGCATCCGACTTTAAAAAAAAATCTATCTTTATTTATTTTGATAGGTTAGGGTAGGTAGTTGATATGTTTTGAATTTAATTTTGTTTGTAGTTGTACAGAAAAAAAAATGTTGACCGTCAAAAAAATGTCAGCCCCCCAAAATAAAATTTCCAACTTTTTTTTGCTTGTTTCTCATAGATATACATGTGTAAATGATTGTAGTTCAGTTATTTTTTTGAAAAAAAAATTAAATTTCGACCTAACTCTACTAACACTACCTTTTTTGATACTTTTTTTTCATCCAAAGAATAAGTACTGAAGTAAGTAAACTTTAAACCAGGAACTAATTACTCTAAAATAGAAAGAGACCCTCATAGAGGTTTGTAGTGAAAAAAGAATTTTACTACAAACGATAAAAATGTCATTTTAAGCCATATAGAGGTTAGTAGTGAAAATTACTCCTACTACGAAACTTTAAAATGCGATAACGTCCATTAGCTTGTTATCGCATTTTAAGGTTTCGTAGTAGGAGTAATTTTCACTACTAACCTCTATATGGCTTAAAATGACATTTTTATCGTTTGTAGTAAATTTTTTTTGTCACTACAAACCTCTATGAGGGTTGCTTTCGTTTTTAGAGTAATTAGTTCCTGGTTTAAAGTTTACTTACTTCAGTACTTTTCCTTTGGATGAAAAAAAGTATCAAAAAAGGTAGTGTTAGTACAATTTGGTCGAAATTTAATTTTTTTTTTTATAATTTTTCTGTTTAACTACAAAAAAAAAAAAAAAACTGAACTACAATCAACTACACACGTATATCTATGAGAAACAAGCAAAAAAAGTTATTTACTTACTTAAGGTGGCGCTACAGTCCGTTGTGGACTTGGGCCTCAATCAACAGTCTCCGCCAGCTAGCTCGGTCCTTAGCTAGTCGTCTCCAGTTTTGCACTCCAAGTTGATTGAGGTCCTCTTCCACTTGAGTGCGCCACCTGAGTCGCGGTCTTCCTCTCCTCCTACGTCCCTCGGGAATAGTGTCGAAGGCTTTCCGGCCCGGAGCATTGGTGTCCATCTGCTCTAAATGACCGAGCCATCTGAGTCTCTGGACCTTGACCCTTCTGGCTAGGTCCATGTCGTTGTACAACCCGTAAAGTTCGCTGTTGTATCTTCTTCGCCATTCCCTTCAATGCACACGGGGCCAAAGATGACCCGAAGAACTTTCCTCTCGAAACAGCCTAAGGCACTTTCATCCGATTTTGTCAAGGTCCATGCTTCCGCACCATACAGCAGGACTGGGATGATGAGTGTGTTGTACAGTTTTACCTTAGTTGCTCGAGAGAGGGCTTTTCCACTCAATTGCTTTCTTAGCCCAAAGAAACAGCGATTAGCAAGAGTTATTCTTCGTCTGATCTCGGCGCTGGTGTTATTGCCCGTGTTTATAGCGGAGCTAGGTAGACAAACTCCTCTACTACCTCGAAGTTATATGCGTCTATTGTGACGTTCTGTCCGAGCCGTCGGTGTTGGGTGTCCTTCCTCGAAGACAGCATATACTTCGTTTTTCCCTCATTTACCGCTAAACCCATTTTTGCCGCTTCTGTCTCAATTCTCACAAAGGCGCCATTGACATCACGCTGTGTTCTTCCCATATATATCAATATCATCGGCGTACGCGAGAAGTTGAACAGATTTTTGGAAGATAGTGCCTCTGGTGTTGATTGTAGAGTTCTGCACCATCTTCCAAGAACGATGTTAAAGAAATCGCATGACAGTGCATCGCCTTGTCTGAATCCTTTTTTGACGTCGAAAGATTCCGTAAGCTCGTTGCCAACCTTGATGGAGCAGCGTGAGTTCTCCATCGTCATTTTGCACAAGCGAACGAGCTTGGCAGGGATGCCAAAACTAGACATAGCTTTATACAGTTCGTCTCTGTAGATGCTGTCATACGCGGCCATAAAATCGATGAAAAGGTGGTGGGTATCGATTTGGAGTTCATAGGTCTTTTCCAGGATCTGCCGCAACGTGAAAATTTGGTCGATGGTTGACTTTCCTGGCCTGAAGCCACATTGATAAGGACCAATCAGATTGTTGACGAAAGGCTTCAGACGTTCACATATTACGGCAGAGAGGATCTTGTAGGCGATGTTTAGTAGACTTATTCCTCTGTAGTTGGTGCAGTTTAGAGGATCTCCCTTTTTCAGGATTGGGCAAACAATGCTGAGGTTCCATTCATCGGGCATGCATTCCTCTGACCATATCTTACAGATGATTTGGTGCATGCTCCTATCTAGCTCGTCACCTGCTGCTTTGAACAGCTCAGCAGCTAGTCCATGTGCTCCAGCGGCTTTGTTGGATTTCAGCCGTGATATTACGATTTTCACCTTTTCTAGGTCGGGTTCACGGAATTGTTGGCTATCATCGTGTCAAAAAAAAAAAAAACAGCAATCAACTACCTACCCTAACCTATCAAAATAAATAAGGAAAGAATTTTTTTTTCAAAAGTCGGGTGCCAGGCCAGGTTCACATAGCCAAAAATGCATTGATGTTCTTGGAGCACATTTTTTGAAAACTGTTTCCATTTTTGAACCTTTGCTCTTAATTTTCTATCTAAGCTTTTATGTTCATCAAATGAAAATAAAAACAAACTTTACACAAAACCATAACAAAACCACAATAAAAAACAACAACAACAACGCTAAGCCAGACAAAATTTGACTTGTTAAAATATATTTTTAGTCAGTAGGTAATAAATTTCACAAAAAAAAAAAAAATAAATAAATAAAATAAAATGGTTACAACAATCAAAATAACCTGTGACGGAGTATTCATACAATCCAATTCAAAATTATCCTCCAAGTCTCCAAATGCTGCTATCAAATCTCAAAAAGCAAATTCATCTTCGCTTTCTTCCATAGCCAATGGAAATGACAACAAACAACTGTTCCTCACAACAAACACCAAAACAACTACACAAACCTCCCCAATTCATCATGTGTCATCAAACTTAAAGGCCAATCGTTACGATTTAAGTGCGAGCGACGTTTACTTGTGCAAGCAGATCGTGTCAAAATCGTCTGCTACATCCATCTGTGCGAAGAGCTCACTTCGGATTTGCCGCAGTACCAGTAGTCTGACAAGCAAAGAGCAGAAGCTATTGCTGCAACAGCATCATCAGTCTGGGGCTGCAAGCAGAAACAAGTCACTGAGTCATAATCAGAGGCACTCCAACGGCACAAACACCACCACTTCGAGCAAAGACAATAGCAGGCGACGAAGTCACCATAAGTTATGCCATGAACTTTTCATTTCGAAAGCCAATACTGAATTTACGATGGCGTGTGATGAGCAGACTGTCAGTGGGAATGGAGGTAAAAGCAAACATTTTTGTATCAACAATGGCATCGCCGCCAGTGCCAGTGCCAGTAGTGCCAGCTCCACAGCCAGTGGCAGCTGTGATGTGAAAAAGGCCAAAAGTTGCATTGAATTGAAACGAAAATCATTTCCATCGAAAAAACTACTCGAGAGTTATTGTTTTTATAGTGAGGCAACAACTTGGGATAAACAGTCAAAGCCAAAGCCACAGCTCCAGCTTCAGCATCAAAAGCACAAAGAACAACAAACAAACACCACATCAAGAAGAATCACAACTTAAAAAGAAAGTGCCAGTGCTATCAGTTGCTAAGAATCCGGATCTTTTTTCAGTTGTATCAAATGTTTGTGAATTAGTTGATGTTCCAAATAAAGTAGATCATCATCGTCATCACAATCATCAAGATGAAAAACATCATCAACGCTCCGGCTCCAGTGAGCCAAGTAGAGCAAATTGCAATTCATCGTCGTCTTTATTGTCCCCGCATTTGCCTTTTGAGAAAACTGATGAGACGGTTTCACCCACAACCACAAATGGTAGCAGTAAGTATATTATTGCACTAACAATTTTCTTGTTTTTGTTTTTCTGTTGAAATGTTTCCATTTCCCCTCTGATGCAGTGCAAAGTAATCGATATACCTCGCCTTGTAGATGCAAGAAAAAAAAAAGATTACTTTCAATGAAATGGGAAAATTGTGTTAACAGGTTTTTAATAGTAGTTTTGATATAAAAAAAAGTGTGAGTTATGTTAAATGTTTTACCTGTTTTCTATTTATTTTAGATCTTTCGCAAAATCCCTTTTTTTTATTTATGGATCGTTTTTCTTGGTTATGACTCATAATTTTTGATCTACTTGTTTACTATTCTGAAAATTATTATTTTTCTTGACGTATGAAGTATGGTTCTTCTTCAAAATGCTCTCAAAGTAATAACTCCTTGGCTTAGGGTAATCTTCATAAGTTGTATTAAACTTATAGGGCCCATACACTACACAAACTGTTTGAGCAAACGAATGTATTTTGTTGTAAAAATGTTTGTGCAAACTGTTTGAGTAGTGTGTAGCGATGATGCGTGTTTGCGCAAGCGGTTTGAACAAAATCAAAAAATTTTGAATTTTCCGTGCCTGCACAAACATGTTTGTGTGGTGTGTATTGAATTTTGCTCAAACCGATTCCAATTTTCATGCTAAATCACTCATTGCTCCGTGTCCGTAGGTAGGTCTGATTAAGATGAAAAACGTCACGCAACTAATATCTCTCAAACATGTTTGTGTAGTGTGTGGCGAAACTATGTTTGCTCAAACACACGTTTGAACAAACGTGTTTGAGTAGTGTATGGGCCCTATTAGATACGCGTCCCTAATAGCTGGAAAAAGGTCAAGGTAGTCTTTATCCCAAAGCCGGGAAACCGACTCACTCGACCGCTCAGGTTCATATACCAATAAGTCTCTCTTCGTTTCTCCTTAGACACTAGAGAGAATAATTATTGATCAGCACGTTAGAGAACTTCTCAACGAAAACAATTTGTGCAACTACCAACACGCAGGGCTGCCGTTCAAATTTTCACAGAGGAGTAATCTCAAGCTCTAGAGGGGAGTACATATTTATTTTATTTTATCGTCTGTGATTTACCGGGTTCGCCCGTGATTTTCCCAAAACCAAACTAACCCGGCATAGACTTCCCCCCACCAGTGGTAAGGGGTCTTGTCACTAACCTCTTTCCCAGATTCGTCTGTGATTTACCAGGTCCGCCCGTGATTTACCGGATTCGTCCGTGATTTTCCAGACTCGTCTGTGATTAACTGGGTCCGCCCGTGATTTACCGGATTCGTCCGTGATTTCCCAGATTCGTCTGTGATTTACCGGGTTCGCCCGTGATTTTCCCAAAACCGAACTAACCCGGCATAGACTTCCCCCCACCAGTGGTAAGGGGTCTTGTCACTAACCTCTTTTCCAGATTCGTCTGTAATTTACCAGGTCCGCCCGTGATTTACCGGATTCGTCCGTGATTTTCCAGACTCGTCTGTGATTAACTGGGTCCGCCCGTGATTTACCGGATTCATCCGTGATTTTCCCAGATTCGTCTGTGATTTACTGGGTCCGCCCGTGATTTACCGGATTCGTCCGTGATTTTCCAGATTCGTCTGTGATTTACTGGGTCCGCCCGTGATTTACCGGATTCGTCCGTGATTTTCCGATTTTGTCCACAGTAAACAAGTGAAGGTTCAGCCTACGCTATTAGTATACGGAACACCACAGCTCGAATTGTTCTCACGCCAGTCGATAGAAACCCACAGCCACCCGCACAACCGTAATCACACGATAGGTATTCTAAAGGCAAATCAACATCAACATACTGAGGAGGATCCACGACGCTGCAAACAGCGAATTATATAGATTAAGACAAACTAATTATAATAATAAACATAAAAAAATTGTCAACAGAATATAGAAGTAAATAAAGAATTCTTGACCAACATTAAAGTTCTGGTACACTTTAATTTAAACCCCGGGAATACCGACGAGCTTACCTCAGCCTTTGACAAAAGTACCTCACAAATTAAAGGAACACTTTTTAATTGTTTGGTGGTCTGCCCTAGACAAAAAAAAAATAACATCGATAAGCTTAAAAGAGTTCAAAGAACTAATTGCATTGGTACTACAAGGGCAATCAGATCTGGCCCTACAGATGCACTCACAGTCATTCTGAATCTTTTTCCCATCGACCTTCACATTCACGAAACAGTCTCCTGTGGTGCTTTAAGACTGAGAGAATCGGGTATGTGGACTGCAAAGTCTTTTGGTCATAGTAAAATTCTAAATCTATTACCTAAAGAAATAAAACTAGAACCCTCTGACTACACGTTACCAACCCAAAGCTTTGGAAGGTTGAAATTCCAACTAGGCAAAATTGGAAAATTAATAGCCCTACAAAGGATTTGGACATCACAGTTTACACTGATGGTTCCAAGATGGAACTCGGTATTGGGGCTGGTGTCTTCTCCGAAGAACTGGGTATTCAAAAATCCTTTAGACTGCCCGACAGATGTAGCGTATTTCAAGCTGAAGTTCTAGCGATTAGACAAGCATGTAGGATTCTAAAACAAGCAGTCAAATCTGACGAAATTATAAAAAAGGTTGCAATCTTTATTGATAGCCAAGCAGCTATCAAGGCTTTAAACAGCAACCTGACTAAGTCCAGAATCTTTAGAGATTGCAAGCAAGAGCTCGCAAGTTTTAACGACAATATAAAAATCAATCTAGCCTGGGTACCAGGGCACAGCGACATTCAAGATAATAAAATCGCTGATGAACTGGCCAGGACGGGATCAAGCCTTCAAATATCCCTTGCTGAGGAAGTTAGGATTCCCTTAGGAGTCATGAAAACGGATATTCAAAACCATTTTCTTAAAAATCTAACGTAAGATGGAAAAATCTCAACAACTGCAATATCTCGAGACAGATATGGCCCACTTACGACCACAAACGTACCAAGGAACTTCTGAAAATACCTAGGTCAGACATTGGCAGAATAGTTGCCATTTGCACAGGCCACTGGCCGGTCGGACAACATGCCTTGAAGCTTGGTATTCCCACAATGAATTTTGTCGTAGCTGTAGAGATACGGCTCAGAGGGAAACACTCCAGCACTTTTTGTGTGAGTGCCCGGCCCTTCTAAATGCCAGAACAATGGCTTTGAGTGCTCCCTTCTTCCGCGAGCTTAGCGAACTCGCAAATATTTATAGAACTTGATTCCCTATCTTAACAAAACCAATTGGATTTAAACACTCCAAATCTCTATTATGCACTGTAATGTGCGTATCTTTTTATAGTTTATTCTTTTAGGTAACTTCGAGTTTATGGTATCAAAACGGCGCAATTGAAGCGCCATTCTACCTACTGCCTAGCCTTTCACTAATGAATCACTAAACATTTTCACTATGGTAAAGTTCACCAACGAACAAAGTCTGCTTTCTGCCGAAATTCGAGTCGATGACCACAAATTTAAGAGCGTTAAAACTAAATTTCGGTCGTAATTCTCGCCCTAGTAGACCGGGGAGGAATCGTGTAAGCTGATTTTTGATAGTTGACAGTCAAATTCAGGAAAAAAGAAAAGAAAATTGAGTGTCAACTATCAACTATCAGCTAACACGATTCCACCCGGCAATAACAAGTCGAGTGCAAAAATTTGAGTGATGTTGCCGTGTCAGTGAGACAGTGGTTAGGTCGAAGTGTCGAAAAAATCGCTGCCGTTCCGGCGTCCGTTGCAAATGATCCAAATCAGTCAATTTCAATTCTATGGCGTTCTGAATGGCCAGCGTTATCGCACCATGATTACCGATTAGGATGGTGATACAAGCCACAAAGCACACTTCACAATCACTTTATTGAAGGGTAGGTTTGATGAGCGAGTTACCTCAAGAAATGGGCGAGTCTGCCCGCCTCGTTCGTGCGATTTAACACAACTAGACTAGTTGTGTTCGCCCGGTAGTTAATATATTTCAATTTTATAATGTTCCTTTAAGTTTCCAAGGGAGTATTTTCGAGTATAGCGGAGTACGGGAGTACACTGAACGCAAAGGGAGTACAAATACTCCTTAGGTAGTAGTTTCGGCAGCGCTGCCAACACGTCTACCTTAAAGGTAAATCAGTGGAAACTGCTTTGTATCAGGTAGTTTCACATATTGAGAAAAAGTCTCGAACAATAAGAGTATACCCTGGCGGCATTTCTTGATATCGATAGGGTGCGTTTAATAACGTGAAAAACGGAATCAATCAAAACCGCCTTAGTTGAAGTTGGAGTTGAATCTGTCATTGTCGATTGATCTTCACCATGTTAAATGGCAGAATTATCAACTCTCAATTGGGATCTAGCGCTATTGAGAAAACAGTTACTAGAGGCACACCACATAGAGGGGTCATCTCACCCCTGCTCTGGATCCTCGTAGTCAACAAAATTCTCACAAAGTTTAAAGATCAGGGCATAAAAATTGTAGCATATGCAGATGACATAGTGGTTATGGTATCAGGCAAGTTCCTTACCACCATCGGAAACATTATGGAAAACGCATTAAAAGATTTATCTTCTTGGGCAACTAAGAACGGTCTCGGGGTCAACCCACCAAGACAGAGCTAGTTTTGTTCACGAAAAAAACGGAAACTGGAGGGCTTCAACCCTCCTAAATTAAATGGTATTCCTCTAAAACTCTCTAAGGAAGCTAAATTTCTAGGGGTGATCCTTGACTCCAAGCTTACATGGAAGCGTAATACTGAGGAAAGAATGAAAAAAGCACTATGTGCATTCTACACATGCAAAAGGACCTTCGGTGTACGTTGGGGTATGCGACCGCAAGTCATCCAATGGATGTACACAGCGATTGTCAGACCCATTCTCACCTATGGCTCTATTGTATGGTGGAAAGCAGTAGAAAAATCAAGCTATCTCAAGAACCTGAATAAGGTACAGAGACTAGCCTGTATAGGAATAACAGGGGCTCAGAGATCCACACCACAGGCTGGGTTGGAAATGATCTTGGATCTCCCGGCTCTGGATGAGTTCATAAGGTGCACGGCAGCCAAAACCGCAATTCGTTTAAAAGAACTGAGTTTTTGGAAGCACAGCACTTATGGACACGGGTCAATCTTACAAAGATATGACATGATTCCAAGACTGATGGAGACCACCGATTACATTCCCCCTCTGCTGGATTTTGACAGGAAATTTTCTATTTGCATACCAGGAAGACAGGGTTGGGATCCTAATTCACTTATAAGTGAACAGGGTATCCCTTTCTACACTGACGGTTCGAAAATGGAATCAGGAACAGGTGCTGGAGTGTTTTGCCAATCTCTCAACATCAGAGAGGCGTATAAACTCCAAGCTGACTGTAGTGTCTTTCAGGCCGAGATCTATGCCATTGAAAAAGCAGCTGAATTGGCACATCATGAAAAGCTAAGCTCCTCGGAGATTACTTTTTTCGTGGACAGCCAGGCTGCTATCAAAGCCTTAGCCAGTGAGACCATAAGATCGAAGGCAGTTTTAAACTGTAGGAAAGAATTAAATAGAATCTGCCACACTAACCAGGTTAAGCTCTGCTGGGTTCCTGGACACAGCAACATAGAAGGAAACGAAATAGCAGATGAACTAGCCAGGAAAGGGTCAGAAGCAGATACAAGTAGTAGCGACCATTCAGATAGGGGACCACTCGTCCCGATTGGGGTACTCAAGAGGAAGATAGACCTTAAATCAAAGGAGATGATCAATAACTCCTGGAAATCCAGGGACGATTGCGTAATCTCTAGAAGTTTATGGCCTAACATTAATGAAAAGGAAACTCGGTATATTTTATCGCTGAGTAAAAGGAACATTAAAATCCTGATAGGTGTACTAACGGGTCATTGCGCCATTGGCACAATGGCCAACAAGATAGGGGCTTTTGCACCCGATTTCTGTAGGAGCTGTCAGGATGAGGAGGAAATAGAAACCATTAAACACCTGCTCTGTGACTGTCCGAACCTCCAAACTAACCGACTCCGTCATTTTGGGAACAGGTTTGTTGGAGAACTGGATGATCTAGCACAGGTCTCAATGGCAAATATGAGGAAATTTATAGATAGCACAGGCTGGTTCGTTAACGAGCCGGTCTACGTTCATCGACAACTTTGAATAGCATCGATGCTAACAGCTAACCTTTATTTTTATAGGGGATCACAATGGACCAATAGGCCCCCGTGTATGCAACAGTTCACGCTGTGCACACCCCTCATAACTAACCTAACCTAACCTATACCACATTTCATAGGGTGATCTTCCCGCAACTGTACTTGTTCCAGTTCGATTAAGAACATAAACCGCTGAGTTCACTGCTTCGTTCAGTTTATTAAATTGTACCTAATCTATGTGATCCGCTTCTGTAAGCGTGAGACTTTGAAAACTTAAAAGCGTTTCTTCACTCCACTCAATCATCACTTCTCTTCCATCATAACAAGACGATTCTAATTAAGTTCATTCATACAAAAAGTCGCTTATCAGTTTTGTTCACAAATCTCTCAATCAAGTCGGTCGGCTGTCGCTTTTCCTTTTGAATTGTATCATATTAATGGACATCTTCATTGCATTCAACAAAATCACATACAAAGGCAATTCCTTCTTTTTCAGTATAAGTGCTGCTGTCTTATCTCAATATGATTTGGATTTTATATTAATTAGCCAGTTTCATAAAACAGTGCCTCTATATTGTCTGAGGCAGAGACAAAAGGAGATCTGAATCTGTAACTGACTTACTTTTCACTCAATACTTCCTAGATCCCGCAATTTTCATATTTCATTTTCTTTTTCTTTTCGCCTACATGAATACATGTGATTTACAAGAACAAAGAGATGAGGTGAGATTTTTTTTTTTACACTTCTCTTTTGTTTGTTTTCGCATTTTCAAATTTAACGTGGATTGCTAGATTGAAATTTGAAATTGTCAAACACGGTTTTCTTAAAATCACCACGAAAACACTAGAACTTATGATTTTGGATGCGTTCCGAAACTTTAGTAGACCGAAGACATATTTTTTTGTGTCTTACATTAGGTATGTTTAAATGCAGAAACGCATTCAAATGTTTAAAAATATTGGCGTAAGATTATAGTCCGCTAATGAACAATGTTAAGAGCATTAAGTGTTAGAATATGCTGATTCCACTAACGCTAATCACGATATTTAGCGAAGAAGATAAAGAACATATCTCGACTTTTCTGAAATTTAGGGTAGAAAAACGTAGTATTATACTAAACGTTCTGTAATTCTAAGGCTACGCGTTCGGTATTGCGAGAAAGCGATACTATGTAAGAAGCGTTATTAGATGCGAGATAGTGCGCACCGTAAAATCGATTTTTTGCGACTCTTGTCATCATTAGAAAATACATTTTTTAAACTAAAATTTATATTTCTGTATGTTGAAGGAAAGAAAAATGATGAAACAAGATATTGACTACCAATAGGGAAAAATAAATTTATAATTTTTTTTTAAATTTATTAGTTCATTCATAATTAAAATAATCACGAAAATATATTCGTAAACACACAACACAAACTGTAATAAATAATTTTTCTAAATAATTTTTCAAACGTCACAATCAAATTCAAAACAATCAATCTCGCTTCAACTCGCTCCAACTCGCTTGAAAAACTGGTCAGAAGAGTTTTGGAGCGAGTTGCTATGCGAGAAACTCGCTCCAGATATCGCTTCACTATACGCACGCTTATAAGAATCAATAGGCCAATTCCACCTAACAACATCTCACTGAGATCTCAATGTCACTTTGACTGAGGCAAAATCATTTGGTTGAACATAATTCTCAGTTTTCATTGAGATGTAATGGTTACCTTACAAATTGTTGTTGCACATTATGTCAGTCCAATGGCGCCTTTGTGAGAATTGAGACAGAAGCGGCAAATATGGGTTTAGCGGTAAATGGGAAAAACGAAGTATATGCTGTCTTAAGGTGCTACAGTCCGTTGTGGACTTGGGCCTCAATCAACAGTCTCCGCCAGCTAGCTCGGTCCTTAGCTAGTTGTCTCCAGTTTTGCACTCCAAGTTATTTGAGGTCCTCTTCCACTTAAGTGCGCCTTCTGAGTCGCGGTCTTCCTCTCCTCCTACGTCCCTCGGGAATAGTGTCGAAAGCTTTCCTGGCCGGAGCATTGGTGTCCATCCGCTCTAAATGACCGAGCCATCTGAGTCTCTGGACCTTGACCCTTCTGGCTAGGTCCATGTCGTTGTACAACCCGTAAAGTTCGCTGTTGTATCTTCTTCGCCATTCCCCTTCAATGCACACGGGGCCAAAGATGACCCGAAGAACTTTCCTCTCGAAACAGCCCAAGGCACTTTCATCCGATTTTGTCAGGGTCCATGCTTCCGCACCATACAGCAGGACTGGTATGATGAGTGTGTTGTACAGTTTTACCTTAGTTGCTCGAGAGAGGGCTTTTCCACTCAATTGCTTTATTAGCCCAAAGAAACAGCGATTAGCGAGAGTTATTCTTCGTCTGATCTCGGCGCTGGTGTTATTGCCCGTGTTTATAGCGGAGGCTAGGTAGACAAACTTCTTTACTGCCTCGAAGTTGTATGCGTCTAATGTGACGTTCTGTCCGAGCCGTCGGTGGTGGGTGTCCTTCCTTGAAGACAGCATATTCTTCGTTTTTCCCTCATTTACCGCTTAACCCATTTTTGCCGCTTCTGTCTCAATTCTCACAAAGACGCCTTGACATCAAGCTGTGTTCTTCCCATTACATCAATATCATCGGCGTACGCGAGAAGTTGAACAGATTTTTGGAAGATAGTGCCTCTGGTGTTGACGTTGGAGTTCTGCACTATCTTCTCAAGAACGATGTTAAAGAAATCGCATGACAGTGCATCGCCTTGTCTGAATCCTTTTTTGACGTCGAAAGATTCCGTAAGCTCGTTGCCAACCTTGATGGAGCAGCGTGAGTTCTCCACCGTCATTTTGCACAAGCGAACGAGGGACGCCAAAACTAGACATAGCTTTGTACAGTTCGTCTCTGTAGATGCTGTCATACGCGGCCTTAAAATCGATTAAAAGGTGGTGGGTATCGATTTGGAGTTCATAGGTCTTTTCCAGGATCTGCCGCAACGTGAAAATTTGGTCGATGGTTGGCTTGGATCGTCAGCGTTTCCGAGGCCTGTTGTTGCTTCGCAACTAAGTTATTTTCTACGTGGTCGGGAAGTCACCCCGACGCACAACCCCCAACCAGGCACTTGATGAGTCTCCAAGTGCAAGAGCCGGAAAAACCGCTCCTTTTACGGCCTGGGCTTCAAATAAGTCGAAGTAGCCCGTAAAGGTGTTCACCAAGTAGTTCGGCCTAACTGGAACTGGAGACGCCACCGTTGATTCCAAAGAAGAAATTCATTCGCTGCCGTCCCTCGGTGGGAGTGCCTTGGTGGGAACACTCCTTCGTTGTGGGGTAATTGGTAGTAACAGCCTACTCCGCTTCGACCTGTCGACCATGGGAGGCCCTTCTGCGAAATCAAGTTTCGCGATCGCATAGCTCTAAGCTTCATAGTAGTAGTTACCGTAAGCCGCTCGGCCACGTCAAGACTTACCCGTGGAGGTGTTATGTTTCCACTTTTCCAATATTTAATGATAGATTTTTCTGATACCTATTACCGGACCTTCATTGGACTGACACTTTTTCTTTATTTTCATTTATGTTCAATTTTGATGTCGAAAATTCGACTGCTTGATACATTTGATGCCATTTGCTGCTTTTACGCAATTTTACTTTTTTGTTATCTTTTTGAACATATCCCTCTTCTGCTCACTTTAACTCACCTTTCGTTCGTTAAAACTACAAATTTCAAATTTACCGGTTAATTTTTTCCCCAGATGGGTGCTTAAGTTTACTGAGATAGTATTGGTAAAAACACGCATAACTCTTGCAGTAAACTTTGACCGCAGCTTGTAGGCATTGTCATTTTGATAGCTCGGTTTCCCATCTCCCTTTTAAGGTCCGTTTCGAGAGCTTGTTTGTCTCGTGTTTGCCTTGTAGATGCTTAGATGATGAGAGATCTAGTTCATTTGCAATACAATAACGTTCTTTAATCACAAAGTAATCTCGCAACTCGCCTCGCACTAAAGCAAATTTTCCCTCTCAGACCAATGAACTTTTCTTCTTCTTTGCTCTATTATAAGCTTCTTCCACTTTTTGTTGTTAAGTCTTCGGTGCTTGGTTGTTGTTGCTTTGTTTTTTTTTTTACCGGAAAAGTACACCAACGTTCGTGAGAACGTCTGACTTCCTCATTAGGTTTTCGTCGCGCATTTATATCATAGGGGAACCTATGGAGCTACACACACAGCTGGGCATAGCCCCAGACACGGAAGAATGAAAGAGGACACAATAACAATAACAAAACAAAAAAAAAATTGAAAATTGAACTTATTTTCCTGGCTTCATATTGCAACTTTATGGAAGATATTCATTTCCTATGAAGCGAAAAGTAGATTAACGGAAATCAGACATATTGATTGCATTTTTATTTTTGTTGCCAAAAGGTTTCTTATGAATTTCGTCGTCCCTACTTTTTTGCTCTGATGCAGAGTTTTTATGAACACTTTTTTTTGAATTATTTTAATAAATAACCATGTAAAGTATGCTTCTATGAAGATGCATGATTATAAATTAAACAAAAATGTATCTTTCACTCTTACTTTATAGTTCGAAGAGTGGAGATATAGGGACCCCATTTCAAATGTTTTGAAAGCAGCTCTAAGGATTTCGGTTAAATTTGGAGTACATGCTTATGAATTCGCAAACATCTTCGAATAAAATTCGATTTCTGTCGAAACAGAGTAGACAACACAGAAGGCAAGGGTTCAAATCCCACTCAACTGAGAATCATACGGCAAACGGGCAAGGGTATGGGATGTCTAAATTACTAACATAGCGTAGCGCCACCACTACACTGCTACAGTCCAGGTCGGACCAGGGCCTAATTCAACAAACGTCTCCAGCCAGCTCGGTGCCTAGCTAGCTGTCTCCAGTTTCGTACGCCAAGTTAGTTCACGTCCTCTACCACCTGTGTGCTCCACCTGAGTCGCGGTCTTCCTCTTCTGCGACGGCCTTCCTGGTTGGATTCGAAGACTCTACGAGCCGGAGCATTGTTTTCCGTTCGCTCTTCATGTCCCAACCATCTAAGTCGTTGGACCTTAACTTTTCGTAAGGTTTCCATTGTCATCTTACACAGACGGACGAGTTTTTCGGAAATGTCAGAACTAGACTTTGCTCTATATAATTTTGTTTGAACAGTTCGAACACGTCCAACTTTTTCTTGTGTGCTTGTTCATACTCGTTCGTTTGCAACCCTTATTTATGAATAAATTGATTCATAAGTAAAAAGGCTTGCAAGTCAAACCAAGCAAGCAGAGGAAACTCGTAAATATTTTTCGTTTTCGATCATTTCAAGTCAAATTGATTCACAAGCAATGTGTTTGCTTGTACTTACTCAAGCGTGTTCGAGTTTTCGGGTAAAATTGATTGGATGTTTCAAATTTTTTTTCTCTATGAAGAAAAAAAATGAAAGATGCAGGCTTATGCATGGGTTATAATTTAATGAATAAAAATATTTTAAAATGATTTAGGTGGCCGGATTTGAAGTCATAAATATAGTAATCCGCACTGGAAACATTATTTTACACATTTATTAAAGAAAGGATTTATTAATGAATGTATGCGTTAAATGTAGGTTAGGTATGTTTTTATACCTAAATAGAAAGTAGTGATTGACGAAGATTATGTCGTGGGAATACCTGCTGCCGGTTGGTAGAGAATGCAGTTTGATAAGGATATTTTAAATATTGTTAATCTTTTTATGACATATCTGACCTTCTACCTATTACCAAGCTACCTACTACTTTCTGGATAATATATTGTAATCCTTTTCTAGGGTGGGATGTTGGCTTTTTGTTATTAGAGTAATAAAACAAAAATTGAGGTATGAAAGAACATATTAAGGTTAAGCTATGAATGAATTAGTTTCAGTAATAATTTTTGGTTTTTCCGCATTTTTTTTATAAAAAACGTTTTTTTTATTTTAATGAGTACATTTTTAAATATTAAGATTCAAGTGAAATCATATAAAGATTTAAAACGTAGTTAAGGAAAAATTTGTTTTTGGTTATCCTGTCGTAGAAGGGGCAGCGAGCAAATTTAAGGTATGAGATGTGCAATTCGATTCAAAAAAAAAAAAAATGCCAGATATTGTGCATGTTCTACAGCAGATACAACAACTGCAACGAATTCAAGAAATCAACAATAATTTGTTGAATGAAATTGTTATATTCTTAACTCCCTTTAAAGAGGCGACTTGCACTCTGGGTGAAACGGATTCGTTCACTTTAACTCAATTCAAAGGAAAAGTGAAACATTACTGATGACTTAATTTAACCCTGAGATCAGGCTAGCATTCAAGGCCGCTACGTTCTAATATCCGCCATGCAACAACATAAGATTATTACAAGCAGCAGAGAAGACTAAAATGTACGATTTTATAAAGTCCCTAGCTCCAGCCATTGAACCAAATACGAACTCTTTGGATATGCAACCGTCAGTTTCTTCAAGGGAATGTGATATGTATCTACGCCGATTTTGCTGGAGAAAATTCAACTGAAAACGCGGATTAATTTGCTCATGAAATCAAAATGTATATTGAAACCCATACACAAGGTCCTGTTTACAATGGTTTTTTGAACACAAAAAAATCAAAAGAATCAAAATATGTGGATTTGTTTATTTCTATTCGTTTCTATTTTATTCGAAAAATTATACACTGGTATAAAAATTCGAGAATGAAAAAAATCAACGATGAAAATAAACCTCCTGACCATAAATTACCTACATTTCCACTCAGCACACAAATCTCAAACAAACCAAACAATATTTCTCGATTTACTTACAAGCGCCATGAATAATGGAGTGGTGATTGTAAGCGATTCTACTTTCAATCAGTAAACTCGTTTGAACTCGTTTGAAATAAGGGATGACTTGTAAATAATTTTACTCATGAATAAAAAAACTCGAAATTACTTGTTTGATGGTTGACTCAGTTTGATCAAACTCGTTTTTTTTGAGTAAATACCCGAAACTTACAAGCAATACTTGACTCGTCTCTAAAGACTCTGTGATACGCGTCCTTGAAATCGATGAAAAGGTGGTAGGTATCGATTTGATGTTTCCTGGGTCTTCTCCAAGATCTGTCGTAGGGTTAATATTTGAGCCGGGTCTGAAGCCACACTGATAAGGACCTATCAGGTTGTTGACGAAGGGCTTCACAAAGAACGGCAGACAAGATCTTATAGGCGATGTTAAGGAGACTTATACCTCTGTAGTTGGTGCAGTTCAGGGGATCTCCTTTTTTGAGGATCGGGCAAACGATGCTGGGGTTCCATTCATCGGGCATGCTTTCCTCCGACCAAATTTTGCAGATGAGCTGGTGCATGCTCCTAACCAAATCATCTCCAGCTGGTTTGTACAGTTTCGGCTGCTAGTCAGTCTGCTCTAAGTGATATCGCTATCTTCACTTCATCCATGTCGGGTGGGTCGTGGGTGTAATTGTTGCCCTTCTGCACCCTTCTGTATTGCTGGCGGAGTTTTGCTCGTCATCGCCATTATACAGCTTGGAAAAGTGTTCTCTCCATATACTCAGAACTGACTGCGGTTCTACTACGATGTTCCATGACCAATGAACAGGCTTCAGTTCGGGATGTATAAGCCTGGAGGTTTGTTCACATTTTTGTAGAACTTTCGAACCTCCTTCCTGGTGTGGTGGCCGTGTAAAACCCTAGCACTTCAGAGGCGGCATCTGTGATGGCTGCTTGGCAGTGTTGCCACTGGTTCTCTATATTTTGTGCTGGCAGCAAAGGACTTCTGAGGAGATTTTCGGGAGACACGATCGGAAAGGATTAGCAATCTCTTGCGATTATAGCCGTTTGACGTCGAATTTCCTCCTAGCATTTTCGCGTGTTGGCCTTGATCGGGATATCCGCATTCGTACCTTGGCTACAACAAGGTAGTGGTCCGAGTCGATGTTGGCACTTCGGAATGTGCGGACATCTTGCATGCTAGAGAAGTGTCGTGCGTCGATCGCAATGTGATCAATCTGGTTGACGGTTGATTGGTCAGGAGATTTCCATGTTCCCTTGTGGATATCGAGATGTGGGAATCGCGTACTTGCTACCATTACGTCTCGCCCCGCAGCGAAGTCGATTAGCCTAAATCCGTTATCGGAGGTGGTGTCGTGTAGGCTATGTCATCCGATTATTCCACCAAAGATCTAATCTCTATCCAAGATCTCCAAGGACGATTTTAATGTCATAGCTAGGGCATTGCTCATAGGTCTTGTCGAGGAGCTCGTAGAACCGGTCTTTGGTGTCTTCATCCTTTTCCTCAGTGGGGGCGTGGACGCAGATGAGGCTTACGTTTTTGAATTTAGCCTTGATACGGATTGTCGTGATGCACTCATTCACTGAGTTGAAACTCAAGACCTTCTTCCTGAGTCGAGTCCCAACTACACATGAACTCTCTATTGCTCAATTGTTCATCATTGTCTTCGTCAAAATTTGTTAACACAACGTTAATAACATTGTCCGAGAGATTTACCATAGCTACAGTCTTCGCAACATGTTTAAGCGTTTCCTGGGCAATTGAAGCGCCAGCGATGTGATAAAAAGTTAACGCAGTGATCCACATCATTGATGTCATTTAGGAATTGGAAAAAAATCCAAATAATCTGCCTTTGAAATACCATAATACCATGATCACGGAACCGGCGCGTTTACCCTCTTGAGCTTCTTTTGCCTTTTTTTTAAGCGAATATCCGCCGTAAGCAATCAATAGCTTGGCGAAATCCGCTTCACTTATCATTCCATTTTCATCAGGATTCTTTCTTTCAAATTCCAAAGCATTTCTCGTTGCAGTTTGCCTTTGGAATTCAACAAACTTTTCAATTGTTACCTTTGGTCCATATTTGGTCTGAAGATACTCGTTTGCTGACGAATGAGTGTAGCGACTTTTTCAAATTCATCCGAGTCAACATCACCATCACCATTTAAATCGAACATCCTGAAAGCTATTTCAAAATGGCGCCTTGAAGTTGATAAAACTGTTAAAAGAAATATGCAGTCCGAAAAAGTTATCAAACCAGAAGATCCCAATTTTAAGAAGATGCTGTCATCGTCCAATTTCATCTCCGAACGTTCGGAAACCGACTTTGTGTCGAAGCGACGATATTGGTCCAATCCAAGACCATCTGGTTGTCTGAGCCCCGGGTGTCATATAAATTTCAGTCGCACCGCCACTCACTGGCAGTTTCACAGTAGCAAAATATCGAAAAATTCTTATCTGGCGTTGAGAATTGACGAATGCGGTTCTCGTAGTCTATTATCTTTCGGTCACGAAAACCGATTTTAGGCTTTATATTTTCGTTCCAGTTGATTATCGTCATCCGACTTATCTGAATCACTTTTTGTCGTCAGTTGCTTTTCTAAGTTTTTCTTGACGGCCTTTGCTGGGACTATCCTGGCCAGCATCTGCATTGACTTTAGGCATCAAACCAATTCTTAAGCTTCTTGAAATCAATCACAGTGAGCACGAACATAGTTCCAAGTATCAAATGAAAGTATTTAGTAAACGAAGGAGTTACATATTTCCTTTTCATGTCCAAATTTCTTGTGCCCTCTGGTGTTATGGACGTTCGAAGTTTCGCTCTACTGACCATGATTGATTGTTTTGCAATAAAGTTGTCTTTGTAGCTGTAGCCAGGCGCCCTACACCCATAAATTGCCTACCAATCATTGATCCGCACTGTCGCAGTACTGACACATTTCAAGGAAACCCCTTGCAAACCTTAAACTCAAATTATTCACTGAGTTGCAAGTTGTAACCTGTCGAGGTTGGGTATGTAATGACAATTCTCGATCATTACAATCATCTTCAGTTACAATTTAATCTGTATTATTGTTTGCTCCAAGCAAATTCAAACCTTATCAAAGATAAAACCTTAAAAAAGAACATATGTATGTTATTGTTACTCAAATAATTCCAATGAGAAAATATTCCTTGGAAATTTATTCTCAGGATTGACAGTGTTTTTTTCTGTTAGCATGTGAATCACGCTTTCTAACAGTATTTTGATCTTAAACGAATTGTATTTTCAAACAAGTGCAGAATCAACTACGTGTGCTGATTTGACAATTTTTCTTCAATATGCGAACACTTTATAAAATGACAAAGTCAAGAGATAACATAACAGCGACGAAGCTGACAAGTCCAAGTTTAATCGGACGACGTAATCGCAGTGATATGCGGTCAAGTTTCAATGTTTCATTCAGTACTTAAATTTTTATTGCTGTGCATGCCGATGCACAGTCGTTTTAAATTAGCGTTTTCGTCCAGTCCATATGTATACCAATGAGTAATGTTGAAAAAAAAAAAAGAATTGAGACTGAGTGTGGGTGCTGGAATGTATTGCGACACTGGCCAGCTTTACTTTATGAGTAGCCTTTTTGCAGGGAATTTGATTTATCATTTATCGACTTTTAAACTCCTAAACTTTAAGTAGTGCGCTGTATAATTTGAATGACTTAGTTGCAAGTGATTCGTCTTCTTTAACTCAATGAGGGAGCGATTAGATCTCCTTCAAAGTCAGCGACTACATTAATTACTTACTTAAGGTGGCCCTACAGTCTGGGGTGGACTTTGGCCTCAACCGTCAAACCTCTACAGCCAGCTCGGTCCGTAGCTAGCTGTCTCCAGTTTCGCACGCCGAGTTGGTTGAGGTCGTCTTCAACTTGCGCGCGCCACCTGAGCCTTGGTCTTCCTCTACTGCGCCTTCCCTCTGGGGTGGATTCGAAGACTTTACGTGCCGGAGTATTGGTGTCCATCCTCTCCACGTGACCAAGCCATCTGAGTCTTTGGACTTTCACTCTTTTAGCTAGGTCAGTGTCGCTGTACAGCCCGTACAGTTCGTCGTTAAATCTTCTCCTCCATTCACCGTTTATGCAGACAGACCATAGATCTTCCG
Source organism: Sphaerophoria rueppellii (assembly GCA_920937365.1). Classification (NCBI taxonomy): domain Eukaryota; kingdom Metazoa; phylum Arthropoda; class Insecta; order Diptera; family Syrphidae; genus Sphaerophoria; species Sphaerophoria rueppellii. The sequence continues at coordinate 18,873,009 of CAKKXW010000005.1, read as the reverse complement.
TAGAACTTTTCTCTCGAAACGGCCTAGGCGCTCTCATCCGTTTTTGACAGGGTCCAGCTTCTGCACCATATAGCAGGACGGGTATTATGGGGGTCACCTTAGTTGTTCGGGAGAGGGCTTTAATACTCAATTGCCTTCTTAGCCCGAAGAAACAGCGATTAGCAAGAGTTATTCTTCGTCTGATCTCGGCGCTGATGTCGTTGTCCGTGTTGATAGCGAGCCAAGGTATACAAAGTCCCTAACTACCTCGAAATTATATGCGTCTATCGTGACGTTTTGTCCAAGACGTCGATGTTGGGTGTCCTTTCTCGATGACAGCATATACTTTGTTTTGCCCTCATTGACCGCTAAACCCATTTTTTCAGCCTCTGTCTGTATACTCGCAAAAGCACTGTCATCAGCGTACGCGAGTAGTTGCACAGATCTCTAGTGTTGACGTGGGAGTTCTGCACTATTCGTTCCAATATGATGTTAAGAAGTCGCATGACAGTGCATCACCTTGTCTAAAGCCTTTTTTGACATCGAAGGCGTCGGTGAGGTCGTTACCGACTTTAATGGAGCAGCGCGAGTTCTCCATTGTCATCCTGCTCAGACGAATGAGTTTTGTAGGGATGCCAAAACTGGACATGGCTTTATACAGTTCTTCTCTATAGATGCTGTCATACGCGGCCTTAAAATCGATAAAAAGATGGTAGGTGTCGATTTGGAGTTCTTGAGTTTTTTTCAAGATCTGCCGTAATGTGAATATTTGATCGATGGTGGACTTTCTGGTCTAAAGCCACACTGATATGGACTTATCAGTTTGTTGACAAACGGCTTCAGGCGTTCACATAGTACTGCAGAAAAGATATTATAGGCGGTGTTTAGGAGGCCGAGCTCTGTAGTTGGTGCAGTTAGAGCGTCAATGCTGAGGTTCCATTCATCGGGCATGCTCTCTTCCGACCATATTCTGCAGATGAGTTGATGCATGCTCCTTACCAAGTCATCACCGGCTGCTTTGAAGAGTTCGGCAGTGATGCCATCAGCTCCCGAGGCTTTGATGTTTTTAAGCTTAGATATTGCTATCTTCACTTCTTCAAGGTTGGGTAGATGGAAATCTTGGCTAGCGTCGTCTTCATTCTGCCTGACAGCGGAATTCGATTCGTCATCGCCGCTGTCCAGTCTGCAGAAGTGGTCCTTCCATATCCTCACCATTGACTGTGACTCTACTACAATATTTCCCTGTTGGTCTTTACAAGCTTCAGTTCGTGCTCGGTAACCTTGAGACTTCCGAACCTCATTCTGTTTTTAAGTGTCTCAACATTCTCGACCGATCGCTTTTCATGCTCTCTCTTTTTCTTTCTGAAAAGCTTGTGTTCTTCTCTCCAATTCTGCTCGTAGAGCTCCCGATCTGATCTCGTCCTCCTGTGCAGCGCTGCTTCATTCATCATCAAACCAGGGGTTTCGTTTTGGTGGCCGCGTGAAGCCCAGCACATCATAGGCAGCATCCCTAATGGCTTCCTGGCAATTCTGCCAATGGTTCTCAATGCTCGATGCTGGCTGTAGCGGACTTCTCATGAGGTTACTTGACACTCGATCGGAAAAGGATCTGGCTATCTCTTGCGATTGTAGCCGTCCGACGTCATACTTTCTTCTAGCACTTCCTGTGTTTGGCTTTGGTCGAGATATCCACTTCACTACCTTGGCTACAACGAGGTAGTGGTCCGAGTCGATGTTGGCCCCTCGGAAGGTTCGGACATCAACAATGTTTGAAGAGTGTCTTGCGTCGATCGCAATATGATCAATCTGGTTGACAGTTGATTGATCTGGAGACCTCCAGGTCCGCTTGTGGATGTTGAGATATGGGAAACTCGTACTTGCTACTACTATGTTACGCCCCGCTGCAAAATCGATGTTTTGTCGTGTTTTCCGACTGTTCCACCAAAGATGTCATCTCTTCCTAGTTGGGCATTAAAATCTCCTAAGACGATTGTGTTGGTAGTCGTCATCTTAAGGCATATATTGTCGAATTTAGCTTTTATGCGGATTGTCGTGAGGCGCTCGTTGACGGCTCTGAAGCTTAGGACATGCTGTCTAAGCCTGCCTCCAACGACACAGCCACATCCAAATAGACGCTGTTGTTGTTCTCTTTAGCAGTCGCCGTAGTAAATATCGCAGTTTTTCATCCTCCTTTTGCCCGGCCTATACCATCACATTTCCTAGATGTCGGTTTTATCCGCCTCATAGCGATCTCTGGCCTACGCAAGCTGTTCGGCTGCATCTGGTCTGTTAAGGCACCTAACATTCACCGAACAGATCCGAATCTCGTTGTCCTTATTTCATTTGTATGGTTCGTCATCAGTAAATCCATCCGTATCCGAGGCTTGTTTTCCTTATGTGATTGGGAAGTCACCCCAAAGCACAACCCCCAACCTGGAGGGCCAGGTCCTTATTTTAACTCCAAGTTCAAACAGCCGGATAAACCGCTCCTTATCGGCCTGAGCTCCAAATATTTCGAAGTAGCCCGTTTAAGGTGTTCACTGAGTAGTTCAACCTAACTGGAACTGTAGACGCCACCGTTGACTCGATCTTGGGAATTCATTCCTAAGGATCCGCCTGAAAAAAGGAGTAGTGCCTCAGTGGGAACGCTCTCCCCGCCGCGGCTGTCGCCAAAGCCTTCCATAGGGGTTTTCACCCTATCTCCAGCTACGGTACTAGACACCCAGTGGTCACCATCCTGAAGGTGATAGTAGAACTTGGTAGACAGAGCTTGTTTAGGACTCTTGGTTCCTCATGAGTGCACTTTTATCTACCATTTGACGCACCATAATTTGACTGCATTAATTAAGCTTGGTTCCACTAGTCTTCGATACTTGATGTTGGCGGCATAGGACTCCTTAAGAGGTTACTTGACACTCGATCTGAGAAGGATCTGGCGATCTCTTGCGATTGTAGCCGTCCGACGTCCAATTTTCTTGCAGCATTTCCTTGTTTTGGACGTTGTCGGGATATTCGTAGCACTACCTTGGCTACGACGAGGTAGTGGTCCGAGTCGATGTTAGCTCCTCGGAAAGTTCGAACATCTAAAATGCTGGACAATTGCCTTCCGCCGATCGCAATGTGATCAATCTGGTTGACGGTTCATTGATCAGGAGATCTCCATGTACCTTTATGGATGTTGAGATGAGGGAACCAGGTACTTGCTACCACAACATTTCGCAAAATCGATCAGCCTGAATCCGTCATCGGAAGTGGTGTCGTGCAGGCTGTGCTTTCCGACTGTTCCACCAAAGATGTCCTCTTTTACCAGCTTTGCGTTAAACTCGCCGAGGCATATTTTAATGTCATAACTAGGAGATTGCTCGTACGTTTTGTCAAGGAGCTCGTAGAACTCGTCTTTGGTGTCGTCCTATTTCTCTTCTGTGCGCACATATTAGGCTAATGTTGCCGAATTTAGCCTTGATTCGGATTGTCGTGATGCGTTCGCTCACACATTTGAAGCTCAAGACTTTTTGCCTGAGTCTGCTTCCCACGACGAATCCGCATCCAAATAGTCGCTGTTGTTGCTCTCGGTAACAATTACCATAGTATAAGTCGCAGCTTCTCATCCTCCTTTTGCCCGGTCCATCCCATCCCATTTCCTGGATAGCGGTAATATCTGCTTCGTTGTCCTTTATACATTTGCTTGGGTCGTCATCAGTGCATCCGTCCGTTTCCGAGGCCTGTAGTTGCTTCACAACTAATTTATTTTCTACGTGGTCGGTAAGTCACCCCGACGCACAACCCTCAACCTTGAGTATCTATCAGGCACTTGATGAGTCTCCAAGTGCAAAAGCCGGAAAAACCGCCCCTTTTACGGCCTGGGCTTCAAATAAGTCGAAGTAGCCCGTAAAGGTGTTCACCAAGTAGTTCGGCCTAACTCGAACTGGAGACGCCACCGTTGATTCCAAAGAATAAATTAATTCGCTGCCGTCCCTCGGTGGGAGTGCCTTGGTGGGAACACTCCTTCGTTGTGGGGTAATTGGTAGTAACAGCCTACTCCGCTTCGACCTGTCGACCATGGGAGGCCCTTCTGCGAAATCAAGTTTCGCGATCGCATAGCTCTAAGCTTCATAGTAGTAGTTACCGTAAGCCGCTCCGCCACGTCAAGGCTTACCCCGTGGAGGGAAACTTATCTTCTTGGCTTTCGTTTTAAAGATCAAAAACACACCGCTCACACTATAGTCTTCCAGTTATGGGTTATGAGAGTTTGTCTTTGGTGTTTGGCGAGTTCGTCTTGCTCAATAAAAATAAAACGCTGTTGAACAAAGGTCAGAAACCTTTTTTCCGTCCATGATGGAGCAAGACCGACAACCAGTCGTATAGATTCATTTCAGGGTTAATGGTCTACAACTTTATTAATTTAATAATTTTTCAATAACATCCAACGTGCATGTTACAAACAAAAGTCATAAAAGCTTTTAATGATAGTCCCATGGTGCGACAAGAGACATTTTTAATATCAATACACTGTCACTTTGCATTGACATCTCTGCACCGTTATGCAATGAAATGCAAATAGAAATTGCATTAATAAATTGAGAAACAAAACAAAATCCATATCCAAATCCAACCAAGCATGATCGAAGCAACTTTCCGGTGTGGACATGGTCGAAAAATTTATTCATATGCTTGTTTGCCCTCTTACCAAGCAGACAGCAGAGAAAGTGACTTTGCAACTTTCAACTTACAATTGCACCACTGCCCGTTTCATTCAAAATTAACTGGGCAATAAATTAAAGAAAACTCACGCGATTATTGAAGAAATCCCCAATAGCTCTGTGGAGTTTCTATCTATTTGACAAATACAAACGAAGGCATGACTCTTTGCTGTGGACTTGTTGGTACCTTATGTTTTTTTTTTTTCGTTTTTTGCATCTAAACGTACTCCATTAAATTAAGCGTTTCAAAGTAAAGCAAACAAAACAGAGGATTAGATAAAATAAAAAAAAACATTGAGGAGCACATGGGAGAAACATCTAAACCCTAATGTTGCAACAATTTTATAAGGAAAGTGCTTCGGTCAATTGCCTTGTAGATTTTGTCAGTTTTCTTTTTAATTCTTTAAATCGGTAAAGTTTCCAGTGAGTTTTGAAATTTATGTAACAAGAACGTCCATATACCTCACCGATGGAGAGAAGGGTATTATTCATCCCCAAGGCGGGCAAATGCTCGCATGTCAACCCTAAAGATTTTAAACCTATAAGCCTGTCATCATTCATTCTTAAAAATCTGGAACGACTGATCGATATCCATTTACGTAATAGCATTGATCAGAGACTATCTATGTGTCTCAGCATGCTTACTGCAAAGGGAAATCGGTAGACCAAATTTTTACATGACCAAAAATTAAGGCTAAAATTACTGCAATGTCCCAAAGGCAGTAAAAATGTTTGGTCATTTGTAAAAGATATAAAGAATTCTTCTTCTTCCTCGGTCCCTACGCTCGTTGACAATGACACTCCAGTTGTAGCTCGCTCGCGTAAGCGAACCTTTTTGCTAGGCAGTTCGCCGCCAACTCTCCGCTGCCAGAGAGTGTCATGACTCCGCCAGTTCTTGAGCGCGTTAATGATTCCATGGGACAAATCTTCTTCCGCACTCGTCGAAAGACGAGAGTCTTAAAGGATCTCAACATACATAAATCCGCTGGTTCGGATGGTATCCTCGCTATTGTTCTGAAGAGGTGTAGAGGTGTTATTCCACGCTGCGTAAGCTTTTCCATCTATCCTATTCTTCTGGGCTCGTTCCGAGCAGTTGGAAAACAGCATTTGTCCAGCCAATCCCAAAAAAAAGGCGAATCGTCTTCTCCCTCCAATTATCGTCCGATTGCACTTACGTCCCTTCTTTCTAAGGTCATGGAAACGCTGATAAACTATCAGCTCAAGAAATATCTCGAAGACCAAAAGCTTCTTAATGACCGGCAGTACGGCTTTCGCAGCAACAGGTCCACTGGTGATTTGATGGTTTAGTAAGATTGTTGCACTGATATTTCAAAGGCATTTGATAAAGTCTGGCATCTTGCTCTTTTATCGAAAATGCGTGCCTTCGGTATCGATGAATCCCTTCTTCGTTGGATTAGAAACTTTCTTTCGAACCGTTCAATACAAGTTGTATTGGACGGATTCAAGTCTGAAACCCACAATATAAATGCTGGTGTGCCCCAGGGCTCCGTTTTGTCTCCGACCCTCTTTATCATTTTTATTAATGATCTCTTGTCTGTTACTTCTAATCCAATAAATTGTTTCGCTGACGATAGTACCCTTAGCTTCTCATATTCGTTTCCAGATTCACATCCCTCCTCTTCGGATGTGGAACTGCAACGGCAAAATATGATAAGCTCATTAAACTCTGACTTAAACAGCATTGTCCAATGGGGAATAAAAAACCGTGTAGAGTTTAATGCTTCGAAATCTCAATGCTGTCTGGTATCGTTGAAGCGAGATATACCCCCCTTGCCACTGTCCATGAGTGGCACTTGCGTCAATGAGACCGAACATCTCGAGATTCTCGGTATGTGCATCACTGACCACCTCTTGTGGACCGAGCACATACGCGATGTCGCCAAAAATGCCGCAAGATGTTTGGGTTTCTTAAGACGGTGCAAGAAATTTTTCTCCCCGTCTGATCTGGCTATTATCTATAAAACCTATATCCGTCCAAAGCTTGAGTACAATTCACATCTCTGGGCTGGTGCTCCAGCTACTTAATTAAGCCTCTTGGATGGAATTCAAACAAGAGCTGTAAGAATGATTGGTGATAGAGAGATCACTGACGCATTCACCACTTTAGACCACCGTCGTAACGTTTCGTGTCTCTCTCTGTTTTATCGTTACTTCTACGGTAAGTGCTCTAGAGAAATAGCCAGTTGCATTCCTCCCCTTAAACAATTCAACCGTAATACCCGCGCTTCCAGGAATGCCCATCAGTTTACACTCGAGCCCAACTTCAGTCGTAGGCTCAAGGATAGAGAATTATTTTTTAGCCGTACTACGCGAATGTGGAACTTTCTTCCACACTCTGTTTTTCCCGATCATTGCAATGTTCAGGAATTTAAAACCAATGTACACCGGCACCTCCTCTCTAACCCTTCCTTCTTTCCTAAAGCACTCACTGTGTCTATGGCATAATAAGGGTATAAAAACCCCTTGAGTGTGTGCAAATTATAAAAAAAAAAGCTCGGTCCCTATTTAGCTGTCTCCAGTTTCGCACGCCAAGTTGGTTCAGGTCCTCTTCCACCTGTGTGCTCCACCTGAGTCGCGTCTTCCTCTTCTGCGAAGTCCTCTGGGGATGGTTTCGAAGACTCTACGGGCCGTAGCATTACTTTCCATTCGGTCTGCATGGCCCAACCATCTAAGTCGTTGGACCTTAACTTTTCTGGCTAGGTCAGTGTCGCTGTATAGCTTGTACAGGTCTTGGTTGATTCTTCGCCTCCATTCTCCATTAATGCATTCCAAGAATTTTTCTCTCAAAGCAGCCCAAAGCGTTTTCATCAGATGTTATCATAGTCCATGCTCTGCACCATACATAAGGACCGTGATGATGAGGGTTTTGTAGAGTGTCACTTTAGTTGCTCGGGAGAGGACTTTACTACTCAATTGCCTTCTAAGTCCAAAGAAGCAGCGATTGGCAAGAGTGATTCTTCGTTTGATTTCAGCGCTGGTGTTGTCGGAAAGATTGTTCCTCTGGTGTTGACATTGGAGCTTTGCACAATCTTTTCAAGAATGATGTTGAAGAAATCGCATGACAACGCATCGCCTTGTCTAAAACCTTTTTTGACATCAAAAGCGTCCGTTAGGTTTTTTCCGACCATGATGGAACAGCGTGTGTAATCTTACACAGACGGACGAGTTTTTCTGGGATGCCAAAACTAGACATTGCTCTATATAATTGGTCTGTATAGACGCTGTAATACGCGGCCTTGAAATCGATGAAAAGGTGGTAGGTATCGATATGAAGTTCCTGGATCTTCTCCAAGATCTGCCGTAGGGTGAATATTTGATCGATGGTGGACTTTCCGGGTCTGAAGCCACACTGATAAGAATCTATCAGGTTGTTGACGAAGGGCTTCACACAGAACGGCAGACAAGATCTTATAGGCGATGTTAAGGATATTTATATCTCTGTAGTTGGTGCAGTTCAGGGGATCTCCTTTCTTGAGGATCGGACATACGATGCTGAGGTTCTATTCATAGGGCATGCTTTCCTCCCACCAAATTTTGCAGATGAGCTGGTGCATGCTCCTAACCAAATCATCTCCAGCTGCTTTGTACAGTTCGTCGGCTAGCCCGTCTAATTTAGCTGCTTTGTTCGACTTTAGTTTAGATATCGCTATCTTCACTTCGTCCATGTCGGGTGGGTAGAATTGTTGCCCTTCTGCACCCAAATTGAATGGTTCTGTATTGCTGACGGAGTTTTGATCGTATTTATTGACTTTGTTCAGTGTTGTTCTCGATTCTTTAAGTTTAACATTTTCACAGGTTGAATTTTCTGACTATCAACCTAGAATTTGTCGTGAAACAGTTGAGGCCTGCAACAATTGCTGACGCCTAGTTTTCTTGGGATACGGAAATTCACGGTAGGTAAGCAAATTTACGTTCATCAACAATTCAATTCCAATTCTTAAAATGAATGGGGCGGGGGTAACACATTTTTGTATTGATCTTGTTATTCTTTTATCCAATAAATGTAAAAAAGGAACATTCTATGATGTACCTATGCAATCCAATATATAATCGAAATTATTAATTGACTCGACTTGTCATCGTTTTGTAATTAAGAACAACTGTTTATGCGATTATTTCATAAAAATTATGTATAAGTTTAGCCAACGAAGATCACAAACAAGAAAATACGCAATAAAAACAACAAAACAATGTTTGCCTTCTATGGAAAACGAATTTAATACAAATATAGTAAAACCAAAAATTAAAGAAAAAAACATGTTTTGTTTACGTTTATCGCTAGTTTTTGTTTTTCTTCATCTCTGTCTTTGTTTGGCTAGTGGTTTTTTTTTGTCGTATTTTATTTTATGTCAATTAAAACGTGAGTGGGCTAGGGGGTATTCTACCGTTGCCCTACCTTTCTTCTACTTGTACAAGCTCGCGTCGAAAAGTTTCAATGTCAATTATTATTATTGTCTTGAATGATTTTGTATATATACGTTCGTAGGTATGTGTTTTATTTGAATACGTCCCACTAGGTTTCCGAGCTGTCAGTGAGTAATGTGGCTACTTGCCTTCTTAGCTTATTGCTCAGAGTGAGTCATTGCAAATTCAACACAATAAAACATATTGAAATGAGGCACTATTTAATCGTTTGTTTTGTTTGGCGTACTGAAATGCACATCAGCATATCCTTGAGGACAATCAGGTGATGAGCAAGACAAAATTAAGTCCGATTCATTAAGCTTATTTTGCATATCAGTTTTTACTTTTGTTTATATTTTAATTTAAGGACAAAACGCAAGCTTTTTTTTTTAAGTAACGTACCTACCAGAGATTAAAATGAGTCAAGTATTGCTTGTAAGTTTCGGGTATTTACTCAAAAAAAACGAGTTTGATCAAACTGAGTCAACCATCAAACAAGTAATTTCGAGTTTTTTTATTCATGAGTAAAATTATTTACAAGTCATCCCTTATTTCAAACGAGTTCAAACGAGTTTACTGATTGAAAGTAGAATCGCTTACAATCACCACTCCATTATTCATGGCGCTTGTAAGTAAATCGAGAAATATTGTTTGGTTTGTTTGAGATTTGTGTGCTGAGTGGAAATGTAGGTAATTTATGGTCAGGAGGTTTATTTTCATGGTTGATTTTTTTCATTTTAGAATAAAATAGAAACGAATAGAAATAAAAAAATCCACATATTTTGATTCTTTTGATTTTTGTGTTCAAAAAACCATTGTAGAATAACAACAGGACCTTGTGTATGGGTTTCAATATACATTTTGATTTCATGAGCAAATTAATCCGCGTTTTCAGTTGAATTTTCTCCAGCAAAATCGGCGTACATATCACATTCCCTTGAAGAAACTGACGGTTGCATATCCAAAGAGTTCGTATTGGTTCAATGGTTGGAGCTAGGACTTTATAAAATCGTACATTTTAGTCTTCTCTGCTGCTTGTAATAATCTTATGTTGTTGCATGGCGGATATTAGAACGTAGCGGTCTTGAATTTAGCTTGATCTCAGTTAAATAAAGTCATAAGATAATGTTTCATTTTTCCTTTGAATTCAGTTAAATTGAATGAATCCGTTTCACCCAGGTGCAGTCGTCTCTTTAAAGGAGTCAAGAATATAACAATATCATTCAATAAATTATTGTTGATCTCTTGAATTCGTTGCAGCTGTTGTTTCTGCTGTAAAACATGCACAATATCTGCATATTTTCTTGAATCGATTGCACATCTCATACCTTAAATACCATACGTTCTATATCTTTATGATTTCATTTGAATCTTAATATTTTAAAAATTTCTCATTGAAAAAAAACTTTTTTTATAAAAAAATGCGGAAAACCAAAAATTTTTACTGAAACTAATTCATTCATAGCTTAAACTTAAAACGTATTTCATACCTCAATTTTTATTTTATTACTCTAATAACAACAATCAACATCGCACCCTAGAAAAGGATTACAATATATTATCCAGAAAGTAGTAGGTAGCTTGTAATAGGTAGAAGTCAGATATGTCATAAAAGAGTAACAATATTAAAATATCCTTACAAAACTGCATTCTCTACCAACCGTAAGCACGTATTCCCACGACATAATCTTCGGCAATCACTTTTTCTATTAAGGTATACAAACATAACATACCTAACCTACATTAATGTATGCACTCATTAATAAATCCTTTCTTTAATTAATGTGAAAAATAATGTTTCCAGTGCGGATTATTATATTTATGACTGCAAATCCGGCCACCTAACTCATTTATAAACATTTTATTCATTAAATTATAACCCATACAAAGCCTGCATCTTTCATTTTGTTTCTTCGTAGAGAAAAAAAATTGAAACATCCAATCAATTTTACCCAAAACTCGAACATGATTGAGTAAGTACAAGCAAACAAATTGCTTGTGAATCAATTTGACTTGAAATGATCGAAACCGAAAAATATTTACGAGTTTCCTCTCTTGCTTGTTTGACTTACAAGCCTTTTTACTTATGAATCAATTTATTCAATACCTACATTATTCATTACATTTGGGGACTTTTTACACAGTGTTGTTCGCACATAAGAGAACTTGGCACTTTTGTTATGTTTTTGTTCTGATATATTATTTTCGCACTACCCCAAATATTTTTTGATGTAGCCCTCAGAGTCGATTGTATTCTTACTAGTTCTAGAAGAACGAGTATTAAGAAGCATTCTCATAGAAAACGGAGTAAATAGTAATGTGGAATTTTAATCTTACTTACTAAGTTATGGTGGCGTTACAGTCCAGGTCGGACTAAGGCTTCATCCAACAAACGTCTCCAGGCAGCTCTGTCCCTAGCTAGCAGTCTCCAGTTTCGTACGCCAAGTTGGTACAGGTTCTCTACCAGCTGTGTGCTCCACCTGAGTCGCGGTCTTCCTCTTCTGCGACGACGTCCTTCCGGGTTGGATTCGAAGACTCTACGAACCGGAGCATTATTTTCCATTCGCTCAAAACATGACCCAACCATCTAAGTCGTTGAACTTTAAGTTTTCTGGCTAGGTCAGTGTCTTACTTACTTATCCGGCTCACAATAAATGAAGGATCTCAGCCTGAGATATTGCAGGCAGCCTTCCATCATGATCGGTCCCTCTCATGCAAGCCCAAGTCGCCGAAACCAAGTGCTATGTCATCCGCAGTCACTTGGGATTTGTACTGCTGGTTCGGTCTTCCTTGCCGTCTTGAACCTGGGGGTTGGGATGGGAAGATTTTCTTGGCTGGAGCGTTGTCGTCCATTCGCTCGATGTGGCCTAGCCAATGTAGTCTTTTTCTCTTGGCCTTCTACATCCACATCTTGGTACAGCTCGAACAGTTCTCGATTGAACCTTCTTCTCCATTCGCCATCGTCGCATACGGGACCGAAAATCCGTCGAAGAATTTTTCTTTTGAAAGTGCCCAGTATCAATTCCCCTTTTTTTACTTATCGTCCAGCTCTCGGCGCCGTAGAGTAGGACTGGTTAAATCAAAGTTTTGCATAGCAGACTTTCGAGTGAGGAGTTTTGAACCCAGTTGTTTTGCCAAACCGAAGCAGCAGCGGTTCGGTAGGGCAAATCTTCTTCTCCACTCCACCTCCTCCATATTTAAAGAGTTCCGCAGGTATGCTTGTTATTGTTAAGCTTTTGGATGGATGGACTGGGTCTTCATTGACTGCTCTTTCTTCTCTTTCATCATTAGCTCGCTTGACATTTTGCGCATTTAGCAGCTGTTGGAAGTGCTGGTTTCCTTCACTGTTTCGAAGGGCCCGTCCCGTTTCTGAAACCAGAAGCTAATTGCTTCGACCTTTAAAAGAAATGCTAGTTGTTGTTTATGGCCCGAGACTCTTCTAGATCTTTGAACTGAGAAACTGTGGGTGCTCTCTTCTTTCTTCGCAGGGTTTTTTGCACATTTCTCCTTTGTGTTCCGTTCTCTTCTCTTGCTGCTCTTGTTATCTGTTGCAGCATCTGCAAACGTGCATTTTCCGTCTTTCTTTTCAATAACGTGCATTCATCATCGTACCACAGGTTCTTTTTCGCTACCAGAACGAAATTTTAACTTTGGCTGGACCTGACTCATTTTCATGAAAAAAAGTCCAATGATTCCTCCAGCCAACAATCCACACCACACAGTGACACGTTGAGGATGCATTTGCTTCTCGTGAATCACTCGAGGATTTTCCTCGCCCCAAATGCGACAATTCTGCCTATTGACGAAGCCATCAAGATGGAAATGGGCCTCGTCACTAAACATGATTTTATCGGCAAAATCAGCATTTTCATATCGTCGCTCCAATACCCAATTAACGAACTCTCCCTTCGCTGGTGTCCATAGCTCCTTAAACCTTTGTTTACTTATTGTTCAAAGTCAACAATAACCTGTGTGTACGCAAAAGCTTTGTATACATATTTGGGGAGTAGTCTCAAGATGGGAAACGATGGTGGTGCCATCTTGAGAATTTTCACAGAAGCAGTTTTTTTTTACATAAGTTTGTATTGTGTGTTCTCTGCTTGGTTTGACAGAAGATCTGTAAAACCAAACCGAGAACCGATCTTGATAGTACTGGTTACAAGGCGAAAAAGAATGTTTTGAAAGAATTCAGTGGTCAGAGTTGTGACATCATTATTACATAGAGATTCCACTGTACAACAGAAAAATTTGATTTGAGATTCAAATGTTCTTAGTACCTGCATTAGGTATTCGAAAACTAAAAAATTACTGAAAACCTATTTTCATTTATTTATATTTTAAAGTAAAACAGTTAGAAATATAATATTTTTTCAACTTTATTATAGAAAAATGAAAATAAAACAAAATTCAAAAAAAATTAAAATGATATTTTGATTTCTCTTGTGAAAGTAAGAACTTTCTCGTATGAGGCCCCAAATGTAATCACCCATCATATTTTCATTATATTGTCCTTGATAACATTGTTCAAAATTCATTATATCTTGGTGGAAGCGTTCCCCCTGCTCTTCTGAATATTCACCCAAGTTATCTTTAAATTTGTCTAAGTGCGCATAAAGCATGTGCACTTTAAGTGACATTCTGCAACCCATGGCTTTGAAGCTTACAAGCATATTTGAAATCATCTCTTAAATTGCTTTGGCTTACAAGCATATTGTCAGCCATTGTATTGTTGCCAAGAAGCCATGTATTACTTCTTTAGATGAGCCACGCTTGTTTTTCATGCTGCTCATTATAAAATTTTCACACGCCATTATTTCCTTATTTGAGGACCTACGAAAATACCAGCTTTGATTTTAGCTTCCAACGTGCACAACGTGCACGCTTATACTGCCTTGACATTACACTAGTCGCCTCTTCACACCTAGAGGCCCCCACATCTCTCTCTCTTACATGATAATTGCTAAGGCTCTTGAAAAATCTAAAGCGTTATTCACATGAGCACGACCGAAGTACGAAATGTCAACTTTTCATGATATTTACCACAAAAGCAAACTTTATTAATCATTATTGGCGTTTCTACTTATTTTTCGATGCACCTCATCAGAAAATATAGTTTAAATAACAGACTCAAAAAAAAATTTTTTTTTTGTTGCCTGTGTTATCCACTGTACAAACAGGACAAAAGTTTGATCTTTAGATTACAAAATGTGTCTATAGGAGTATCTTCTTTGAGGGTATTTCTGAAAACTAAAAAATCATACTGAAACTATAAAATGTCACTAAAAACAAACAGAGATGTGTATGCTTAAGTCATTCAATGACAAAAGTAACAGTGAGTATCAGATTTATTATTTCACACTTTTACTAATCGGAATTCCTAAACTTAAAACAACAATGCCCCGGACTCAGGTCAATCATCTTTTCGATTTCTAAAATTGCCGCTAGGTATCAAAATTTGTAAACAGAAACAGGTTAAATAGTTTGTCATTCTCTAAATCTTTACTCATAAGGAAAAAAAACAAAATAAAATATTGGAATTCATTTTCAAACTTGAATTTATCGACAGCACACTTGGAATCTGTCCGCATAAATTAAGAGAATAGAAAAAGAAACACCTTGCGAGTGTGCACAACAAGTTTGGGTTTTAGTCGGATCAGAAGGGGAAAAAAAATACTAAAACAAAAACAACATTCAGAATTCAGAATAAGTTTGTTTTGAAAATTTATTTTTGCACTTGTGCAACCTGAAAGGTGTTTTGGTGTGTGTGTGTGTTTATTTTTGTTTTGTGTCTTAAATAAATAATTTTCAAGTGTACACTCAAGAACGCGCCACAAAACTACGTAAACAATACATTGAAAGCAATTTGCATTTTATTTTTGCCCCCTCGATTCAATTACTTTTTTATTATTTCATGATGTTTGCTTGTTCTGTTCACTTTACCAATCACATTCTTATAGATAATACAGAGTTCCCCTTTTCGTTTTCCCCATTTATCGTATGTCGAGTTTGACTGGCCGAAAACACGAGAGGGTGTATGTCACTGAATTTGAAAAAAAAACTTGCTTGGTAAAATGTAGATAAAGAAAAACAAACATTCACTGCCAAGGTCGAAAGCATTAAACGAAAAATATTTTGAACTTTGTTGTTCAACAATCGACCGCCCCGTAATCAGGATTTGCCGGCAGTTCGATCGACAAGGAAAATGTATAATGTCAATGTATTTATATAACCTCGCAATGAATAAATCGGAGTCAACAACTGCTGTGTATATGAAATACCTAGTAATATCGAAAATCGTGTTTTTTTCTTCTCAATACCAACTTATGTAAAATAAAATAGCTTTCTCAGCTTGTAACTAGTTGGCACGATGATCGGATTCTTAGGTCAAAACTGAAACGTCAAATGTTTATTTTTGGAAGTAATGCCGAGTTGCAAATAATTTTTAGTGATCAACTTGCATAGAAGGAAAAAAAAATGTGATCACATTTGATAGTCACAAACGTGATAATCACAAATCACCTTACACGATTCCACCCCTGGTGCATGCTCCTAACCAAATCATCTTCAGCTGCTTTGTGCAGTTCGGCGGCTAGCCCGTCTGCTCCAGCGGCTTTGTTCGACTTTAGTTTAGATATCGCTATCTTCACTTCGTCCATGTCGGGTGGGTGGAATTGTCGGCCTTCTGCACCCAAATTGAATGGTTCTGTACTGCTGACGGAGTTTTGGTCGTCATCGCCATTATACAGCTTGGAAAAGTGGTCTTTTCATATCCTCAGCACTGACTGTGGTTCCACTAAGATGTTCCCATGATGGTCTCTACAGGCTTCGGTTCGGGGTGTATAAGCCCTGGAGGTTTGGTTTACCTTTTTGTAAAACTTTCAAACCTCGTTCCTGTTGTGACATCCCTCTATCTCCACGGTCGCTCGCTTCTCATGCTCTCTTTTTTTTCTTTCTGAGAAGTTTATGCTCCTCTGTCCTTTTCTGCTCGTAGAGCTCACGAGCTGCTCATGTCCTTCTTTGCCGCGCCACTTTGTATGCTTCCTGTTTACCTGCATGTGCTCACCGGCATTCACCGTCTAACCAGGGGTTTCGTTGTGGTGGCCGTGTAAACCCTAGCACTGCAGAGGCGGCATCTCTGATGGCTGCTTGGCAGTTTGGCCACTGCTTCTCTATATTTTGTGCTGACAGCAAAGGACTTCTGAGGGGATTTTCGGAGAAACGATTGAAAAAGGATCTAGCAATCTCTTGCGATTGTAGCCGTTTGACGTCGAATTTCCTCCTAGCATTTTCGCGTGTTGGCCTTGATCGGGATATCCGCATTCGTACCTTGGCTACAACAAGGTAGTGGTCCGAGTCGATGTTGGCACCTCGGAATGTGCGGACATCTTGCATGCTAGAGAAGTGTCGTGCGTCGATCGCAATGTGATCAATCTGGTTGACGGTTAATTGGTCAGGAGATTTCCATGGTCCCTTGTGGATATCGAGATGTGGGAATCGCGTACTTGCTACCATTACGTCTCGCCCCGCAGCGAAGTCGATTAGCCTAAATCCGTTATCGGAGGTGGTGTCGTGTAGGCTATGTCGTCCGATTATTCCACCAAAGATTTCTTCTCTACCCAGCTTAGCATTAAAATCTCCAAGAACGATGTTGATGTCATAGCTAGGGCATTGTTCATAGGCCTTGTCGAGGAGCTCGTAGAACCGATCTTTGCTGTCTTCGTCCTTTTCCTCAGTGGGGGCGTGAGCTCAGATTATTAGGCTGATTTTGTTGAATTTAGCCTTGATACTCAAGACCTTCCTCCGGAATCGAGTCCCAACTACAAATCCACATCGAAATAGACGCTTATTTTGTTCCCGGTAGCGTAGGCCCTGCCGAATTATACATATCTCGAAGAGATATCTTGTGATTTAACTCCTTAAGACTTTTTCCTTGGGGTCACAATGCATTCAAGACCTTTGGATGGAATTCGTGAAGTTATCAAGGACATGCGTCCACAAATCTATGAATTTGTCTTGGAATATTTTTAAAATAAGGGTACAGTGTTGTTCCGTTTGACATTCCATCCCTTGCACATTAAATTGTAGTAAACCTCTATTGATTGGTTGATTGGATAATGCATGTTTTAATTCTTATATATTTACGTTTTTGAACCAGTTACTGTAGTCTTAACTCAATTCTTCCTTCCAAAATATAGAAATATAGCAATCGAAATGAATCATAGTTTTCTTTTGTTCACTAAAAGATTTCTTCACACACAGTCTTCATTTAAAAATTAATAAAAGTTAATTTGTTTTCTTAATTCTGTTGCAGATGAAGCTTTAAATTCCCAATTGACGGTGCAACGTCATGTGATTGAGCGCTGTACAACACCAGCGGTTGATTTGTTAGAAAATTCTGATTTGTATCATCTTAAGTACCCAGCAAGTCCTCAAACGACAGCAGACATTCAACAGCAAGTATATTCAGATAGTGGAAAAGAAGAGGCTAAACAAAGTCATAAAGCTGGCGCTATTATGAATAGTCACGCGACAGCAACGCAGGCCCTTAATTTACAATCCACTGCCGGTCAGACATCAGTTGTTGGTCATCATCGTGGATTTTCACAACCATCGGTTGTAGCTAATACGGCTGGTGATCCATGGTTTCTACAATCAACTGGCCATCAAATGCCCCCCACTGCACCTATAAGACATAATAAACGACCAGCACCACAACCCGGTACTGGTGGTAATTATATTGCGGCTGGAATAAGTGTCAATAGTGCTTTGTTGCAACAACAGCAATTAAGCCAATCTCAACCGCATATCGTACCACCAACAATTCCTCCTCATCAGGCGAATGTGGTAAGATTGTGAACTCTTCAAACTAAATTTTGAAATATCTTAACTTTTTTTTCTAATTTCTTCCTATAGAATCAACACATTCATGTTTCGTCACATGCTTTAAATAGTCATAATCTAATAACCGCCAATCATTCGCCCAAGTCCCCAAATCAGGGTACTGTTGGAATAGCTGCCGGTTCGGCTATAGTCGGACAACAGCAACATATTTTGACACCGTTAACCCATGCAATACCTACATCGGCGGGTCAGACGCAGCAACAGCTGTTGACAAACTCGTCCAACAACAATTTAATGTCTACATCACTAAATGCAGCTCAACTTCAGAGCCACATGAGTCCAGCGGCTGCCGTTGCTGCAACGATTGTCAATTCAGGTGCTGGACATGCTGTCAAACTTCATCCTGGTTCGAATAGCAATTTGTGTGCAGAAACAATGATGATGCATCCAACTCTGCGCCAACAACAGCAACAGCAGCAACAACAGCTACAACATCTTCCAACACAACAATCGACAATGTCGCTATCAATATCTCAGTGTCCACAAGTAATGCATGGTGCTGGTATTGGAGGTGGTGGTGGCGTAGTCAATACTTTGAGTGCGGTTGGAAGTACGGGAAATGGCGGTGGCGTTATGTCAACGTCTCTACATAATTTCGATACAAACGGCACGGCGTGGAATAGCACATCATCTCTATCGCCCACCATTACGAATTCATCATCTTCTATCAATCATCAAACGATACAACAGCAACAGCAGTTACTGCCACAACAGCAAATACAAACGGGCATGCAGCAGCAGCAACAACAACAACAATTGATACATAACCAACATCCGCAACGGAAGTGTGAAGTCAAATTGAATGCGATGCCGTAAGTGTTTTGACTACATTATTATAAATTATTATTATTATTAAAGGGTTTTCCAATAAGAGGGGTTATTTTGATATTCAAAGAAAAATGGTATTTTTTGAGATAAATGATCGGATGTTTATTTCATTATAAAGAGGAAGGTATGCCGTATATAATGGAACACAACATTAGCCAAATGGCCGCTACGACCACGCCTACAGGACCATATCCTTTTCATAAAATTTTCCTTAACCAAATCGCAAAGTGGCTGCCCTATGTCCTCGATAGCCTCACGAATTCCATCTTTGAGGTCTTGAATCGAGGGCTGATGGCGTAGACCTTATCTTTCACGTGGCCCCAAAGGAAGAAGTCGCTAGGTGTTAAATCACAAGATCTCGGTGGCCAATTTTGATCACCTCTTCGAGAGATAACACGGTCCGGAAACTTTTCCCGCAAAGGTGGATGGTTTCATTGCTTGTGTGGCACGTAGCGCCGTCTTGTGTAAAGTCCAGATCAATACGATCAAATTCCGGCCTTAAAAAATCTATCATCTTCACTCTATAGCGCAATCCATTGACCGTAACTGTTGCTCCAGCCTCATTTTCGAAAAAGTAAGGTCCAATGACCCCGCCGGACCATTAACCACACCAAACAGTCACGCGTTGAGGATGGAGAGGCTTTTCTCTTGAAATCCAAAAAGACTGCAACCACTATGTTTTTGTTGTCAACTTCATTCTTCCAATTTTCTATCACCCAATTTAACGCTGTCTCACACGAGTAACCTTTTCGAAAACCCGATTGTTGATCCATTATCACGTTATTATTTTCCATATAACACCTAAATTGTTTTTTTTTGGTTTTTAAGCACTTTTTCATAAATTGGGAGCATATTTACCGGTCTGTATTCCTCGCTCAAAGTTGAATTTGGAACTTTTTGAATCGGGACTACCATTGTTTCTTTCCACTTGCTTGGAAAACAACCATATGAAAACGATTTATTGAAAATTAATTTTAATATCGGACCAAGTATCTCAAAACCTATCTAGAAACATTTGTGCACTCATGTATTTTTGATCTCTTTTCTTGCCCATAGATTTCAAGACTTCAATTATATCACGGTACTTACTTACTTACTTACTTACCGTGGCGCTACAGTCCGGTCGGTCCTTAGCTAGTCGTCTCCAGTTTTGCACTCCAAGTTGATTGAGATCCTCTTCCACTTGAGAGCGCCAATTGAGTCGCGGTCTTCCTCTCCTCCTACGTCCCTCGAGAATAGTGTCGAAGGCTTTCCGGGCCGGAGCATTGTGTCCATTCGCTCTAAATGACCGTTGTACAATCCGTAAAGTTCGCTGTTATATCTTCTTCGCCATTCCCCTTCGATGCACACGGGGCCAAAGATGACCCGAAGAACTTTCCTCTAGAAGCAGCCTAAGACACATTCATCCGATTTTGTAAGGCCATGCTCCCGCACCATACAGCAGGACTGGGATGATGAGTGTGTTGCACAGTTTTACCTTAGTTACTCGAGAGAGGGCTTTTCCTCTCAATTGCTTTCTTAGCCCAAAGAAACAGCGATTAGCAAGAGTAATTCTTCGTCTGATCTCGGCGCTGGTATTATTGCCCGGTAGCGAAGCCTAGGTAGACCAACTCCTCTACTATCTCGAAGTTGTATGCGTCTATTGTGACGTGCTGTCTGCTAATTTGCTTTCATAAATATTAAACGATGACACTATATTTTATTGAGACAATATTCTTCACACTATCAGTCCAATTAGTTGAAATAGAATACTTTTATTCTAAATTTCTCTTCTTTTCTTTTAGTTGGTTCCATGGAAGCATTTCGCGGGACGAAGCAGAACATTTGCTCCAACCTCGAGAAGATGGATTATTTTTGGTGCGTGAGTCGACAAACTTTCCCGGCGACTATACACTCTGCGTGTGTTTCCAAGGCAAGGTCGAGCATTATCGCGTGAAATACTTGGAAAACAAACTAACAATTGACGACGAAGAGTACTTTGAGAATCTTGGACAACTTGTTGCTGTAAATATTTTGTGTTTTCTTTGTTATTCTTTCATTTATATATATTTTTTTTGTATTCAATCCAAAGCATTACGAAATGGATGCCGATGGTCTGTGTACGCAACTAATCAAATGCCTGCCAAAAATGGGCAGACAAGATTACTGCATCAATTCAAAAGATTTCGCAGACAAGGGTTGGGTTATTCCTGAAGCTGATTTGCAATTGCGTGAAAGTATAGGAAAAGGTGAATTTGGCGATGTAATGCTGGGTATATTGCGTACAGAAAAAGTGGCTGTAAAAATGTTGAAGGATGATGGAGCAGCTCAGAAATTCTTAGCCGAAGCATCTGTTATGACGTGAGTACTTAACATTGTTTTGAATTTAAAAATGTTCCTTTAAATTTCGATTTTATCTCTTTAGAACACTGGAACACGAGAATCTTGTAAAGTTTATCGGTTTAGTGTTTACTAGCAAACACATTTATTTGGTTACTGAGTACATGAGCAAAGGATCACTGGTTGATTATTTAAGGTCGCGGGGACGACAGCATATTACGAAAAAGGATCAAATAAACTTTGCCTAGTGAGTTTGCTTTACATTCATGTTTGATTTTGGAGTTCAACTCAAAATTGCATTATCTTACAGTGATACATCATCCGGCATGGAATATTTGGAAGCGAAAAAGGTTGTGCACAGAGATTTGGCAGCTAGAAATGTTTTAATTTCTGAAAACTGTGTGGCCAAAGTTTCCGATTTCGGATTGGCTCGAGAAGAGTGTTATAATTTAGAAGTTGGAAAACTTCCTATAAAATGGACTGCACCAGAAGCTCTTAAAAATGGAGTAAGTATTTGTAAAATTAAACGTATACACCAGAAATGGAATTCATTTGTTTTTTGTTTTTTCTTAATCAGCGATTTTCAAACAAATCCGACATGTGGAGCTTTGGTATATTGCTGTGGGAAATTTATTCATTCGGACGTGTACCCTACCCAAGAATTGTAAGTACAATTGACTCAGGCATATTTTCATTCTTTTGTAAAAAGCCTTTGGCTTTCTTTTTATGTAGAATTTTTTAAAGGGAACAATTCCGGTATTTTGGTTATTTTATTTTATAATTATAATATTAGGTTAGGTTAAATTACAATTTGAATTTCAGGGTCGGATCGATTCACGTCACCGTTAAGGCATAACACTAACGGGGGCGCTGTTCCGGAAAGATACCTTTTGTTCATTGTGTAGTTTTTCTTAGATTTTCGTCTGTTTTGGTTTTTAATTATTTCTTTTTGTAAATTGCTATGGCTGAAGACTTCAGAGTCGATTATTGTAATGTTCGCGGGCTTCGAACGAATTTTCTGGCTGCGTAATCCAATGTATCGAGGCAGCTGTTTGGCGCTAAGCGAAACCCAA
This sequence comes from Sphaerophoria rueppellii, assembly GCA_920937365.1. Classification (NCBI taxonomy): domain Eukaryota; kingdom Metazoa; phylum Arthropoda; class Insecta; order Diptera; family Syrphidae; genus Sphaerophoria; species Sphaerophoria rueppellii. The sequence continues at coordinate 18,850,784 of CAKKXW010000005.1, read as the reverse complement.
GTAGGTGAGAATTCTGACCCTGCTGAATTTCTCATTCATGGGTATAGCTTAGTGCCATTATTCTTTCTCCACCATGGTCTCGCCGTTTACATTAGAAATGATGTTGCTTATCAATTCTTACCACAGTATGGACCCTGCTCCAACCCTTTTTTCAATTTTATGTGGATCAAGTTCACCGTAAATAAGCACATCATTCACTATTGTTTTCTGTATCGAAGCCCAAATTTGGACAGAGCTTCAACTTCTTCAAAGAATTGTATCCTTGTATCCTCACACTGAAATCGTTATTACGGGCGATTTCAATGTACACAATTCTTCGTGGCTTCTCCATTCGGGCCAAACAACACCCGGAGGAATGTGTGCTGAGATCTTCGCTGAGTTTAACCAATTTACTCAGCTTGTCACCGAGCCCACGCGAATTTCGGACATTAATGGCCTAGCGGAAAATACTCTTGACTTGTTCCTTACATCAGATCCTGATAAATACACTATCAATGTATTAACGCTTCTAGGTAGGTCAGACCATAGTATTATATCTGCAAATTTCTCGTATCAAACTAACCCAGTTAAAGAAAGATCTCCCAAGAAAACAGTATGGCAATACGAGAAAGCCAACTGGGACGATCTCAATAACTTTTTCCGGATCTTTAACTGGTCACTATGCTTCCTCGATAGTGCCGTAAACTCCAGCGCAGATATGATTATTGATATGATTATGTTGGGAATGAAAACTTTTATCCCGAATAGGGTTAAAAGCATCAGACCCAAGGAAAACTCATGGTTTGATTCAAGCTGTAACGAGGTTATCAGGGAAAAAGAAATAAAGTTCCGTTGTTTTAGAGCCAACCCAACCGAGGACAACCGGAACAAGTTTAAACAAGCCAGGAAGATCTGCAATGTCCAGATTCGTCGAACCAAATTTTTACATGACCAAAAATTAAGGCAAAAAATACTGCAATGTCCCAAAGGCAGTAAGAATTTTTGGTCATTTGTAAAAAAAAAATGAAGAATTCTTCTTCTTCCTCGGTCCCTACGCTCGTCGACAATGACACTCCAGTTGTTAGCTCTCTCGAGACAGCTAAACTTTTTGGTAGGCTGTTCGCCGCCAACTCTTCGTTACTCGAGAGTGTCATGACTCCGCTTGTTCTTGAGCGCGTCAATGATTTCATGGGACAAATCTTCTTTCGCACTCGTGCTGTGGCGAGAGTCCTAAAGGATCTCAACATACATAAATCCGCTGGTCCGGATGGTATCCCCGCTATTGTTCTGAAGAGGTGTTCTTCCACGCTGGCAAAACCCTTGCGTAAGCTTTTCCATCTATCTTATTCTTCTGGGCTCGTTCCGAGCAGTTGGAAAACAGCATTTGTCCAGCCAATTCCAAAAAAAGGCGAATCTTCTTCTCCCTCCAATTATCGTCCGATTGCACTTACGTCCCTTCTTTCTAAGGTCATGGAAACGCTGATAAACTATCAGCTCAAGAAATATCTCGAAGACCGAAAGCTTCTTAATGACCGGCAGTACGGCTTTCGCAGCAACAGGTCCACTGGTGATTGATGGTTATCACCGAACGTGGAACAATCTTACATCGTTTTGGAGAAAGTAAGATTGTTGCATTTGATAAAGTCTGTCATCTTGCTCTTTTATCGAAAATGCGTGCCTTCGGTATCGATGAATCCCTTCTTCGTTGGATTAGAAACTTTCTTTCGAACCGTTCAATACAAGTTGTATTGGACGGGTTCAAGTCCGAAACCCACAATATAAATGCTGGTGTGCCCCAGGGCTCCGTTTTGTCTCCGACCCTCTTTCTCATTTTCATAAATGATCTCTTGTCTGTTAACTTCTAATCCAATTCATTGTTTCGCTGACGATAGTACCCTTAGCTTTTCATATTCGTTCCAGACTCACATCCCTCCTCTTCGGATGTGGAACTGCAACGGCAAAATATGATAAGCTCATTAAACTCTGACTTAAACAGCATTGTCCAATGGGGAATTAAAAACCGTGTAGAGTTTAATGCTTCGAAAACTCAATGCTGTCTTGTATCGTTGAAGCGAGATATACCCCCTTGCCACTGTCCATGAGTGGCACTTGCATCAATGAGACCGAACATCTCGAGATTCTCGGTATGTGCATTACTGACCACCTTTTGTGGAATGAACACATATGCGATGTCGCCAAAAATGCCGCAAGATGTTTAGGTTTCTTAAGACGATGCAAGAATTTTTTTCCCCTTCTGATCTGGCTATCATCTACAAAACGTACATACGTCCTAAGCTTGAGTATAACTGTCATGTCTGGGCTGGTGCTCCAGTGACATACTTAAGTCTTCTGGACAGTATCCAAAAAGAGCATTCAAGATGATTGGTGATCATACCATAGTCGAGTCATTTACATCGCTCAAACATCGGCGTAATGTCACATGCCTCACCCTATTTTACCGATACTTCAACGGTATATGCTCAAGTGAAATAGCCAGTTGCATTCCTCCACTTAAGATATTCCGCCGTAATACCCGCGCCTCCAGGAATGCCCATCAATTCACCCTTGATCCCAACTTCGGACGTAAAGTCATGTACAGAGAATCGTTCTTTAGCCGTACTACGCGAGTGGAATTCCCTTCCACGCTCTGTCTTCCGCAGCCATATTCAAGAATTCAAAACCAAACCTCTATCCTTTCCCTAATACTCGCACTGTGCTCTTGGCATATAAAGGGTAATGAAAAAAGCCCTTGAGTGCGCGTTGATTATAAAAAAAAAAATGGGAGGGGATGAAAAGGAGGTATCGTTGTTCATTGGTCTTGAATTCCTGAACATTGGAAAAAAATTACTTAATCATTTTTCACCTAACTTGTAAAATGTGCATTGGTGAAATTTCAGATCTTATATATTTCAGAATACATACAAATATGTGAGTAGTGGTGTTCACTCCGTCACTCAAAAAATAAACAACTCTAAAACGTCGCTCTTTTCCCACTTATATAATTAGTTTTTATTTATTTTACTTTTGCAGTAGGTCAATATTTATTTTCGTTAATTTTGGGTTTGATTTAGGTTCCTCAAGTCTTAGGGGACATTTATTTAAATAGAAAGTTAACCAAAACAACTTAAAAAACGATTCATCACTTTGAGCATCAGGACCTCCCTTCGTATTCATGCAAGAAAAGTGTGTTCCAGCTTCCAGCTCGATGGTATCATACTGCTTCATTTCTCAAGGAAAAACTTGGTACATTGACGAACTGGCAAGTTGGCATTACTTATCAAAAAAACTTCTTCAACCAGCTCGGTCCCTAGCTAGCTGGTACTATCCAGTTTCGCACGCCAAGTTGGTACAGGTCCTCTACCACCTTCGTGCTCCACCTGAGTCGCGGTCTTCCTCTTCTGCGACGTCCTTCCGGGTTAGACTCGAAGACTCTACGAGCCGGAGCATTATTTTCCATTCGCTCAACATGACCCAACCATCCAAGTCGCTGGACCTTAACCCTTCTGGCCGGGTCAATGTTGCTGTACAGCTCGTACAGTTCTTGGTTGATTCTTCGTCTCCATTCTACATTAATGCAGACAGGACCAAAAATCACTTCAAGAATTTTTCTCTCCAAGCAGCCCAAAGCGTTTTTCATCAGATGTTGTCATAGTCCATGTCTCTGCACCATACATGAGGACAGGGATGATGAGGGTTTTGTAGAGTGTCACTTTAGTTGCTAGAGAGAGGACTTTACTACTCAATTGCCTTCTAAGTTCCAAAAAGCAGCGATTGGCAAGAGTGATTCTTCGTTTGATTTCAGCGCTGGTGTTGTTGTCTGAGTTGATAGCGGATCCTAGGTAGACGAAGTCCTTAACTAGCTCGAAGTTAAATCTGTCTATGTTGACGTTTGCTCCAAGACGTTGGTAGTCCTTTCTTGTCGACAACATTAACTTGGTCTTGCCCTCGTTAACCGCTAGACCCATCTTCCTGGCCTCAGTCCAAGACTGACAAACGCTCCACTGATATCACGCTGTGTTCTTCAATTATGTCAATATCGTCTGCGAATCCTAGTAGCTGGACGGACTTTTGAAAGATTGTGCCTATGGTGTTGACGTTGGAGCTTTGCACAATCTCTTCAAGAATGACGTTGAAAAAATCGCATAACAACGCATCTCCTTGTCTTAACCCTGCGCATGATTGAAACAACTCGAATGAGCTGTTACACACTGCACTGCGTATTGTTAAGTGTCATGCAGTACAGCTGGATCAGTTTGTTCGGGATCCCGAATTCAAACATCGCCATCATAAGCTCTTATAGATGGGGCATATGGAGCATATCGACCAGTCAGTGGGTATGCATTCTTCCTCCCACACTTTGTTGATGACCTGGTGCATGCGGTTCATCAAAACACCTCTTCCATATTTAAAGAGTTCCGAAGGTATGCGATCCGACCCGGCGGATTTGTTATCTTTAAGCTTTTGGATGGCTCTTTCTATCTCTTCTGCGCTGGGGTCTGGGACTGGGTCTTCATTGACTGCTCTTGCTTCTCTTTCATCATTAGCTCGCTCGACATTTTGCGCATTCAGCAGCTGTTGGAAGTGCTGCTTGAAAACATCTACAATTCCCTGTGCTTCGGTGACTAGGTCTCTGTTTCGAAGAGCCTGTGTTCCGGTTCTGAAACCAGAAGCTAATTGCTTCGACCTTTAAAGAAACGCCGGTTGTTGTTCTTGGCCCGAGACTCTTCTAGATCTTTGGGCTGAGAAAATCGGGCATTATCCGGAGTACCAAGGCAAATTATATTGAACTTCTTTCTTGGGGCCGCACGTGTTTTTTGTCATTTGATAGTCGAGCTCTAAACTTAGCCACTACCAGAAAGTTATCAGAGTCGACATTTGCTCTTCGGAAAGTGCGCACGTTCAAGATGTTGGATGCGTGCCTTGCGCCGCGCCGATTAGCACATGGTCGATTTGGTTGGTGGTTCGACCATCCGGAGATCGCCAGATCTTTCGCCTTGGAAACCTAGTGCTATTTATCACCGTAGCAGCAGCAAAGTCGATTAGTCGGAAGCCGTTATCTGTTGAAACTTCATGGAGGCAGTGCTTTCAAAATAATCCGCCAAAGATGTCTTCCTTCCCGAGTTTTGCATTGAAATCTCCGAGTACGATTTTGACGTCGTACTCTTGACAGGCTCTATCCAGGAGGTCGTATAAATCCTCCTTGCTTGACTCCTCGGCATCATCGGTAGGGGCGTGTGTACAGATCATACTGATGTTTTGAAGTGTGGCGTTGATGCGTATTACAGCCAGGCGATCACTTATTGGCTTGAAATCCATGACTTTGGATCTAAGCCGGTTTCTCACCACAAATCCGCATCCAAATATATATATTCTTTGATGACAGCTGCAATAAATGTCGCAGTTTTTCCTTTTCATTATCCCTGATCCTATCCATGGTATTTCATGGATCGCAGTAATGTCTGCAAAACTATAGTTTGACGAAGTTCGATACGATATTTTTATAACTTGCTTCTTCTTCTTATTAAAAGAAGCACAATAACTTCCAGCATGAGAAGTTTTACTATCACCAGAATGGCGAATCGAGGTACCCCCCAAGGCGGGGTCCTTTCACCTCTTTTATGGAACATGGTAGTAAACGACGTACTAACTTCAATGGAAGCAGAGGGTTTCAAGGTGATTGCCTATGCTGACGACATTGCAATATCTTTATCTGGGAAAACATCCTCAAGTTCTCTCGAAACTCCCACAAAATGCCTTAAACAGGCTGACAAATTGGGCTTAACAGTGTGACTTGGACGTCAATCCACATAAAACAGAACTAGAACTCTTTACGAGAAGGTACAAAATTCCTCAGATTAACCCACCCACGATTAAAGTAATACCCTAAAGCTTTTAGACCTCATTTTAGACAAAAAAAATAAATTGGAAGGCAAATATTGATGAAAGATTGAAAAAGGCTGCTGTAGCGCTTTTTACTTGTAAAACGGCCATAGGCTAAAATTGGGACTTTTTTCCAAAAATAACCCACTGGCTATACACTTCCGTAATCGGACCGATATGGAGTTGTCGTATGGTGGACCGCACTGGACAAGATGGTAAATCTAAATAAGCTCATCAAAGTCCAGCGGTCAGCAGGTATGTGCATCACAGGAGCATTTCGCTCAACACCAACCGCAGCCCTGGAAGTGCTTTTAAACCTAACACCTCTTGACATCTTCTCCAAATAATGGCAGCCAACACATGTGTGAGGCTTAGAGCCACCTCTCAATGGAACAGTAACAATACTGGACATACTACTATTCTAGCCAATTTCAGATCTATCCAGATCGATTAGACTATACCACCCCAAAAAATTGTATTCGGTTAAAGCTGGAAACCATCCCTTCAAGATCTCTTGGGAAGAAGAGAGACCCCTGGAAGACAATACGGTACACTTCTATACAGACGGTTCAAAGACCGATTACGGCGTTGGAAGTGGTATCTATTCGAAACAACTGAATCTCAGTCTATCATATAGACTTCCCAATCAATGTAGTGTGTTCCAGGCAGAAGTAATGGCGATTAAAGAGGCACTATCCTAAATAAATAAAAATAAATAGAGTGGCGCGACAGATCTTGAAGAGCCAAGGCCTAAGTGGCTTACTGTCATCAACAATTCTCAAGGTGCGTGTGAAGAATTGAGGGGACCTACTATTTACCGCCGATTCCGAACGACAAAGTTGAGAAGCACTTTTTCATGACAGATGGTACTCTTGGAAGTTTTGTCAGTTCTTCGCAAGAGGCAGTGTCCGTGAAAGATGAAATAAAAACTTTGGGCCCGAGTAGGATTCGAACTCACTACGCTCTGCCTAGCAGCCAACGCACCTAACCACTAAGCTACGGACATTACCTGCACTATCCTGCCTCAATGAAAACATTACATCTTGCAAGGATATACGTATCTTCTCGGACAGCCAAGCCGCTCTTAAATCTCTCGCGTCTGTCTCCACAAGCTCTCAAATAGTCCACGACTGCCGAACATCTCTGAATGAGATGACGGAACAGTTTAACATTCACCTCATTTGGGTGCCGAGCCACAGAGACACTTCTGCCTACTGTTAGACAAACACATAACATAGGAACACCACTTGCTACATGCAAATATCTTCTCAAACAATATGCTCTAGAATCAACAAATGCTAGATGGTTGCAGGGTACCACCTGCCTAGCAACCAAACAAATATGGCCAACAATAGACCTGAAACGGTCAAAAGGCTTGATTTCCCTGAGCAGGCAAAATATAAGCTCTATAATTGGAGTCATAACTCTGTCTCATAGGTAGACATGCTTTGCTGATCCGATGGTATCCCCGCTATTGTTCTGAAGAGGTGTTCTTCCACGCTGGCAAAACCCATGCGTAAGCTTTTCCATCTATCCTACTCTTCTGGGCTCGTTCCGAGCAGTTGGAAAACAACATTTGTCCAGCCAATCCCAAAAAAAGGCGAATCGTCTTCTCCCTCCAATTATCGTCCGATTGCACTTACGTCCCTTCTTTCTAAGGTCATGGAAACGCTGATAAACTATCAGCTCAAGAAATATCTCGAAGACCAAAAGCTTCTTAATGACCGGCAGTACGGCTTTCGCAGCAACAGGTCCACTGGTGATTTGATGGTTTAACTCACCGAACAGTGGAACAAATCTTTACATCGTTTTGGAGAAAGTAAGATTGTTGCACTTGATATTTCAAAGGCATTTGATAAAGTCTGGCATCTTGCTCTTTTATCGAAAATGCGTGCCTTCGGTATCGATAAATCCCTTCTTCGTTGGATTAGAAACTTTCTTTCGAACCGTTCAATACAAGTTGTATTGGACGGGTTCAAGTCCGAAACCCACAATATAAATGCTGGTGTGCCCCAGGGCTCCGTTTTGTCTCCGACCCTCTTTCTCATTTTTATTAATGATCTCTTGTCTGTTACTTCTAATCCAATAAATTGTTTCGCTGACAGTAGTACCCTTAGCTTCTCATATTCGTTTCCAGATTCACATCCCTCCTCCTCGGATGTGGAACTGCAGCGGCTAAATATGATAAGCTCATTAAACTCTGACTTAAACAGCATTGTACAATGGGGAATACATAATCGTGTAGAGTTTAATGCTTCGAAAATTCAATGCTGTCTTGTATCGTTAAAGTGAGATATACCCCCCTTGCCACTGTCCATGAGTGGCACTTGCATCAATGAGACCGAACATCTCGAGATTCTCGGTATGTGCATCACTGATGCCGCAAAATGTTTGGGTTTCTTAAGACGATGCAAGACATTTTTTTCCCCGTCCGATCTGGCTATTATCTACAAAACATATATCCGTCCAAAGCTTGAGTACAACTCCCACCTGTGGGCTGGTGCTCCAGCTACTAACTTAAGCCTCTTGGATGGAATGCAAAAAAGAGCTGTAAGAATGATTGTTGATAGAGAGATGACTGACGCATTCACTCCTTTAGACCACCGTTGTAACGTAGCGTGTCTCTCCTTGTTCTATCGCTACTTTAACGGTAATTACTCTAATGAAATAGCCAGTTGCATTCCCCCCTCAAACAATTCGCCCGTAATATTCGCGCTTCTAGGAATGCCCATCAGTTTACCCTCGAGTCCAACTTCGGACGTACTCTCAAATATAGAGAATTATTTTTTAGCCGTACTACGCGAATGTGGAATTCTCTTCCACACTCTGTCTTTCCCAGTCATTGCAATGTTCAAGAATTTAAGACCAATGTACACCGACACCTTCTTTCCAACCCCTTCTCTTCTTCCTAATGCACTCACTGTGTCTCTGGCATAAAAAGGGTATAAAAATCCCTTGAGTGGGTGCAAATTATAAAAAGAAAAACGACTTCTGTAGAAGCTGCATGGACGAAGAGGAAGAGGAAACAGTCCAACACCTTCTGTGTACATGTCCGGCGCTCTCCAATAGAAGGAATCACTATCTCGGTAATCCCTTCTTCGATAATACCAGTGAACTGGCAACGATCGACACTAAATGTCTCTCTAACTTCATTTAAAGTACAAAATGGTTTGTTTAAGTTCAATTCTCTCTCATAAGTACTCTCCCATAAGTAACTTCTTTAGTGGTATCACAATGGACCCTTGAGGTCTAAATGAGTCAGTAACATCTAGACAGCCACTCCAACCTAACCTAACCTTATTACTGTTTTATAATTTTCTTTTTTTTTCATATATTTTACTTTAATTTATAAACATTTCTTTTAGCCCCTTGCTGATGTTGTAAAACACGTCGAAGTCGGTTATAAAATGGAAGCTCCCGAAGGCTGTCCACCAGAAATCTATGAAATGATGCGCCAAGCCTGGGATCTAAATCCCGCTAAAAGGCCAACATTTGCCGAATTAAAAGTTAAATTGTTGCATTTAAAAAACACAACTACGTGAGAAGTATAATCCATCAATATAACTCATCCGGTGGTGGTGATGTTCAAGTCATGTGTTATTATAAGTAATATACCTAATAAACAAAACAAAAACACCTATACTATAATAATCTAGCTATTTGAAAAAAAAAAAAAAATAAGAAACAGTAAAAATAACTATTCTGTAAAAGATAACATTGAAAAGAACCCATAACCAAACGTACTAATGATAAAAGTGCAAGGATATATTATCTCTATTATGTCTATATATACAAATATATTATATGATTGCTAAGTATTATTTATTTGCTCATTTTTTTGTTTGTTCGTCAACGTGATTTGAAAGAGTAAAAACGTAACAATAATGAAAACGAAAGAAAAACAGTTAAAACACCCAGAAATGATAACTTCACTACTTAAATAAGACTTAATATTGTTCATTCTCTTAACCATTGTTTATTTTCAAACTTATTAAATATACATACTTATATTTATTGACAAAATACATTTAAAATGTTTAGTTAAACAAAAGAAGAAAAAAAAATGATGATGCTACGTTTAAGGGATTAACAGACTTCCTTAAAGTAAAATTAAATTATTTTCCTTTACTTAAACTTGAACACCCACAAAACACAATATACACGCTTTGTAAATATTTATCAACATAAAATATAACAGGAGACCAAGACAAATGATATAAAATTGTGTACATTTCAGGTGTTAGTGGAATAATAGGTTTTATGTTAAACAATTTTATTATTTTTTTTAAGTACATGCATAGATTTAGTTTAAATAAAAAGGAAAACATGAAGAAGAATGTACATTTATGTAGGAAGTCGACTTCACTCCCTATTTTACAACTGACTAAATAAAACACTTCTTTAGGATTGAATTCACAATATTTTATTGAATAGAATATTCTGATTAAACTTTTTAAAAGTGACGTTTTGGCGAACTTGGCGAACTATCTTGTTTGGCGACTGATATTCAACTAACTGACTTATTAAAAATGCAAAATGTAAAAGGGATAGCAAAAAGAATACTGAGAATAATGGAGAGGGACGTTCGTTTATTTCGTCTGAGAGACTCTCTCGGCTAGGCCCATCCCACATTTATTCAGTAAGGCTAAAAACAAACCGAAGCGCACAAAACGTTTGATTGTCGCAAGACAAAAAATCGTGTCGTAATCCACCCCAAACCACGTATATTACGCTAGAATCTCCATTTTATAAGCCGGACTCGGGACCCATCTGGGAATTGGTTGCTAATTTGTTGCTATTTTCTACCGAAAGAATTGATTTTGTACCTCTCTTAGTTTACGAGAAACGGCTGAGGACCTGACGTAATATTACGCTACAATCTCCCCTTATATATCTAGACAAAGAAAGCACCTATCAACTTGAATCCAACTCCATATTTTGTTGCTATTTTGTTGCTGAGAAATAGGCCAGCTACATTTGTCGGAATCGTAACCCTTCAGGAGGGTGGGTGGTACACCTAGCCCTGTAAATACGAGATAGAGAGTATCTCGTAAACCAGACCACCTAGGAACACGAGACCAGTGGCGTATTTTGTTGCTATTTTGTTGCTGATAAATAGACTAACTACATTTGTCCGAATCGTAACCCTTCACGGGGGTGTACCACCCCTAGCCCTATAAATACGTGATAGAGTATATCTCGTAAACCAGAGCAAAACGAGATAAGCCGCGTTGCTAGTAACTAAATATAGCCTTTGCTACTAAGTGTAAATGTTGCTATCTAAAGCTGGAAAAACTTTGAAATCGGATAAGTAGTTTTTGACTTTATTCATTACAAACCATATGATATAAAAACAAATGAACGTTATTATAGTTTTTCTCTTACAAACTAGGGACTACTTTTTTCGTGTCCTTGATGGCTATGGATTTGCCATTTGTCATCACATTCTACCCATGCACATCTTTTCCCACGGCTGTTAGTCACTACACATCAATCATTTTCCGCAGTGGTAGACCGTTTGATCATTAGATCTCGAGCTACCACCGTAGAAGGCACCGATTCCTACCAGCTCAAACCTCTGTCGCATTCGGTGTGTTTTGCCAGCGCACAAACAAAGAAAACAAAAATCAAAAAAAAATTAGGTTGCGTTTTCCCTATCTTGATTTGTATTTTGCTTCTTTATTCCCGCGATGTATGGCACATACACAATATATCTTATATTGTCGTCTATTTCTCGTGTACGTGAGATCTAACGGGATCCAAAAATGTAAACAAAAATGAAACACGTGGAGAGCGTCCCTACTACCTACTAGATGATATACTCTGCAGACACATTTAGGAATTACATTTTTATGTACAATTTACATACATATGTATACATACGAACAAATTTAGTCGAGTTTTCATGCATACTTTTTTGAAACCACAAAACAAACATCCACACAAAAAAAATCTCTACGTTTTTCTTAATTCTTTTTACCATTACAACAAAATCCATACCAATTGTACAAAATACAACAAGAAATATCGCAATAAAATACAAATCCAATTATGAGCAACCGACATGTCCGTTTTTCGAAATCTGTTTGTTTGTTTTGTTCACTTTGGTGTGTGGTTCTTCATAAGACGATGTGTACTTTTAGGCGTCGATATTTTGTCCGGGACTTTTTGTCTTCTTTGGTGTGGTTTGCTCCTATACAACCCCATGTATTTACTGCAACCGACGAGCGGACAAGACTTTTTATCGTGCCGTGTCTTTTTCTGTGTGCGTGTTGCCTCATAAGAGCAATGGACTTGTGTCCGGGCAAGACCGAACAAACGTTTTGTCCGCTTCGGTTTGTTTTTAGCCTAACAGAAAAAAAAAATCAACTTTTAGTAGATAACTAGTGAATTTGGCACACTCAAACGATTCTTCTATGAAATTTAAAATTAAAATAACGAACGACGCATTGCGTTGCTAATGGGCGACTGTCATACAAATTTCTCATTTTTGACAGCTGTCATTTTAGTCGCCGGGCGACTGGCGACTGCATTCTGTTCAGCTCTTTACTCAGTTTTAAACTGAGTTTCTATTTTATATTTAAAAGTTGGTACCCCTGGAATCAAGAACTGTCAAAACTTGTCAGAGAAAAAAAAAGTGTTGACAAATACAAACGCATTACAACAGGGCTGGTGTGCGGTTGAATAGTTAATCTCAGGGGCGCCAAGCGAAATTTGATTGAATCAAGACTATATCGATGCATCAATTTTCTTTTTCAATTTCAATTCTTTTTTTGGATTACATGGTGTTTTAACGCTCGTGTACAGGTTCTGTATTGCTGACGGAGTTTTGATCGCACTGACTGCGGTTCAACTACGATGTTCCCATGATGGTCTCTACAGGCTTCAATTCGGGGTGTATAAGCCCTGGAGGTTTGGTTCACCTTTTTGTAGAGCTTTCGAACCTCGCTCCTGTTGTGACATCCCTCTATCTCTTCGATCGCGTGCTTCTCATGCTCCCTTTTTTTCTTTCTGAGAAGTTTATGCTCCTCTCTCCTTTTCTGCTCGTAGAGCTCACGAGCTGCTCATGTCCTTCTTTGCAGCGCCGCTTTGTATGCCTCTTGTTTAGCTGCATGTGCTCGCCGGCACTCATCGTCAAACCAGGGGGTTTTCAGAACAACATCAAAATTGTTGAAAAACAGATGAAACAGATATAAAAGAGGTTTTTTAGTGTTAGCTTAGCTCAACTTAATCGAACTTTAAAAAATCTTAGTCTGCTCTTTACCAATCAATATATGTAGAGTCAAGATATCAAGTCCATTTTACTGTAAAAAATGTTTCCACCGAGGAACCACTGTGCGACGGCACTGACACAAATTGAAAATAAATAAAAAATAAAAAATAAAATACTACAAGTAGGAAACTATTAAAATAAACTAGAACAAATATTTATATCACAGCCACAGCTTTAATAATGTCACTTGATTTTAATAAAGTGCTTCAGCCTCCATGAGTTTCATTTAACTCAATTAGTCCTCTCAACATTCGGAATCGGCAAAGAATTCAAATTCACTTCAATTCTTCTGTCTCCAGTTTTGCACTCAAAGTTGATTGAGGTCCTCTTCCACTTGAGTGCGCCACCTGAGTCGTGGTCTTCCTCTCCTCCTACGTCCCTCGGAAATAGTGTCGAAGGCTTTCCAGGTCGGAGCATTGGTGTCCATCCGCTCTAAATGACCGAGGCACCTGAGTTTCTGGACCTTGACCCTTCTGGCTAGGTCTAGTAGTTGTACAACCCGTAAAGTTCGCTGCTATATCTTCTTCGCCATTCCCCTTCAATGCACATTGGGCCAAAGATGACCCGAAGAACTTTCCTTCCGAAACAGCCTAAGGCATATTCATTCGATTTTGTCAAGGTCCATGCTTCTGCTTCATACAGCAGGAGTGGGATGATAAGGATGTTGTACAATTTTACTTTAGTTGCTAGAGAAAAAGCTTTTCCACTCAATTGCTTTTTTAGCCCAAAGAAACAGCGATTAGCAAGATTTATTCTTCGTCTGATCTCGGCGCTGGTGTTATTGCCCGTGTTTATAGCGGAGCCTAGGTAGACGAACTCCTCTACTACCTTGAAGTTGTATGTGTCTATTGTGACGTTCTGTCCGAGCCCTCGGTGTTGGGTGTCCTTCCTCGAAGACAGCATAAACTTCGTATTTCCCTCATTTACCACTAAACCCATCTTTGCCGCTTCTATCTCACAAAGGCGCCATCACGCTGTGTTCTTTCCATTATATCAATATCATCGGCGCACGCGAAAAGTTGAACAGATTTTTGGAAGAACGATGTTAAAGAAATCGCACGACAGTGCATCGCCCTGTCTGAATCCTTTTTTGACGTCGAAAGATTCCGTAAGCTCGTTGCCAACCTTGATGGAGCAGCGTGAGTTCTCCATCGTCATTTTGCACAAGCGAACGAGCTTGGCAGGGACACCAAAACTAGACATAGCTTTGTACAGTTCGTCTCCGTAGATGCTGTCATACGCGGCCTTAAAATCAATGAAAATTTGGTGGGCATCGATATTGGAGTTCATGGGTCTTTTCCAGGATCCTACGCAACGTGGAAATTTGGTCGATGGTTGACTTTCCTGGCCTGAAGCCACATTGATAAGGACCAACATTTGTTTGGGTCATCATCAGTGTATCTTTCCGTTTCCGAAGGCTGTTGTTGCTTCGCAATTAAATTCTTTTCTACGTTAGTCGGGAAGTCACCGCGACCCCAACCTGGAGTACCAGGCACTTGATGTGACTCCAAGTGCAAGAGCCGGAAAAATCGCTCCTTTTACTGCCTGGGCTTCAAATAAGTCGAAGTAGCCCGTAAAGGTGTTCAACAAGTAGTTCGGCCTAACTGGAAATGAAGACGCCATCGTTGATTCCAAAAAAGAAATTCATTCGCAGCCGTCCCTCGATGGGAACACTCCTTCGTTGTGGGGTAATTAGTAGTGACAGCCCATTCCGCTTCGACCTGTCGACCATGGGAGGCCCTTCTCCGAAAACAAGTTTCGCCATCGCATAGCTCTAAGGTTCATAGTAGTAGTTACCGTAAGCCGCTCCGCCACGTCAAGACTCACCCCATGGAGTTTAATAAGAACTAATCACATTATTTTTCTTAGTGTCCTCAGTTGTGGTCTTCTTGCTTCAGCGTAAAAATGTGTGGATTTTAATTTTTTGTTATTATTAAAAAAAAAAAAAGTTTTTGTTTGCAAATTCGTACTACAAACGATAGCAGCTATCATAATTTTATCAATTTCTTGTTTTTTGTAAATTTATTTTGTTTATCGTTTTTTGTACAAGTTTACGAATCTCATCTCATTTTATTTTGTAAAAAAATATTATTTGTAATTATTTTATGTTCACTAAACACATTCAAAATGCAAAGTTAACAAGTAAGAAAAAAAATTACATGTTTTCTAAAATAATATTTTTATTTAATTATTTATAGTTTTAAATTAGTAAATTAAATGTTATTAAAATTAAAACAAAAATGTTCGATACGTAAATGCCTAAACTTTAGTGAGAAATTTTTAAATGTAAAATTGAGTTTTGTTTTTAATATAATTAAAAGATCTAATAAAATGTTCACATATCTTTCGTTTAAATAAACACAAAACAAACTTATTTTCAATTCATCTTCATTTATTGTATTAATGTATTTTTATTTATGAAATTTCAACAGTATAGTATATCTTTCAATTGGCAAATAATACTTAAATATATACCTACATGCCTAGATATAATGTTAAGTGTTTGGTTTTGTCTTTTTTTTATATTTTTATACAGTAATCCCCGCTTAGCTGCACCTCGCTTAATTGATCGAAAAAAATTGCTTCACAAATTTCCCGTATTAGTAGCAAAGCTTTTTAGAAGGTTAATTGAACCCCGCTTAGTTGAATTACTCGCTAATTGATCTTAATCTGCAGCAGAAAAACTAAATACATGGACATTTTCGGATAAATGGACGGACAAAAAAATACTAAGGTTTATTCAGCGACACGTTTTGCACAGTTTAGAACAGAAAAGTACAGCTTTTTGGTGTTCATTGAGTCTAAGTGGAACTGTTTACAATAATATGGACAAGATTTCTGTTCCATCTTTTAGTTAGAAACTTTATTGTACTTCTAAACTGTTCCAAACTGTCTCTCATCGCGGAATTCAAGTGTTGGAATATGGGGGACAAGACCCCCCCCCCCAAACAGCCGCATTAAAAAAAAAAAAAAGCTGAGCTGAACTGTGACAAATAAAAGTCATGTAATGTTCAAAAAGATTGTATGAATAACATCACCTTAATTTAAATTTCAAAATTAGATAACATATGTGAGATACAAATTTGGTCCTCTCAATGTTAAAACCTTTGTATAAAGAATTTATAGTAGTTGCAGCCTCGTTGAAATCGACGACAGCGCGACGTCCGGAACGCGATAACAGAAACTAAAATCTTGTATATCGAAAGAAAAACTGGACCGCACCAAGACGGGACGACAGTCCAACCAAAAACATTAACGAGGGTGAAAATACTATAAATTCCATATGCAAAGTTATACTTCAATATTCAGCCTTGTTACCGACCGTACCCTTTCGGAGCAAAATTCTCTGAGACTGTTTCCGTTTCGACAGATCAATGGAAGACATCATACGAAAAAATTTGAATTTGTTGTCGAATTTCAAAATGAGAGCGATTGCATCGATTCATTGTGATTAGTTTATTAATTTTTGGCCGATTGTCTCCGAAACAAAAATTTGTCGGAAATCAAAATATTTTTTCACTCACAAAACAACAAAGAAGTGCGGCGGTACGCGTCTATTATTTATGTACGATTATTTACGGGTACAGTGAAGGAAATAAAAATTAAACTTCCGATCGGACATTTGATTTGTTCCGATCGTACGTAATGGAAATAAATTTACCTTGAACTACGTCAATGAATTCTTGTTTTATTTCTTACTTTTTCTGTTTATATTCTGGTTTTTATTCGCTACATTCTTTTTTTATTGCGATAACTTTTTTTCGGCTCGATTACCTCGCGAACCCACTACCATCGTCATTGTCATAAAATTGGTCTCTATTCGACGCCGGTATTGTGTTTGTTATAAGAAGCTGAATATGGTTTATGAGCGAAATCGGCATCTAAGTCGTGTTTTTTAATGGCAATCCACAAACATCTAAGACAAAACCCTTAATATAATGAAATATTATTGATAATTATCTGCAATAATTCAACATAATGCAAAAAATCGTTATAGTAAGTGGTGGAAAAAAAACTATATTCAGGAGATCATAAATATATTTGATTACTAGCTGACCCCAAACGCTGTTTTGCCATATAAATGATAATCTTCGAGAATATAATCCGATTAGAAAATTCTTTCACTAATAGAAAACTACAATATTCAGGAGTAATAAGGCTGTATTTGACTGTGCAAAGTAGTTGTTAATGAGCTCACGAGTTGGTACGACGAACTCTTGGCAGATGGCGCCACTGTTATTAATGAACTTAATGTATGTCCTCAATCATCAGTTTATGGAATTTGACTTGAAAACCACGTGCGTGTACATTGTCAAGTAAAAACCAAAAAATCAAGTTAAAAAAACTTATGGTATTCACTTATTCTCCTTAACTCTGGGGGCACCACCAAACGTCCGTCGTAGTGGGCCCCATAGGGGTCGCGCACATATTTTTTTCTCTTATCTTTTAGAATTTCTTTTCTATCCGTATAACCCCCTCCGGAAAAAACTTATAGATCCCGCGCCGGACTGTTCTGACATTTCATGA
Source organism: Sphaerophoria rueppellii (assembly GCA_920937365.1). NCBI lineage: Eukaryota > Metazoa > Arthropoda > Insecta > Diptera > Syrphidae > Sphaerophoria > Sphaerophoria rueppellii. The sequence goes on along the minus strand of CAKKXW010000005.1, from coordinate 18,833,125 downwards.
ATGAAGCTGTGCTGTACTGAACTGTCCTGTTTTTTCTCAGAAACTCAATAGCTATAATGAAAACAAACCTTAAAAAATAGGTTCTCCTTAAGGAAGCCCTCAAACGACCAAAACATGATTTCTCTCATTGAATAAGAAGTAACAGCAGCGGATGTTTAGCTACATGGAAACAGTGAACGTTGAGTGAAAGCAACACAAAATGTGGAAGATCGACTCAATTATGGGTGGTAATGTGACTGCATCAAACTCTGACTGTGTTGTCAGTACAAGTTTCAGAGGTGTGTTAATTTCTGCCCCTTCTCGTAGATGGTAAGGCGCTAGCAATTCGTAGACGTACCCGTAGAGTGTCACGGTAGATATGAATAGTAACTACCCCATTCGTGATTCGCAACTGTTTTTTATAAGATGGTTGTAAATTACAAAAGGACGTAATAAACAGTGCTTAATTACGGGATGAAACAATCAAGAAAATGTACTTTTAAAAAAAAAAAATTAAACATATAAAAACCAGTGCCAGTGCAAACCATTAGTTGCTTAAACACAAGAACCATGACTTCCTAAAAAACGAAATTGAGATTAGAAAAGAAAAGTTGAAGCAAAAACGATGAATAATTCTTGCTATTAAAATCAAATTTCGGCATTGGCGCCCCCGGAGATTAACCTTCCAACTGCAGACGCCAGCTCTGTTGTAATGCGATAGTGTTAGTGAAGACTCCAACTACTTAGAAAAATGCTACAATTCTCTTTTCATAAGACCGCTTCCTGTTACTTCATATTCAATGGTGTTTCACATAAACAATGCTCTCGTTTGCCGATCATTCACCAACACGGCATAACACATCAACTAGGCGAACATATCATCTCGAGGTTAAAGATTGCGAGGATAGTGTCACAAAGAAGAAGCAAAGTCATTGCGCTTATGGTCTCACTGATCACTTATACCAAGATTGGAAACCTTGCTGTCAAAATGACATTTGCCTACAAGCTAGGGGAGCAGGTTAGCTGTAAGAGTATGCGTGTAATACAAACTTAAAGACACTGGTTAGCTGTAAGAGTATGCGTTTTATTGTAATAATGATACAATTGCCTACATAATAAAGCAAGTTCTGCTGCCAAGAGAATGTGTGTTATGAAAAACAACAAACTCTTATGCCGGTATTTGGAGGGTAAAACGTAGGGTCGGTTTCCCAATCTGTCTAATACGTGATCACTGATGGTAATCTCATTAGGCGTTACGTCTGATAACGGAATCACTTATAAGTTTCACCCAACTCTGCAGGCAGGATAACGACGAACTTTATAAATACCACTCCACAAATTCTTAGATCCATCTTTAGACGTAGGCTAAGTTTTTATCTCAACACCCCAACCCGGCGCGTATCACCTTTGGACAACAATAATGGGATATTTCAACCGTAACGAAGATAAATTTTCTACTATGCGGGAGAAAAAAAATAGAAGATTATTCCGCCAAAGGTTTTAAATGAACACCCCCAGTAGACAATAGAAGCGATAAACAAGGAAACCAACTGCCTGCTTAGTTAAACGACACAGTTGCATTTGTCCAAATCACGTCATTCGATAATTTATGTTAAAGTGATTCTTTTTTTATTCTAATTACATTTTAATTTTTGCTCTTCAAGATGCCAAGAAGTAGTTTTAAAACAAATTCATTCATTCATTCATTTGTTTGTTGATTCTGATTGATTTTTTGATTTAATTTGACGAGAACTTCCCGCTTATGTCAGTTCAGTTGGAAAAAGATGAAATGAGCGCCAAATTAAACGTCAAAATAAACGTCATAAATTTATCAGGTTTTTTTCTGCAGTTTCTGCTTCAAATTTGTGAGATAAAATTCTACGATTTGCAGAATATTTTTCCCATACAAATTTTGACAGCTCATTTCTACCGATAGAAAATTCTACGGTTTCTACGGTTTCTATGGGTTTTCCGCGTTTACGTGAATACCCCTAATATACAGCTACTATTTGCAAAAATCATTTGGACGGAGTTCGAAGACAGAAATATAAAGCTCAGCAATATTCTATTCACTTATGGTATAAGCCATCGGCCCATGGGACATCTTTCCTGAGGGATCAGTTAGCCAAACTCATCAGGACCATTGTCCATTCATAACCTGACATTTGTTATATCGAGACAGGTAAATATCCAGGTACGGTACTCAGATCATCAAACAAACAAACGCTCTCTAGTATTTCACGCAACAATTTTCCTAATAACTTGCCACTTGGCCTAGCATGTGAGGATGGACTCCATCCTAATTTGTCTAAACATAATGTACATTAAGGGCCAATTCGTTTCAACATGTCACCATAAAAACGGTACTCCACAGTAAGGGATGCTGAAGCTCTTTTTTCCGAACAGTCTAATAACGGCATTGGGGACATGTTCCTGTGTTAGCTGCATCGTTCCATCACGCAACACAAACAATTCTTAAAATATAATCTTCCTTACTGTTGTGTGACCAAAGAAGCTCAATAATACGAGGCCTCCAATACTATTTGGCGAGTTCCTGCATCAGGGGTAGAGCTAACCGAAATAAAATGAACCGGTTTTTTAAGAACAGATATATAATGATCCTACAATCACTGTTTGTCTGTACCTTTTGCTCCTTTCTGTACAATGTTCAGTGTCTTATCTTTTTGACCCTGCAAAGTACAGAGCAGGTAAGTGAAGTTGCTTTTGTTTTCTTCATGTAATTCATTGCGTTCATTCATTCCTTCACGTCTTATTATTGATTTATCAACAGCTTCAAAAACCAGCAGATAAGTCATAAAAAACAGAGGAAACAATTGCTGCTTTTGATGTAGATGGTAAGTTCAGTTGTTCAGGTGAAGGTGTATTGGATGAAGGTAAAATTAGTTTCTTAGGAAAATGTCCCGATATTTGAGAGTCACTATGAAGATGAAACGAACTCACGTTCTTGAGTACAAGACTCACCTTGAATTTCGGTTAAGGTAACCATTCAGTTTGGATACAAGTGGTTCGATTTAACTTCTTTTGCAATTTAGTTGTAAGAATCCTGTCAATTCCACGAATCCGCATCTTCCTTTCTGTATTATTTGATCCAGTAAAGAGCTCCACTCTTCTTTTGGTACCTTTGTTTGCTCTTTGACCAGCAACAAAGTTGAATCTGTTTGCATAACACGAACAAAAATCAAAAAGGATCTTGCTAGCGTATGAAATCTTTCTTCTGTTCAGCTGATAGGTGCTTTAGGGATTTAATCAAATTTTTGCATTTCAAGTGGTTGGCTTTTATAAGCTGAATGACCCTAGTGTGTGAAACCGTCGGAAGCGATGATTTTCTCCATACCTCTTCAAGTTTCTGTGACACCCTCACGTCAATATCTAAAAATATTGGTTCTTTTTTTAGAATTTCGAATCGTTTTGAGTTCTGGCAAAAACAATTGTCCTTTTCTAGATTTTGTAATTATTTTCTTTTAATTCATATAATGTTGATTGTTGTCTTTTTTCACTTTTACACTTTTTGTTTTTTATTTTTTTTGGTGTTGTTTTTTTTTTTAGCTAGACGGACTTTTGAAAGATTGCGCCTCTTGTGTTGACATTGGAGCTTTGCACAACTTTTTTCAAGAATGATGTTGAGAAATCGCATGACAACGCATCGCCTTGTCTAAAACCTTTTTTGACATCAAAAGCGTCCGTATGAATTTCCCCGACCATGATGGAACAGCGTGAATTTTCCATTGTCGTCTTACACACGACGGATGAGTTTTTTCTGGGATACCAAACTAGACATTGCTATTATAGTTGGTCTCTATAGACGCTGTCCTACGCGACCTCGAAATCGATGAAAGGTGGTAGGTATCGATTTGAAGTTCCTGGGTCTTCTCCAAGATCTGCCGTAGGGTGAATATATTGAACAATGGTGGACTATCCGTGTACTGAACCCCACACTAATAAGGACCTACCAGGTAGTTGACGACACAGCACCGGCAAACAAGTTCTTATAGGCGATGTTAAGGAGACTATACCTCTGCAGTTGGTGCAGTTACAGGGGATCTCCTTTTTTGAGGATCGGGCATACGATGCTGAGGTTCCATTTATCGGGCATGCTTCCTCCGACCAAATTTTGCAGATGAGCTGGTGCATGCCCCTAACCAAATCATCTCCAGCTGCTTTGTACAGTTCGGCGGATAGCCCGTCTGCTCCAGCGGCTTTGTTCGACTTAAAGTTAGATATCGCTATCTTCACTTCGTCCATGTCGGGTGGGTGAATTGTTGGCCTTCCTGCAACCCAAATTGAATGGTCTGTATTGCTGACGGAGTCTTGGTCGTCATCGCCATTATACAGCTTCGAAAAGTGGTCTTTCCATATCCTCAGCATGACTGCGGTTCAACTACGATGTTCCCATGATGGTATATAAGGGCTATAGGTTTGTTTTCACCTTTTTGTAGAACTTTCGAACCTCGTTCCTGTTGTGACATCCCTCATATCTCGTCCATCGCGCGCTTACTCATACTCCTTTTTTTTCTTTCTGAGAAGTTTCTGGTCCTTCTGGTTCTGGTCATCGTCAAACCAGGGTTTCGTTGTGGTGGACCGTGTAAACCCCTAGCACTTCAGAGGCGGCATCTCTGATGGCTGCTTGGCAGTTTTGCCACTGCTTCTCTATATTTTGTGCTGACAGCAAAGGACTTCTGAGGAGATTTTCGGAGAAACGATGGAAAAAGGATCTAGCAATCTCTTGCGATTGTAGCCGTTTGACGTCGAATTTCCTCCTAGCATTTTCGCGTGGTGGCCTTGATCGGGATATCCGCATTCGTACCTTGGCTACAACAAGGATAGTGGTCCGAGTCGATGTTGGCACCTCGGAATGTTGCGGACATCTTGCATGCTAAGAGAAGTGTCGTGCGTCGATCGCAATTGTGATCAATCTGGTTGACGGTTGATTGGTCATGTTCCCTGGTGGATATCGAGATGTGGGAATCGCGTACTTGCATACCATTACGTCTCGCCCGCAGCGAAGTCGATACCCTAAAATCCGCTATCGGAGGATTAAAAAAAAATGTGTATATCGTTTTCCTATTTTAACCTTCGTCAAGTATTTACAATCACACATATGCATTTATTTCCCTTTTGATATTTGTTTATATTTTATATATTTACAAAAAAAAAATTATAACAAACAACGGAATTTCTTGCTTGCATTTTATGTGCAAGAACTAAAAGTAAAAAAAAAAACAACATTAAAATTAATATATTAATAAAATGAATACTTAACATTATAGCGATAAGTGAAAAACGTTATATTTAATTGTAAATAAAATATTAATATGTAATATTAGCATATAGTAAGTTTAATGAATTAATGAATCATTTTATTTAAAAAAAATCAATCAAAATTAAATACATATATGATTTCAAAAATAATAAAATATTTATATACACATCAAATAGCCATTATTTTGTTAAATGTTGGTTGGGCTTTGGAAGTATGAAATTCATTGAGATCCGGCAACTATTTGCTATGAATTTTAAAACTAGACAATTGGTGGTGTTAAAAAACCTAAGTTAGGATTCATCATTAAAAAACTTAGTTTATACTTGGTTTTTCTAGTTTTCTCTAAGCTATAAAGCTAAGCATGCGGTAAGAGTTGACGAATTTATGGTACTTTAAGGTCCATTATGATGACAAAGCTTCGATTTCTCTTAACCCCCACATACATTGAATGGTTAACCTTTGCATTTTATAAATACAAAAAAAGTTGTTCCTTTAAAAAATTTAAAATAAAAAAACAAATAACATCCCTTGATTCGTGTTGCTAAAAAAAAAAGGCTTATTCATACCTTCAGTGAAGATTAAACTACTTTTTTTTTTTCGTTGACTCTTTTGTACATTTTAAAATATTTAAAACAAAAATCAATTGTTTTCCATTAGTTATTTGAACAAAAAAAAAAAAATAAAAACTAAAAAAAAAAAAGGGGAAACTAACTCTATACTAAATAAATTAAACATTATAGTAACAATCAACAACTAGTAAAATTTAATTTTACAACCTAATTTTATAATAAGAAACGTAATTTTTGGTCGTTAATGAAATTAATAAATTTTAAATTTCATAAAAAATTAAAATGTGGTAAATTAATTATATTATATTTTCGCTATTTATGTATTAATAAATTGAAATTATTATAGTGTACACATACATTATACACATACTATCAAGTGTAAAAGCTTTCCTCTCTTATTCATTCGTATTCGTAAAAATTATAAATGAATTCATTAATTGACGAAAATAATGCAAATAAAAATAAAAACAAAATCAAAAAGAAATAAAGAAATCAAATAAGTGTTTTACTTTAAACTGTGGATTAATGACAGGTGGTAAATTTTGCTGTTTTAGAAGAAAAAAATATCCATGCAATTTCTACTTATTCCCAAGGAAATCTTTTTTAGCCAAATGTTCTTCAGTATATATCTTTATTTTTATTTTTTGCATGAAAATTGTCTATTCGATACTGTTTACCACATGGAAGTCTTTTAACAGCTTGGAGTATTCTTTTTACTGCGATGGAGTTTAAAGACTACTTATTTTAAATGTGAAATGCAGAAGGAATAAAGGAAAACATGTAGGAGATGAGGGAGATGGGAAACCGAGCTGTCAAAATGACATGCACATAAATCATATGTTCACGTTTACTTGCATAGTAAAGAAAGTACAAGGAAGCGCGCTGGTTCAGAGTTAATATCTAATAATGCGTAGGGAACTTCCACAGTCGTTAATTCGGGGCACTGGTCATGTGAAATGATTAAGTCCTACCATAGGACGAGAATAGAGCCAAAAGTAGTAATAGGTTTAGAAAAAAATTCGAAGAAAGAAAAGAGCTTCACAAAAACAACACGAGACCTACAATTCGTTTTTTGTGCTCACGATACATAAAATCCAATAATGCTTTTTAAATGGCAGCGGCCAAATGGGCAGTGTAAGTATTAGTGTTCTTGTTCATTTTCCTCTGACAATCAGAAAAAGGAAGTAGTTGACTCACACTAGTCTATAATTAAGATCACCATTCAAGGCAATAGTTTTTTTATGTTACTCTACAAAGCACATATAACAGAATGCCACACATAAAAAATTATCACATCCTAGAACTATATGCTTAATCTGATTTATGAGCATGTCTAAAGACCTTCGTAAGATATAATTTACTATTTAACTTCAATTATCAACCATTCCTAACATGTTTTATATGACCTCCTCACTCTAACATGCTACGTGGTCACAACTCTATGAGAGATGAACCTGAAGAAGGTTTTTTTGCTGCCTTTGTTTCATCTCATTCTTATATAAACACTTCTAATCTTGGCGTCTATTTCTCGCGATGTACTTGAGACCTACGGAAACCAAAAAAGTAACAAAAATGAACAGTGACGAGGGTCCCTATCATTATTAGATAATAACTCTGGGGTCCGACATCACAACCACCTCATTTTGTTTCTGTAATAATTCAATTTATTTAATACACGAAAGTAAGGTAAATCTACACTGAAGTTTCAACAACATTGCAAGTTAAAAAAAAATAAACAAAAATAAAACCAGAAACAGACGGAGAACTAACTCCTATTTGATTCGTCTGATTTTGGTTTATTTTTAAATTTTATTTTTTATACTGTAAATGTTAGTGGGCATACTTACGAATTTGCCTTGCTACGACACATCCACAATGTCCAGATCCAAGACTGTCCTTGGGCACTGAGTGAAACCCAACTAGCGTGAGAAGTCCGGCTAACCTACTGACATTTTCACTTCATGGAATAAAAGCGTAGTGGTCTCCGCCGCTTACATTAGAGAATGGACTAATGCTTTCTCAATTCTTGCCACAGTATGGCCGTCTCCAACCTTTTTTCATCTATGTGGTTCCAGTTCACGTAAAAACGCATTACATTCCACTATTGTATTTCTTACGATCGAAGTCAAATTTGGACAGGGGGGGTATCTGTTGATTTCCATTCAAAGCATATATCTGGATACTGAACTGAAATCGTTCATTACGGGGATTTCAAAGTACACAATTCTTCCGTTGGCTTCTCCATTCGGGACTGACATACACCCGAAGGGTAGTGTGTTGAAATCTTGCTGAAATTACCCTCACCTTATCTAGCTTGTCACTGGGCCCTACTCGAATATCGCCCAGAGGAAAATACTCTCGACTTGTTTCTTAGTCTAACCATGATAACATACACTATCAATGATTACCGTTATAGGTAGGTCAGACCATAGTATTAACTTACTCTACTTACTTCCATATGGTCGGCAGCTACAATCCTGATCGGACCAGGTCTCTAACCCCAACAAACTTATCAGCTAGTCTCGGTCCCATGGTAACGTTCCAGTTTCGCACGCCAAGTTGTATCGGTCCTCTCCACCTGATCTAATCGTGCCACCCAAAAGGGCGTCGCGTCTACATGTTCTGTTGCGCCGTACTTCCGGATTGGTTTCGAAGTCTCTACGAGCCGGTAGCAGTATTTTCCATATGCTTCACATGAACCAAACACTTCAACGTCGTTGGCCTTAACTATTTCAAGCCTAGGTCAGCTCGTCTCCCTTGATTACAGCAAGTACTTGTTCATTCGGTGAATCTCTCGCTCATTCTCAGGGCTCACCCAACAAAATTCTCAGCAGCTTCCAGGTCCCTTGGTATAAGAACTGCAGATTCGCCACGTCAAGTTGGTTCAGGTCTTACCACCTGTGTGCTCCAACTGAGTCAGCGGTCTTCCTGTTTCTGCGACGTCCTTCCGGATTGGATTCGAAGACTCTACGAGCGGAGAATTTTTTCCCATTCGCTCACACCTGACCCAACATTCTATCGTCAGTGTCGTGTACAGATCGCTACAGTTCCTTGGATTAATTCTTCGTTCCATTCACCATTAAAGCAAACAGGACCAAACATTACTTCAAGAGTTTTCTCTCAAGAAGCCAGCCAAAGCGTTATTCATATACTGTCAGTCATGGTCCACATGTCTCTTCCACCATACATGAAGGACCGGGATGTATGAGGTTTGTTGAGCTGTCACTTTAGCATGCTCGGGATGAGGACCTTTACTACTCTCAAATTGCCTTCTAAGTATCAAGAAAGCAGCGTTTGGAAAGAGTATTCTTCGTATGCATTTCAGCCGTGGTGTTTGATGGCAGAGTTGATTAGCGGTTCTAGGTCGACGAATTTCACTTAATACCTCGAAGTTAAATCTGTCTATGTTGACGTTATCGCTCAAGACGTCGATGTTGGTCAGTATTTTCTTGTCGACAGTAATAAATTGGTTATGACCTCGTTATACGCATAGAACTCATCTTCCAGGCCTCGTCCTCACGGATCACAAACGCTCCACCTGACATGACGCAGTGTTTTCTCCAATTATGTGTTCGTAGCTTTAAATAGTAGATGGACGGGAATATTATGAATGATTGCTGCACTACTAAGGCTGTTGACCATTGGAGCTATGCCATCAATCTATTTCCAAGTAAGTATGTTGAAGAATTCGAAAGAACCGCATGTTATAAACATCCTTTATATTCAAAACCCCCTAACATGCGTAACCGTTAGGTTTCTCGACCAGATGGAGATGCACAAATCTTAGACATTGCTCCTATATAGTTGGTCTCTATAGACGCGTCATAACACGACCCTTGCAATCGAGAAAAGTTGGTAGGTATCGATTTGAAGTTCTGGACCTTCTTCCAAGATCTGCCGCTAGGGTGAGAACCTCATTTGATCGATGCGTGGCCTTTTCAGTGTCTGAAGCCACATAATTGGACCACGTATTTGCAGAAGGGTTTTAACGTTTTCCTCCAACAGCCTACTTCAGAGAATATATTAGAGGTCGATGATGATAGTGGAGACTTCATAACTCTGTAGTTGTCGTGCAGTTCAAGGAGACGACTTTTTTGAGGATTCGGCATACGATGCTGAGGTTTCATACAATCGGACATGCTCTTTACCTCCTAACCAAAATTTGCCCAGGATGAGCTGGTGCGTGCTCCGATGTATCCTTACCAAATCTTATCTCCAGCAGCTTTGTAACAGTCGGCTGCTAGCCCCGTCTCGCTCAGCGGCTTGTTCGACTTTAGATTTGACTATCGCAAACTCTTTCACCATTCTTCCAAGTCGGTGTGCGTGAATTGAACCGCATACTGCACCCAAATGAATGTTTCCGTTATTATGGCGGAGTTCAATTTTTCCATCGCACTATACAGCTTGGAACGTGGTCTTATCACTATTCATCAAGCACAGACTGCAGGCTTCAATACTTCGATATTCACATGATTGTCTCTAGGCTTACAGTGCATACCCAGTTCGGGTTTATAAGACTTCAAGCCTCGTCTTATTGTGACATCCTCTATCTCCTCACGATCGACGGCTTCTCAAGCTCATTAATTTTACTTTCTGTGAAGTACTTCCACTGATCCTCTCTCCTTATTCTGTCGTAGAGGTTCACGAGCTGCCACGTGTCCTTTGCAGCGCGCATTTGTATGCCTATTATTTTAGCTAGCATGTTCTTCGCGGCACTAAATCGTCCCAACCCTGGGTAACGACTGTATGGTCGGCCGATCAGTAACTCACTAGCATTTAGAGGCTGGCAATTCTCTGATTACTCGCTTGGCGTAGCTGGCAAGGTTTCTATCTTTTGTGTCTGGTAGAAAGGATTCCTGGGAGATTTCGGAGGGACCGATGGAAAAGGATACATGGACAATCTCTAGAGCTTGTAGCCGTTTGGCTAGATCTTCGGCAATGTGCTGATCTTATTATGCTAGAGAATTGTCGTACGTCGATAGCAATAGTGATCACTCTGGTTCGTCACGGTAAATTTCATGGTCATTTTGACTGGCGATATCGAGAAATGTGGGGAAATCGCTTACTTGCTACGCAGCGAACGTCGATTAGCTAAAAATCCGTTATCGGAGGTGTTGTCGTGTATGCTATGTCGATTGAATATTCACACATTCGATTTCTTCTCTCCCTGCTAAGAATTAAAAATTTCTAATGACGATTTTGATGTCATAGCTAGGGCAGTGTAATAAGGTCTTGTCGAGGAGCTCAGCTAGAATCATGTCTTTGCCTTCTTCATCCTTTTCCTCTCCGAGGGGGCGTGCCGAGCGCAGATGAGTTGTACTGGTGAATTTAGCCCTTGAAAACCGGATAGTAGTGCCGCGCCTCACTTTCACTGAGATGAAACTCAAGCACCTTCCTCCCTGAGTCCGAGTCCCAACTTCAAAATCAACTCAAATAAACGCTGATTTTGTTCCGGTAGCAGTCAGTGTAGTACCTATCGCGTTTTTTATTTTCGCTAGGCCGCCGAACATTACCAACGCATATTCTTGGGATGCAGTAATAATCCGCTTCATAGCAGTAAGGGCTTCTATGAGTTGTTCGTCTGCACTTGGCCTGATAAGGGACCTCACATTCAAGTGCAAAACCGAAATTCGTTGTCCTTACTCGTTTGATGTTGGGTCGTTCTAACTAATTCCGTCCGTCATCCGAGGCCACTATGTTGGTGTTTCGGAAAATATTCTATTTTAAGTGGCGGGGCGTAACCAGACGCCACGACCCCAACCTGAAGGGACAGGTCCTCTTAGTTTAACTCTCTAAGACGAAGCAGCCGGCAAACGCTCTTTATTGTAGACGCCACCATTGATTCCATCTTGTTCTAAACTACCCTTGAATTATATCCAAGGTGTTAGACTTAGTGTGGACGCAACATCTAACCACTCTTCTTTATGCTGGCCCAACAACTTCCACTGGGGTTTGGCAACCAATCTTCCGGTTGAAAGGTATGGGCACACCGTGTTCACCCACTGGGGAGGTTCAGAGAAGGAGATGTAGACAGTGTTTTTAGTGGACGATTGTGTTCCAACTTGCTGCGTGACCAAGAGCCCAGATAAGGAATTCAATAATAGATTCATTCTGAATTTTTTGTGTCGAGTTGTTCAGTTTCTCTATATCTAATTATTATTCATTTGATGAACGGAAAATGTTTTCTGGACAGGGGTTTATGAATAGATGAGAAAGCAGTTAGGAGTTTCACAGCCAACAAAAAGCATTACCAACAGGGCTGGTCTGAGTTGATTGGTTATTCAGGGGCGCAAAGCTAAACTTGATAGAATCTCATGACTATCAATCGCATTTGCCTCAACTATATTTTCACTATGAATTATTGTTTTAGGAGATGGTAGTTAAAAACACCAAAGCGAGCACATGCACGGTTTTAATGTTAATTTTTTTTCTATAATCGCAGATATCAATTACTATCTTCATTTTCGAACCGTTACAATCTCACAAGTTAATTCTTGCCAAGTTGCGAATTGTATGATACTTTTCCGTAGGTTAAAAATGGATGAATTTTTAACACCAGTCAATATTATACCCAGCTACCGCAGCTAGTCTACATTTTAAGACCATTTTCTTCCAAAGCGAATGTAGTGTTCAAGTTTTTAACCTCACTTTTTTAACCGATTCGCACACGCCTAAGGGCCTTAGTCATGTTTTTCAAAAGAAATTCTATGAACATTGAACAAGCAGTTAAATTCATGGTAAGCACAGTATGCATTGAGGAAAATAAATAACCCTTTCAGCTCTAAAAATTCAGTAACAGAAAGTGTTCTGAACAAAACCAAAATCCTAAAAACAGTTTGAAATACGAAGAGAAGAACTATTCCAAAACAACGTGCACACACCTGGGAACCACGGAATGAAGCGCCCTTACTATCACCAACAGAAAATCATAACCCCTGAACGTCGATGCCCCCACAGTCAACGTTTGTACAGCACAGGACCTCCAAAAAATGCACTACAATGTACAAAAATCTTGAATCATCAGATATTTTAGTTGCTTCGCTCACGTTACACTGTACATTGTGCTAAAACCGCATTCATGTACTTCTTTTCACATAGCGGTGAAAGTAGCAAAACTGATTTTTAATTTTTAAAAAAAATATTCATAACAATGCCTTAGCACCCCCCCTAACGTAAAATGGGCCGCATTTACAAGACTGGAACAAAGAAGGTTCATGTATTTCAAACAATTTTAGAAAGTTAGAGGAAGGATACAGAATTATCGCACAGCTACACATAAAAAAATAGGTCATAGTATGAACACCAGTAACAAAGAAATCCACAATTTTACATTTAGCAACAGCCGACTAAAAATCTTTCAATCATTACAAGTCGATTAATTTGTTTTTATTGGTCAAATTGCAAGGGAACAACTTTCATGTGAAGAAATGTAGGTGTTCGGCAGAGTGGGAATTTTGTTACCTGATTTACGACAATTTGATAGGTCGTTGGTTAGATATATAAAACTCCAGATTCTAATCAAAAAGACAAATGAATTAACAATAATTGATCTTTGATAAATCACGATTCCAAGATGCAACAACTCGCCGCTAATATTTCACTACACACATGACTGTCTTCCAAAAACAAGTTTATATTTGCACAAAATCGCGCGAATTTGAATCACTATAAAAATTGATTTTATCGCAATCTAAGTTTAACTATCAAAAATCGCGCGAATTTTTCACAATAAACTTGACTGCTATTCAAATAAGGTGTTATAGTGAAAAAATCCGCCCGCGATTTATTGCCACTATAAAACTTGATTATTAGAATAGAATTCCCGTCTATAGTGCAAAAATCGCGCGCGATCTTTTTTCACTATAAACTTGTAATGTATTCAAAAACAAGTTTACTAGTGCAAAAAACTTGCGCGGATTTTTTCACTATAAACTTCGACGGCTACAAATGCGTCTTTAAACCTCGATTTGGAGTGCACGATCTGGCCTACGCTAGCCAACAGCGGGATATGCGGAGGGCTTCGCGCTCAAGGGTGTTTTAACCCCTCGAAGTGAAGTGCACAATCTGGCTCGCTCAAGCAAACAGCGAAGTTTATGCTGTTAAAGGCACGACTTGGTACCACGACTCGCGCCCTAGCGGTCGAAACCAAGACTGGGTTATATTTTCTAAACTCAAAATGTCCTAATCGCGAATATTAGAACATCCCCGCCGAAAAATCACAAACACTATACAGCAGTCTGCCCTAGTAACTAAATATGACCATTATCTACAAATTCTAATCAAAAGGTACTATTTTGTTTAAATAATACTCCTAGAAAACATTACATCTTATTCTATAAAAAAATATCACTTTCATGAGCAAAACTTACCTCAATCAAACCATATGCGACCACTTGGCGACTTCAAATTCCGGTTCCCATAAGTACAAGTGAAGCCAACTCAATTCCTCAAGTAAAAAATTCACATACTTTTTCCAATGTAATTCATTTAAGGGAAAAAAATTGCCACAGATCCGTGAAGAATCAATTTCTTGGGTCAATGAAAAATCCCATAATTGTCATGTGTCAATGTCATTGAGCCAAAAAAAAACAAAAAGAATCCCCAATCCAAGCATCTACCGGTTAAAAAAAAATAATCTAAACTTTTCGGCAATTATTTCTTATGTTTAAACATTCTCAAAATGTACGATATAAATCACAAAACTATTTTCGTGCTAGACCATACACAATACTTCAGTATATCCAGTGAAGATTACATTGATTTGGACTTTCTCAAAGGCAAAACATCCGGCGATGTTGCCTTGCCACAATTTGCCAAAAGCCTCTGGACGTCATCTGTGGAGGCTTCTGTTGAATATTGCCGTATAGTTTGGGATCTCTTTCCAAAAGGCAAACTTGTAAATTACTGAATATTCTCGTGCATATTTTGTTCGTTTCCCTCTACATTTCCTTTTTGTTTAGATTCGTTTCATTGTCAGTGATACTGCAGCGCACATTGTCAACACCTGGGGCTTAAGCACACAAAATATGTCTCATGTCCTCAATGCCATGGCCATGGTGGGGGTTCCACAACGAAATACACCTCAATCGTCTGACTTTTCTGTGATCCATGGCCTGCGAGCAGCAATTGAGGCCTTAGCCGAGCCAACATTGCATCAAAGAGAGTTACAGACTGAAATTGGAGAAAACAAAAAAGTACCGAATAAGGGTCGGGTCATATGCATCACATCAGCCCGTGATAATCCCAGCATGAAGAGTCTTGAAGATATTTTCCATACCGTACTTATGCAACAAAATACCTTAGCAACGACGCAAAATAAATTCCTTCAAATTGATCATTGTCATTTGGTAATTATTAATGTTGTTCCACTGAACATGGAGTCGCTGGTCACAAATCGAGTGTTGCGTGATGTTTCTCCAGCACTTTCTACGGAATTACATTCGACAAGTGCTCCGTCTATTTCAAACAAACTAACACATTTGATTTTATCCCATTACAATTTGGCTAGTACCACGGTTACCGGGATTCCCATGAAGGTATTTAGCCTTCGAAATATTCCTCTAAACAGTTATATTCTTTTTTTTTTCTAACACAGGAAGAACAAAACGCTAATTCCAGTGCTAATTACGATGTCGAAATTCTTCATGCAAAGAACGCTCACACTATCATCTGTGGTTCGGAGGCTCTTCTGCCGACTAGTGTTAAAGAAGGCTCTGAGTATAATACCGTTACATTGAAATGGTGTACGCCTCGAGGTTTTGGCGCATCGGATATGCAACCATGCTTGGCTATGCACAGAGTAACTCCAGTTGATGTAACTTCGCGGCCGAGCTCGTGTTTGATTAATTTTCTATTGAATGGTAGATCAGTTCTTTTGGAAATGCCAAGGTAAGTACACAAATTTGGCATAATGTTATGCAAATATTCTTCTTCAATTTGTAGTTAAATCATAATTGTATTGCATTGGCTCCTCAATCAGCAAACAGAATGTGCTTGATTACATTAATGATCCGATTACTTACTTACGTATGGTGGCGCAACAGTCCAGGTCGGACCAGAACCTCATCCAACCAACTTCTCCAGCCAGCTCCGTCCCTAGCTAGCTATTTATCTCCAGTTTAGCACGCAAAGTTGGTTCAGGTCCTCTCCCACCTGTGTGCTCCACCGGACCGCGGTCTTCCTCTTCTGCGACGTCCTTCCAGGTTGGATTCGAAGACTCTAAGACGCGGAGCAATTATTTTCCATTCGCTCAACATGACCCAACCATCTAAGTAGGTGGACCTTAGCTTTTCTGGCTAGGTCAGTGTCGCTGTACAGCTCGTACAGTTCTTGGTTGCCTCTTAGTTTCCATTCTCCATTAATGCAGACTGGACCAAAAATCATTCAAAGAATTTTTCTCTCAAAGCAGCCCAAAGCGTTTTTATAAGATGTTTTCAAGGTTCATGTCTCTGCACCATACATGAGGACCTGGATGATAAGGGTTTTGTAGAGTGTCACTTTAGTTGCTCGGGAGAGGTCTTTACTACTCAATTGCCTTCTAAGTCCAAAGAAGCAGCGATTGGCAAGAGTGATTCTCGTTTGATTTAAGCGCTGGTGTTGTTGTCTGAGTTGATAGCGGATCCCAGGTAGACAAAGTCCTTAACTACTCGAAGTTAAATCTGTCTATGTTGACGTTTGCTCCAAGACGTCGATGTTGGTTGTCCTTTCTTGTCGACAGCATTAACTTGGTCTTGCCCTCGTTAACCGCTAGACCCATCTTCCTGGCCTCCGTCTCAAGGCTCACAAACGCTCCACTGACATCACGCTGTGTTCTTCCAATTATGTCAATGTCGTCTGCGTATCCTAGTAGCTGGACGGACTTTTGAAAGATTGTGCCTCTGGTGTTGACATTGGAGCTTTGCACAATCTTTTCAAGAATGATGTTGAAGAAATCGCATGACAACGCATCGCCTTGTCTAAAACCTTTTTTGACATCAAAAGCGTCCGTTAGGTTTTTTCGACCATGATGGAACAGCGTGAATTTTCCATTGTCATCTTACACAGACGGATGAGTTTTTCTGGGATGCCAAAACTAGACATTGCTCTATATAGTTGGTCTCTATAGACGCTGTCATACGCGGCCTTGAAATCGATGAAAAGGATGTAGGTATCGATTTGAAGTTCCTGGGTCTTCTCCAAGATCTGCCGTAGGGTGAATATTTGATCGATGGTGGACTTTCCGGGTCTGAAGCCACACTGATAAGGACCTATCAGGTTGTTGACGAAGGGCTTCAAACGTTCACACAGCACGGCAGACAAGATCTTATAGGCGATGTTAAGGAGACTTATACCTCTGTAGTTGGTGCAGTTCAAGGGATCTCCTTTTTTGAGGATCGGACATACGATGCTGAGGTTCCATTCATTGGCCATACTTTCCTGAGACCATATTTTACAGATGAGCTGGTGCATGCTCCTAACAGAATCATTTCCAGCTGCTTTGTGCAGTTCGGCGGCTTTGTTCGAATTAAGTTTAGATATCGCTATATCTTCACTTCGTCCATGTCGGGTGGGTGGAATTGTTGGCCTTCTGCACCCAAATTGAATGGTTCTGTATTGCTGACGGAGTTTTGGTTGTCATCGCCATTATACAGCTTGGAAAAGTGGTCTTTCCATATCCTCAGCACTGACTGCGGTTCAACTACGATGTTCCCATGATGGTCTCTACAGGCTTCAGTTAAGGGCGTATAAGCCCTGGAGGTTTGTTTCACCTTTTCTTAAAACTTTCAAACTTCGTTCCTGTTGTGACATCCCTCTATCTCCTCGATCAAGCGCGCGATCATGCTCCCTTCTTTTCTTTCTGAAAAGTTTATGCTCCCCTCTCCTTTTCTGCTCGTAGAGCTTACGAACTTCTCGTGTCCTTCTTTCCAGCGCCGCTTTGTTTGCCTTTTATTTGGCTGCATGTGCTCGCCGGCACTCATCGTCAAACCAGGGGTTTCGTTGTGGTGGCCGTGTAAACCCTAGCACTTCAGAGGCGGCATCTCTGATGGCTGCTTGGCAGTGCTGCCACTAGTTCTCTATATTTTGTGCTGGTAGCAAAGGACTTCTGAGGAAATTTTCGGAGACACGTTCGGACAAGGATCTAGCAATCTCTCTCTCTCTCTCTTGCGTCGAATTCCTCCTAGCATTTTGCGGTTGGCTTGATCGGGGATCGCATTCGTACCTTGGCTACAACAAGGTAGTGGTCCGAGTCGATGTGCGGAATCTTGCGATGCTAGAGAAGTGTCGTGCGTCGATCGCAATGTGATCAATCTGGTTGACGGTTGATTGGTCAGGAGATTTCCATGTTCCCTTGTAGATATCTCGCCCCGCAGCGAAGTCCATTACCCTAAATCCGTTATCGGAGGTGGTGTCGTGTAGGCTATATCGTCCGATTATTCCACCAAAGATTTCTTCTCTACCCAGCTTAGCATTAAAATCTCCATGGACTATTTTAATGTCATAGCTCGTAGAACTTGTCTTTGGTGTCTTCATCCTTTTCCTCAGTGAGGGCGTGAGCGCAGATGAGGCTAATGTTGGTGAATTTAGCCTTGATACGGATTGTAGTGATGCGCTCATTCACTGAGTTGAAACTCAACACCTTCCTCCTGAGTCGAGTCCCAACTACAAATCCACATCCAAATAGACGCTGATTTTGTTCCCGGTAGCAGTCGCCGTAGTAAATGTCGCAGTTTTTTATTTTACGTAGGCCCGGACCATCCCATCGCATTTCCTGGATGGCAGTTATATCTGGGGTGGAATCGTGTAAGGTGATTTGTGATTATCACCTTTGTGACTATCAAATGTGATCACATTTTATTTTCCTTCTATGTAAGGTGATCACTAAAAATTATTTGCAACTTGGCACTACTTCCAAAAATAAACATTTGACGTTTAATTTTTGGAACTAAAAATCCTTTGGTATGTATATGGCAAACTAGCAATCGATCATCGCGCAGTCTAGTTACAAGCTGAGAAAAGTATATTTTTGTACATAAGTTGGTATTGAGAAGAAAAAAAAACACGATTCTCGACAGTACTAGGTATTTCATATACACAGCAGTTGTTGACTCCGATTTATTCATAGCTATTATACATTCAAATACAAATCCAAAATTTGGGGGTGTAATTTGAAAACCGTTTACATATATTGTTTTTCAGAAAATATAAACAATCTGGGTAAACACAAAACAAGCTTTGTATTGGAAGTTCAAACAATATTATTTTATTTCTCTGGTTAACTCCCTTTTTATTCATTTTCTCGCTACCCATTATTTTAATTTTTTTTAAAATAAATTGTACTTGAACAGACACGTTCACTTCTACGAAAATTTTAGAAAAAATACAATAATTAAAAAGCGCGAACAATTTTATATGAATTGTGATAACAAAATAGCTGTCACAAGAAAAAGTATCAAATTTGGTGATTGTCACATGTGACTATCACCTTACGCAGACAAAAATTTGTGATTTGTGACTATCACCGATCACAAATCACCTTACACGATTCCAACCCTGCTTTATAGCAGTCACGGGCTTCCGCTAGGTATTTAGCTGCACGTGGTCTGTTAAGGGATCTAACATTCCAAATGCAAAACCGAAATTCGTTGTCCTTGTCCGTATCCGAGGCTTGTTGGTGTTTCGGAACCATGTCTTCTTTATGTGGCCGGGCAGTCATCTCGACGCACGACCCCAACCTGGAGGGCCAGGTCTTTAGTTTAAGACGACGAGCCGACCAAACCGCTCCTTATAGGCCTGGGCTGCGAATATGTCGTAGTAGCCCTATAAGGTGTTCACTAAGTAGTTCATCCTGACTGGAACTGTAGATTCCATCTTGGGATTTCTTCCGCTGTCGCCTGTTGAAAAGGAAGCATGCTTTAGTGGACGCATACCTCCTCCCCTCTCTCATTGCTGCCGCCAACAACTTGCCACTGGGGTTGGAACCCAATCTTCGGTTGAAGGTACTGGGCACCCGATGTTCACCACGGGGAGGTGGAGAGTAGGAGTTGATAGACAGAGGTTTCTGTGGTCGCTTGTGTCCTCTTGAATGCACGTGTCTACCCTTCGAACATCAAACGAAATAGCTTAAACTCCAGCCAAACTTGTAATCAATTGGCGCCTTCTTTTCTAGTTAAACAAAATTGTGCATTTGCAGTTTAGCGTATTTTTGTTTCTTCTTCAACTATTCTTTTAAGTCGTTGTGTTTGTCATTTCCTAAACTTCAATATTTTGAGTTCAGAAAGCATAAATACGAGTGGGAGAAGTCATCTTCCACAGTTTCTAACTTTACACTTCTAAACCAACCGATAACCTTCGTCTTGACTATCTAAATTTATTAATATTTGTTTAGAAAAACTGGTGGCAAACTAACCAGCCATCTGCTCTCAGCTCGTGGCGGTGAAATATTTATACATGCCTTACAAATTACACGCTCCTGTTTGGAAGATCTTCCGTCGATTTCCGAAGGAACTGGCGGTCGTGTAACCGATTATCGAGTAAGTGATTTTGGAGCATTTATTCGAGCCCATCGATTGTTCCCTCTGAAAGCAATACCCGAACATCCGCCGGATGAAAATCTTGAACGAGCTCGCACCAAAATTTATCGTCGGTCGAGATATTTCCCTCTTACGTTGAGTACAACAATTGCCTACAACGTTCGTTATTTGGAATTTTTATTAAAAAAAATCACAAAAGATGAACTAGACGAAAATGATGTTCTGCAGTGTAAACAAACTATTTACAATGTTCTTGGATCGGCTTCGCGAGGTGAGGCACTAGCATTGCCAAACATGGGAAATAGGTAATTTGGTTTAACAATTCGTGTAAAAAGAGTTTTAATTTTTATGATTTTAATATTCTTGAAGGCTAAAAGGTACCAAAAAGGACGATCAATATAAACTGCTTTGGTCCGAATTGGAAGTTCTTATTCAAAATAGTGGCGATACACCGCAGCACAAATCAATTTTACAGTGTCTACAGGAGTGTCGATCGAAAGGAGTTGAACCGCCAGCGAAATCAGATTCGGAAAGTAGTCGTATGTGATTGATAAACCAGTGATGTACAGAATAATTAAATTTCTAGATTTTGTTTATATTTTTGAACAGGTGATGCACCAAGAAATATTATACGAGCGACAACAGATTCTCCCCTTTCACCTCCGCATAGTATGGAAGGCAATTTCCTTAGCAAGGCCAAAAGAAATCTAGCATCAAATGGCC
This sequence comes from Sphaerophoria rueppellii, assembly GCA_920937365.1. Taxonomy (NCBI): domain Eukaryota; kingdom Metazoa; phylum Arthropoda; class Insecta; order Diptera; family Syrphidae; genus Sphaerophoria; species Sphaerophoria rueppellii. The sequence continues at coordinate 18,812,063 of CAKKXW010000005.1, read as the reverse complement.
ATAGGTATGCAATTCTAGAAAATTGTTTTTCGTTTCCTGTTTAACTTCGCTTCTTTTTTTTCAGATCCTTGTTAGAGATTTTTGTGTCAGCAGAAAAGAGCCAAAGTCAAAAGCGACTGGATTTTACTGGTCGTATGTGCACACCAGCCGGGCAAATTGCTAAGCTTTATCCAGAACTTGGCATGAAGGAAACAGCAGCTAAAGACGAACCGACAGCGAAATGATTTTTTTTTTTTAATTTAGCATATGATTATTTTTAGACATTTATAGTATATCATTGTTCTTATATCAAAATATTTACATTAAAACAATTTTCAACAGACGTATTCATCAACTCCCTCGTTTTTTGTTATATATTAATAGCCCTCCATGGGGTAAGCCTTGACGTGGCGGAGCGGCTTACGGTAACTACTACTATGAAGCTTAGAGCAATGCGATCGCGAAACTTGATTTCGCAGAAGGGCCTCCCATGGTCGACAGGTCGAAGCGGAGTAGGCTGTTACTACCAATTACCCCACAACGAAGGAGTGTTCCCACCAAGGCACTCCCACCGAGGGACGGCAGCGAATGAATTTCTTCTTTGGAATCAACGGTGGCGTCTCCAGTTCCAGTTAGGCCGAACTACTTGGTGAACACCTTTACGGGCTACTTCGACTTATTTGAAGCCCAGGCCGTAAAAGGAGCGGTTTTTCCGGCTCTTGCACTTGGAGTCACATCAAGTGCCTGGTACTCCAGGTTGGGGGTTGTGCGTTGGGGTGACTTCCCGACCACGTAGAAAAAAGTTTAGTTGCGAAGCAACAACAGGCCTCGGAAACGGACGGATACACTGATGACGACCCAAGCAAATGTACAAAGGACAACGATTTTCGGATATGCACGTGGAATGTTAGGTCCCTTAATAGACCGCGTGCTGCCGAACAGTTAGCGGAGACCCTCAACTGCTACAAAGCAGATATTACCGCTATCCAGGAAATGCGATGGGATGGACCGGGCAAAAGGAGGATGAAAAACTGCGACATCTACTATGGTAATTGTTACCGAGAGCAACAACAGCGACTATTTGGATGCGGATTCGTCGTGGGAAGCAGACTCAGGCAAAAAGTCTTGAGCTTCAAATGTGTGAGCGAACGCATCACGACAATCCGAATCAAGGCTAAATTCGGCAACATCAGCCTAATATGTGCGCATGCCCCCACAGAAGAGAAAAAGGACGACACCAAAGACGAGTTCTACGAGCTCCTCGACAAAACATACGAGCAATGTCCTAGTTATGACATTAAAATTGTCCTCGGCGATTTTAACGCAAAGCTGGGAAAAGAGGACATCTTTGGTGGAACGGTCGGAAAGCACAGCCTGCACGACACCACATCCGATAACGGATTCAGGCTGATCGATTTTGCTGCGGGGCGAAATGTTGTGGTAGCAAGCACCTGGTTCCCTCATCTCAACATCCATAAAGGTACATGGAGATCTCCTGATCAATCAACCGTCAACCAGATTGATCACATTGCGATCGACGGAAGGCACTTGTCCAGCATTTTAGATGTTCGAACTTTCCGAGGAGCTAACATCGACTCGGACCACTACCTCGTCGTAGCCAAGGTAGTGCTACGAATATCCGACAACGGCCAAAACAAGGAAATGCTGCAAGAAAATTCGACGTCGGACGGCTACAATCGCAAGAGATCGCCAGATCATTCTCTGATCGAGTGTCAAGTAACCTCTTAAGGAGTCCTATGCCGCCAACATCAAGTATCGAAGACCAGTGGCAACATTGCCAAAGAGCAGTTAGAGATGCCGCCTCTAATGTGCTGGGTTTCACACAGCCACCAAAACGAAACCCCTGGTTTGATGAAGAATGCAGGCAGGCCCATGCAGCCAAGCAGGAGGCATACAAAGCGGCGCTGCATAGAAGGACAAGAGCTGCTCGTGAGCTCTACGAGCGAAAGAGGAGAGAGGAACGCCGGCTTCTCAGGAGGAAAAAGAGAGAGCATGAGAAGCGTCAGATCGAGGATGTTGAGAGAGCCAACAGCAGGAATGAAGTTCGGAGGTTTTACCGAAAGGTTAAACAGCTGGCTCAAGGTCATCGAGCAAGAACCGATGCCTGCAGAGATAAACAAGGGAACATCATAGTAGAATCGCAGTCAATGCTGGGGATTTGGAAAGACCACTTCTGTAGATTGTATAACGGCGACGACGAACAAAATACCGCCGTCAGACAGGAGCCTTTCATCGGACACGATGATAGCCAACAATTCCGTGAACCCGACCTAGAAGAAGTGAAAACCGCAATATCACGGCTGAAATCCAACAAAGCCGCTGGAGCAGATGGACTAGCTGCTGAGTTGTTCAAAGCAGCAGGCGACGAGCTAGATAGGAGCATGCACCAAATCATCTGTAAGATATGGTCAGAGGAATGCATGCCCGATGAATGGAACCTCAGCATTGTTTGCCCGATCCTGAAAAAGGGAGATCCTCTAAACTGCGCCAACTATAGAGGAAATAAGTCTACTAAACAACGCCTACAAGATCCTCTCTGCCGTAATATGTGAACGTCTGAAGCCTTTCGTCAACAATCTGATTGGTCCTTATCAATGTGGCTTCAGGCCAGGAAAGTCAACCATCGACCAAATTTTCACGTTGCGGCAGATCCTGGAAAAGACCTATGAACTCCAAATCGATACCCACGGTTTACCCGATTGGACGTTTAAAAGTACGTGTGGTTGCCAGAAGTTTCGATCAAATTTAACGTATAGACTACAAAGAAACCTTTGCACTAGTTGCAAGATATGCAAGTATTCGTTTACTGATAAGTCATGCTGCCAACAAAAGACTTGACGCTTACACCTACGGCATAAATACTGCATTTCTCAACGGAAAATTATCTGAAGAAATATATATGTTACAACCCGAAGGATTTGATGATAATTCTGGAAGAGTTTGTCGTCTCAAAAGAAGTCCATATGGACTAAAACAAGCTCCGAAAGACTGGAATGCAGAATTTACAAACACTTTAAAAAGACTTAAATTAAAAGACACTGATGATGATCCCTGTGTATTCTACAATGAAGATAAGACTGTTTTCCTCGGAATATTTGTAGATGATGGGATTGTAATCGGTCACGACAAGAAAATGATTCATTTAATACTGTCAGAACTAGCTTGCAATAGCAAAATGAAATCAACTGGACCTTACTTACTTACTTATGGTGGCGCTACAGTCCAGGTCGGACCAGGGCCTCACCCAACGAACTTCTCCAGACAGCTCGGCCCCTGGCTAACTGTCTCCAGTTTCGCACGCCAAGTTGGTTCAGGTCCTCTACCACCTGTGTGCTCCACCGGAGTCGCGGTCTTCCTCTTCTGCGACGTCCTTCCGGATTGGATTCGAAGACTCTACGAGCCGGAGCATTATTTTCCATTCGCTCAACATGACCCAACCATCTAAGTCGTTGGACCTTAACTTTTCTGGCTAGGTCAGTGTGGCTGTACAGCTCGTACAGTTCTTGGTTGAATCTTCGTCTCCATTCTCCATTAATGCAGACAGGACCAAAAATCACTCGAAGAATTTTTCTCTCAAAGCAGCCCAAAGCGTTTTCATCAGATGTTGTCATAGTCCATGTCTCTGCACCATACATGAGGACCGGGATGATGAGGGTTTTGTAGAGTGTCACTTTAGTTGCTCGGGAGAGGACTTTACTACTCAATTGCCTTCTAAGTCCAAAGAAGCAGCGATTGGCAAGAGTGATTCTTCGTTTGATTTCAGCGCTGGTGTTGTTGTCTGAGTTGATAGCGGATCCCAGGTAGACAAAGTCCTTAACTACCTCGAAGTTAAATCTGTCTATGTTGACGTTTGCTCCAAGACGTCGATGTTGGTTGTCCTTTCTTGTCGACAGCATTAACTTGGTCTTGCCCTCGTTAACCGCTAGACCCATCTTCCTGGCCTCCGTCTCAAGGCTCACAAACGCTCCACTGACATCACGCTGTGTTCTTCCAATTATGTCAATGTCGTCTGCGTATCCTAGTAGCTGGACGGACTTTTGAAAGATTGTGCCTCTGGTGTTGACATTGGAGCTTTGCACAATCTTTTCAAGAATGATGTTGAAGAAATCGAATGACAACGCATCGCCTTGTCTAAAACCTTTTTTGACATCAAAAGCGTCCGTTAGGTTTTTTCCGAACATGATGGAACAGCGTGAATTTTCCATTGTCATCTTACACAGACGGATGAGTTTTTCTGGGATGCCAAAACTAGACATTGCTCTATATAGTTGGTCTCTATAGACGCTGTCATACGCGGCCTTGAAATCGATGAAAAGGTGGTAGGTATCGATTTGAAGTTCCTGGGTCTTCTCCAAGATCTGCCGTAGGGTGAATATTTGATCGATGGTGGACTTTCCGGGTCTGAAGCCACACTGATAAGGACCTACCAGGTTGTTGACGAAGGGCTTCAAACGTTCACACAGCACGGCAGACAAGATCTTATAGGCGATGTTAAGGAGACTTATACCTCTGTAGTTGGTGCAGTTCAGGGGATCTCCTTTTTGAGGATCGGGCATACGATGCTGAGGTTCCATTCATCGGGCATGCTTTCCTCCGACCAAATTTTGCAGATGAGCTGGTGCATGCTCCTAACCAAATCATCTCCAGCTGCTTTGTACAGTTCGGCGGCTAGCCCGTCTGCTCCAGCGGCTTTGTTCGACTTAAGTTTACATATCGCTATCTTCACTTCGTCCATGTCGGGTGGGTGGAATTGTTGGCCTTCTGCGCCCAAATTGAATGGTTCTGTATTGCAGACGGAATTTGGCTCGTCATCGCCATTATACAGGTTTCAGTTCGGGGTGTATAAGCCCTGGAGGATTGTTTCGCCTTTTTGTAAAACTTTCAAACTTCGTTAATGTTGTGACATCCCTCTATCTCCACGGTCGCGCGCTTCTCATGCTCCTTTATTTTTTTCTATCTGAGAAGTTAAAGCTCCTCTCTCCTTTTCTGCTCGTAGAGCTCACAAGATGCTCGTGTCCTTCTTTGCAGCGCCGCTTTGTATGCCTTTTGTTTAGCTGCTTGTGCTCGCCGGCACTCATCGTCAAACCAGGGGTTACGTTGTGGTGGACGTGTAAATCCTAGCACTTTAGAGGCGGCATCTCTGATGGCTGCTTGGCAGTGTTGCCACTGGTTCTCTTTATTTTGTTCTGGCAGCAAAGGACTTCTGAGGAGATTTTCGGAGACATGATCGGAAAAGTATCTAACAATCTCTTACGATTGTAGCCGTTTAACGTCGAATTTCCTCTGCTACAACAAGGTAGTGGTCACAGTCGATGTTGGCACCTCGGAATGTGCGTGTCGTGCGTCGATCGCAATTTGATCAATCTGGTTGACTTTTGATTGGTCAGGACATTTCCATGTTCCCTTAATAGTCCGGGAGGCGACCGTAAGATTACCTACCTCATAAGCAGAGTGGAAAATTTAGCCACCGTCTAATGGTAAATGACATGAAGTTTTCAAAACCGGTGGTCGGACAGACTTTCCCTGGGCCTTTTGGCGGCTAAATGGGACTTCCGGTTGCGTTTTTTGGTGTCAGGTTATACCATGAGGTGAGTGGAAAAAGTAAGTAGAAGTCAATAGACATTTCGTCGTAGATACCAAATCATATGGTCGGACAGAAATAACGCGGGCCTTTCCCTTTGTCCGACCATTTTAAAAACGGTATTTTTGGTGACATTCTACCTCATCGGCTGAGTGGGCAAATGGGGTATCAAATGAAAGCTTAGAATGTCTACATTAAGAATCTACTGGTCGGACAAACTTTGAATGGGCCAATCACGAGACCGACCGCATTTTTCAAAAAAAGTCTGTTAATTACTTTAATGTTTTTTCAACTCAGCATCAACATTTTTGGTGTTAAATCTATATAAAATAGGTAACTGATGAATGATATCATAGTTGGCTAATCCAAAAATATAGTTATGGGCTTAAAAAAAACTATTTAAACTGCTTACCACCAGTTTTTGATCATTTTTTTCATAGAAAAATTATGTTTTTTTCTAACACAATTCACTTTGACTGTTTTTCAGTCAACATAAATGTAAATCCACGTATCAAATGCTCTGTATCAAATACGTTTTTTCTCCTGTTCACTGAAAAATCATCGTTCATGAACATCGTTTGTTTTGTATGAAATTTTATTTTGTTCTGGAAAACTTCTTCTTCGACTATAAAAATCTTACAAAAATCACATTTTATAAAAAGTTTAAGTTTTGTGTGTTAATTTGGAATATAATGGCATCTGAACTTAAAAGATTTCGAAAATGATTTAAAAAACTTATTGCAAAACCGGTTGCAACCAAATGAAACTCCTTATTTGAGCCCATTTCTTAAAGACATATTAACTAGATACAGATCTTACCCTTGAAGGACATCATGGTAAAACTCCTCGGTTCTTCATGCAATACATAGGCTTCATGAATGTTTTTTTTCAGATTTTCAAGGAGTATAAGAACGAGTGATTTTGAACTGTATGTTGACTCTATATTCGAACTGTCCAATCTATGCAAGGTGGATATTAAAATACCGTCCGAGCCATTGAAAAAAGATGTAGAATTTATTGACGGCTTCTATTTCATTCATCTCTTGGGGTCGTTAGTATCTCAAACATTTGATAAGATATCAGAAATGATTTTAAAGAGAGTATGTTCCACGGAAGCTCCCATCGATCAAAGATTCTGAGCATTGCGTCCGGAATGAAGTCAATGTCTCGAATTTCACGATTTCGGGACCAATGCAAAAACGAACGGATGATTTCGGTAAATGCCTCAGAAGATAGTTCCTTGATTCCAATTTTGGGAGACAAGAAGGTATATTTAACAGTGGATGAAAAGTGTTTCTCTTATCAACGTCAAAATCAACATATTTCCAAAAGTGAAGAATGTGAATACAGTTGTAGCCATGAAGAAGCCGACACAAGGTTAATATATCACATAAGCAAGTCAAAACCAAATTCAAGTATTATAGTGCGAGCGTCTGACACAGACGTTCTAGTTATTTTACTTGGAAATATGTATAAATTCAAAGACCTGGAGATATGGTTAACAAGTGGCAGCTTGAAAAGGAATGACGTCAATTGCATAAATTGTACTCAACTAGCTTCGACACTGGGAGCAAACTTATGTGCTGCGTTACCAGCATTTCACGCCTTTACAGGCTGCGACTATACGGCCAGTTTTTTTTTAGAAAAGGAAAAGATAAACCCCTCGACATCCTTGAAAAAAAACGGTCGTTATCAGGCTGCGTTTGAGGCGTTGAGTAAAGGAACTTGTTGCAATGATACTGACACCATTCAAAACTTTACTTCACATATGTATGGCCTAAAGAACTGCAAAGTGTAAATGCTGCCAGATATCAAATGTTCCAGAACCTTTATGCTTCAAAGAATACTGCTGTAGGAATTTTTTTTCAAAAATTTACGAAATTTTGACTCCAGTTTGATACCCCCCCTGTTTAAAATCTCTTACCGAGAAAATTAAAAGAACAGTTTTCGTAAGTTCTATGTGGGCGAATGCTACTGAAGCAGATTGCGTCAAAAGTAGGACAGAAGATTTTGGGTGGGTATTGAAAGACGGAAAGTTAATACCACTTTGGTTTCAAGGGGATCCCACCTACTTAATGTTGATGACATCATTTTTAAGGAAAATAAAGAAGAAGAATTCCAATATTTGAGTGAGGAAGATTCTGACGAGGATGATATACTTTGAAACTTTAGATATCAATAATTTATTAATCGGTGGAAGTATGCAAAGTTTGTTTTCTTGTTCTATGTTTATGTTACTTATACCTATTTGTTCGAAAAAAAATGAATTAATTATTTAATATGTAATAAAAATAATCAAAATAATCCTTTGTATGGTAAATTTGTTGTTTTCATTTCATTGTACTGAACAAATATTATTTTCTGTGAAAAAAAAATGATCAAAAACAGATGTGAACCAATTTAAGTAGTTTTTTTTAAAGCCCATAACTAAATTTTTGGATTAGCCAACTATGATATCATTCATCAGTTACCTATTTTATATAGATTTAACACCAAAAATGTTGATGCTGAGTTGAAAAAAACATTAAAGTAATTAACAGACTTTTTTTGAAAAATGCGGTCGGTCTCGTGATTGGCCCATTCAAAGTTTGTCCGACCAGTAGATTCTTAATGTAGACATTCTAAGCTTCATTTGATACCCCATTTGCCCACTCAGCCGATGAGGTAGAATGTCACCAAAAATACCGTTTTTAAAATGGTCGGACAAAGGGAAAGGCCCGCGTTATTTCTGTCCGACCATATGATTTGGTATCTACGACGAAATGTCTATTGACTTCTACTTACTTTTTCCACTCACCTCATGGTATAACCTGACACCAAAAAACGCAACCGGAAGTCCCATTTAGCCGCCAAAAGGCCCAGGGAAAGTCTGTCCGACCACCGGTTTTGAAAACTTCATGTCATTTACCTTTAGACGGTGGCTAAATTTTCCACTCTGCTTATGAGGTAGGTAATCTTACGGTCGACTCCCATACTATAAGGATATCGAGATGTAGGAATCGCGTACTTGCTACCATTACATCTCAGCCGGCAGCGAAGTCGATTAGCCTAAATCCGTTATCGGAGGTGGTGTCGTCTAGGCTATATCGTCCGACTATTCCACCAAAGATTTCTTCTCTACCCAGCTTAGCATTAAAATCTCCAAGGACGATTTGAATGTCATAGCTAGGGCATTGCTCATAGGTCGAGGAGCTCGTAGAACCCGCCTTTGGTGTCTTTTCCGGAGTGGGGGCGTGAGCGCAGATGAGGCTGATGTTGGTGAATTTAGCCTTGATACGGATTGTAGTGATGCGCTCATTCGCTGAGTTGAAACTCAAGACCTTCCTCCTGAGTCGAGTCCCAAATACAAATCCACATCCAATTGGACGCTGATTTTGTTCCCGGTAGCAGTCGCCGTAGTAAATATCGCAGTTGTTCATTTTACGTAGGCCCGGACCGTCCCTTCGCATTTCTTGGGTGGCAGTTATATCTGCTTTATAGCAGTCAGGGGCTTCCGCTAGTTGTTCGGCTGCACGTGGCCTGTTAAGGGACCTAACATTCCACGTGCAAAACCGAAATTCGTTGTCCTTAAATCGTTTGCGTGGGTCGTCATCATTAATTCCGTCCGTATCCGAGGCTTGTTGGTGGTTCGAAACTACAGTTTCTTTATGTGGCCGTGCAGTCACCCCGACGCACGACCGCCAACCTGGAGGGCCAGGTCTTTAGTTTAACTCTACGACGAAGAGCCGGCCAAACCGCATCTTATAGGCCTGGTCTGCGAATATGTCGTAGTAGCTCCATCTTGGGAGTTCTTCCGCTGCCGCCTGTTGAAAAGGAGGCATGCTTAAGTGGACGCATTGCTCCTCCCCCTCTCTCTCTTTGCTGCCGTCAACCACTTCCCACTGGGGTTGGAACCCAATCTTCGGCTGAAGGTACTGGGCACCCGATGTTCACCACGGGGAGGTGGAGAGTAGGAGTTGATAGACAGAGGTTTTAGTGGACGCTTGTGTCCACCTGAATGCACGTGTCTACCCTTCGAAAATCGTATGCACAATATTAGAGTGATTGAGATAAATGGTGCATACACATTAGAGTATGTGCACATTACACATAGAAAGACATAATATAGAGATATAGAGAGGTAGAGATATAAAGTGTGTACACATTACAATACCATTGAAAACATGATTATTTTATTTTTAAGTTAGTTTTATTTAATTTAAATAATTAGTTATTTCGAAAAATAAATACATATATAAATATTAATATTAATATTGATAAATAGTTCTTTTAAATTTAAGTGAGCGCTAATGCACATTTGTTTATATTTTCATTCGACTTGTTATGTACACATACACATACACATTGATGTATGTATATGACTGCAGAAGCTAAACGTAATCGTTGAACATTTATTGACAGTTTGACAATCAATGTACACAATGGGCGCATTCACTAACCTAGCCACTACGTAGTCTATTTTCCACTAGCTTTGTGAATGCGAAATTGCACTACAAAGCTAGTCGAAAACAAACTGTCAAATAATGATAGTTCAGTAATTTTAGGTTTTATCTACCGAAAAATTCCTATTGAAATGCATTTTTGTATACACCTTTATTACAATCAGCGTTGTAGATAATTTTACGAACAATTTGTATGCGTACATAGGTCTCGAGATATTTGCGAAAAAGTGAATTTTGTGACCTTTTCACCCTTATAACTTTTTTATTCGGTACGATATCAACGTCAATTTTTAACACCTTCATGACAACACCGCAATAAAAATGTATCCAAAAATTCAGCTTCGGAAATTTTCCGAAGATTTTTTTTTAATGCCTAAAATGACTGGACTATGAACAAATGATGCAAGAAACGGTTGCTTTTTAAAATTTGAAATTGAACGTTTGATTCTTATTCAACAACTGATTATGAAATGTCAAAATCTGCCAACTACCTTTGAAGTCGAAATTTTTACACTACGTCGGAAAGGAAATTTCAACTCATTTCTTAGTTGTGTTTGGCCAATCAGAATGAGTTGAATACGTAGTGACTACGTTAGTGAATGCGGCCAATATGTAAATCGGATTTGAACAAACTTTTTCACGACTACGAAAACGAATCTAATCGTAATTCTCTTGTAATTTTCTTAATTTTATTATCCAATGTTTTGTCTTCGTATTCGCATATGTAGTGATGTCTTGATGTACACTCTTGTCCATAGTAGAAATACGAATGTTTTGCAGGATTATAAGATAGTCTCAAACATCTTCCATGTCCCTTAATTTCCATGGTATTGTTCAATATCTCATTGGACTCTGTCTTATTGCCACTTCCACCATTTTCGTTCTCTTGTTGCAAATTATTAGCAAGCGATGTTAAATTCATATTAGGATTCACTGGTTTGGCTGAATTAGCCCAAATCCAAAGTAAACCAGGATTTAAACCACCAAGCCAGAAATCATGACCCCGATGAAGTTGTTGGTTCAGCAAATGAGCTATCAGCTCTTCGTTCTCAGACACCTTTTCGAACTCGGCTAGGTAAGAGTTGGCCGACTTACACGCACTATTCGCCGTCTTCCAGTTGACCTGTTTATCGCTGTTAATAAAGTAACATGCGTCACTGATACGAGTGAAATTCATTGGGCATGGATCGCGAACTTGATGCAAAAAAAGCAAAAAAAAAAAAAATAATGAAAGCCACGTTTAGATAACGCATACCAAATAAAATACCTTCTTTTTGGTTGTTGCCGGCCATTAGGTAGTATATTAACTGCTCTGATCTTCGCACTCGACTTTCTAGGTAATCCACACGATAAACGAGTTTTTCGATAGCACCAAGGAGATACAAATCATTTTCGGATACAGCACGAATATGCTGCTGTTGTGGATGAACTTGATGATTAGGCTGTTGTATTTGACCTCCAAAGCCCGATGGCACACCAGCTTGCCTATGAGGAGGATTAATCACTTTTGCTGGTGGACGCATGTGTGGTTCCAACTCCATAGCTTCGCCAATTCTCTTTGTAATGTACATATTTGTCATAGGAATGTATCGATGGTAGTTTTGATCGCTGACAAAATTCATTGGTGTTGATGGATTTATCGTATTTACATTATTTAAAACAGGATTCGGAAGAACCTTCGGTGTTCTTGTTGCATTTGTTTGATGGCTAAAATCGGTTGTTATTATCAAATTGATCACAAAAGAGTTTCACTTTCATTGAACAAAACTCATGACTTCATACCTCAGTGTGTATTCCTCAAGAAACCTTGACCATACCATTTGTTGATCGTTATTTTCACAGTGTTCGGTTGTTGTTGGTTTTATTGCATTTTCATTTGTACGCTCCAAGTTGTTACATAATGACTGTTGAATTAAATGTATGCAAATTGTCACAAGGCCACTGAACAATAACTTATTGGATGGATTTTTCGGTTTCATTTTAATGAATCATCAAATAATAATTCAGAATGCAAAATTATAGCTTTGTGACCCGGAATTAAGATCGTATTAAAATAAGTAAATCTCAAGACTAAATTGTCTCTTCGGTATAACATGGAAGACTATCGTGTTACTACTGAGGCAAGTAACTTTCTCCAACGAGTTGTTGGCGTCGCGAAGCGTCGTCGACAATGTTCCACAACGTAAAGAGTTGAATATGTTTAAATACTGTTGTTGTTAATTTTCATTTTATTTATTTTCTTCAACGGCAATATACTTTGTACATTGTGGAAGGCGACGCACAATCAGTTTATATATGGTTGGAAGCAAGTACTTTTTGTCGACATATAAGATTATACAAAAACGCCCGTTAAGATACAAATTGTCATATTTTTCAATTATTTAAGGCCCATTTGCTGATTGATATTTGATATTTATTATTTGAAAACAACTGTACATTAAGATTAACTTATAAGAAGTACAGGATTTATAAAATTACTATTTAAGAATTTTTTTTTATAATTAGCACACACTCAAGGGGTTTTTTATGCCCTTATTATGCCAGAGACACAGTGAGTGCTTTAGGAAAGAGGAAAGGGATTGGAGAGGAGGTGCCGGTGAACATTGGTCTTAAATTCCTGAACATTGCAATGATTTGGAAAGACAGAGTGTGGAAGGGAGTTCCACATTCGCGTAGTACGGCTAAAGAATGATTCTCTATACTTCAGGGTACGACCGAAGTTGGGCTCAAGGGTGAACTGATGGGCATTCCTGGAGGCGCGGGTAATACGGTTGAATATAATTAGAGCAAATACCGTTGAAGTAACGGTAGAATAGGGTGAGGCATGAGACATTACGGCGATGTTCGAGAGATGTAAATGACTCAACGATGGTATGATCACCAATCATCTTGAATGCTCTTTTTTGGATACTGTCCAGAAGACTTATAAAATAATTAAATAATTTCAACCAATCTTTTATCGATTCCCCCGCCGTTGTGGATAAAGATTTTTTTCAGTATTTACGTGGCTGTCCACAAGTATTGTTTAACAACATCTCAGTAGAGACTGATGACATTATAAACATTCTTTCTCTTCTGAAAGATGATTTTTCGAGTGGTCCAGATGGTATTCCACCTGTTGTTTTAAAAAAGTGTAAGTCTATCTTAGCATCTCCCCTCCGTTATATTTTTGAACTGTCTTTAAAATTAGGAAAATTTCCATCAATTTGGAAAAACGCTTATATTATACCAGTCTATAAGAAGGGAGATAAGGCCAACATCGCCAATTATAGACCAATATCTAAGCTCTCCTGCATTCCTAAGGTGTTTGAACAAGTTATTTGTGAAAGTTTGGCATTTCATTGCAGGAACATCATCTGTCACCAACAGCATGGTTTCATGCAGAAACGTTCTACTGTCACAAATCTTCTTGTTTTTATAAATCAATGTGTAAGCACTTTGGAATGTGGTCAGGATTTTGTGCTTTGCAAAAACGAGCACAAAATCAGTATGGCGTTAGCCGTGCGAATAGCAGGTCATAGGGGGATGTACGCTTGCTTTTCAAAATAAATCAAAACAGGAAACAGTGTTGTAGTATATTTTTTTTAAGGGGATTTCAGACAGGCACCCTTTGGAGTAAAAAAGCTCTCCCATAGGCCTGTACTGCAGATTTGTTTTGGACGAAGTATAAATGCATATGGCTTCCCCCCATTTTTCATCACTTGGATATCCTCTTATCTCGAGAATAGGTCTTACCAAGTAAAATTCAGGCATTCTATCTCTAAGTCATTTTTTGCTAATTCGGGAGTTCCTCAGGGTAGCCATCTAGGACCTCTACTTTTTAATTTAGCTATAAATGATGCCCCGTTATGTGTACGTAATAGCGAAATCCTCATCTTCGCAGATGATATGAAGATTTACAAAAACATCTGTTCTAGTAATGACCACATTCTTCTACAAGATGACATTAATAGTTTTGCATTGTGGTGTGAGAAAAATAGTTTAAACCTAAATCCAATAAAATGTCAAACAATGACCTTTTCAAGGAAGCGTGCACCGTCTTCATATGACTACGCTATCTCACAGCACATTCTAACCCGTGTAACTTCCGTAAGAGATCTTGGAGTTTTCTTTACCCCTAAATTAGATTTTTCTGTGCACATTAACAACATCGTGAATAAAGCAAACTCAATGCTTGGATTTATAAAGCGTTGGTCAAAGGAGTTCCGCGATCCAAATATAACCCGCGCTTTATATTATTGCTATGTTCGTCCTCACTTAGAATACGCTTCCCAAGTTTGGTCACCTCATTACAATATTCATATTGAGAGGCTAGAATCTGTTCAACGAAATTTTACTCGTTTTGCCTTGAAAGGTATTCTATGGAGTGATCCTTTGAATGTCCCCTCTTATGAAAACCGTTTGCTAACTCTCCAAATGGAAACATTGTCAAGTAGACGAAATAACAATGACATGGTATTCTTCCATCAAGTTATTACTGGTGTAACAGATGCACCGGAATTACTTGGCGCTATATCTTTCAACCATCGGGGTGGCGGTTATAATTTTCGTAGGAAGCACTTGGTACATGAACCAAAACATCGTACCAACTATGGTTTCTATGAGCCCTTGACACGTATGAGTAGGCTTTCAAACTGCAACTCAGACTTATTTGATTTAAATATAAGTAAGAATAAATTAAAGTCTTTGCTCAAGACCAGTGTTATACACTTTTAAATGTTTCTCTGTTTACTTAATGTTTGTAATTATTAGTTATGTATTAATCTGGTTTTGTTAACTGTCTTGTTTTTGTTTCATCCATGTGAGTGTTTGTTATGTAATGTTTGCTTACTAAGGCCGTGTCCGAATTCGATGAATTGTGGTTAAAAATGGATGAATTTTAATCACTGCTGTCATATTTTAACCTGCTCCACAGCTAGTCTAATTTTTAACACATTCCATTCAATGCGAAATGTCAAAATTTAACCAATTTAACCAAATGTCAAGTTTTAACCACTTTTTAACCCAATTCGGACACGGCCTAACAACTAACACTGCACTAAGTGATGAGCCGGTGGTATAACATAGTCGATTATGTTTGCAAACCATTGGTCGTTAGACTGTGCTTGCTATAAGCTCTCTTCGACCAATTCTGATAGTGTACAAAAAAAAAAAAAAGACTTAAGTATGTCACTGGAGCACCAGCCCAAGTTATACTTATGCTTTGGACGTATGTAGGCTTTGTAGATGATAGCCAGATCAGAAGGGGAAAAAAATTTCTTGCACCGCCTTAAGAAACCTAAACATCTTGCGGCATTTTTGGCGACATCGCATATGTGCTCGCTCCACAAGAGGTGGTCTTTGATGCACATACCAAGAATCTCGAGATGTTGGGTCTCATTGATGCAAGTGCCACTCATGGACAGTGGCAAGGGGGGTATGTATCCCTTTGACGATACAAGACAGCATTGTGTTTTCGAAGCATTTAAGACACCTTGTCATTGGAAGGGTAATTTTAGAATAATCTTTAATAAACTTCCGATAAAATCCTGTGAGTCCTAAAAACGATTTAATTTGTTTTATTGTTTGTGGTAGCTTAATTTGTTTTATTACTTCAATTTTTTTGGGATTTGGTGATATACCATCTTTTGAAATAACATGCCCTAAATATTCAGTTTGTCGTTTAAAAAAATTACATTTATCAATTTGAATTTTGAGGTTATAATCTTGAAGTCTTTTGAAAATTTTATTCAAAGAATCCGTATTTTCTTGTAGCGATGTTGAGAAGATGAGTATATCATCCATGTAAACAACACAAATTTTATTTATAAAGTCACTTAGAACTTCATTCATCATCATTTGAAAAGATGCAGGAGCATTTTTCAGCCCAAATGGCATTCGAGTAAACTCATAATGGCCATCTGCAGTCGAAAAAGCTGTCTTGTACATGTCTTTGTGATTAATTGGGATTTGATGAAATCCTTTTGCTAAATCCAGAGTAGTGAAATATTGTGCGTTTCCTAGCTTCGAAAACATATCATCCATATTTGGAATTGGAAACCTATCATCAACTGTTGCGTCGTTTAATTTTCTGTAATCGATGACAACGCGCCATTTCTGGACACCAAAATTATCTAACTTTTTTGGAACCACCCAAATCGGAGCATTATAGGCACTTGAAGATTTAACAATTATACCAGAATCGAGCATTTCAGAAATTTGTTTATTAACTTCAGCTTTGTGCGCTTCTGGATATCTATATGGAGGTTGTAAAGGAATACAAATATCTGGGAGTATTATTGACACAAAATATGAATATGGACAAACATTTGAATGAAAAGTTAACTAAAGCGAAAACTGCGTTGAACGCAACTTGGAAAAATTGCTTCAACAACAAAAACACAGTAGCAAGTATCGGATCTTCGAAACTGTAGCAGAATCAATCCTAATGTATGCAGCACAGGTTTGGGGTGGGTCAGAATACGAAACGGTTGAAAAACTTTTAAGGTTTTATCTCAAAAGAGCTTTTCATCTGCCACCCAACTCACCGAACTACATGCTTATGATTGAAACTGGACTCTCACCACTGTTTATTAAGACACTCAAACTACAAGTTGATTATGTTCTCCGTGTCATGCAGATGCCAGAGCATCGGCTTCCTAAGAAGGTGGCCATTCAATTGGTGCGAAGCAAAAGAGGATTTTATAAGCAATGGGAAGATCTAGCTGAAGCTTGTGGAATAACCCTAGGAATAAATCTAGATGAAACAAGTTCGTGGGGACCTCTATTGGCTTATCAAACAAGTAGACCTTAGACATAGAGCTAAATATGAGGAAGATGCGGCTGGATCTCTTCACCGAATGATTTATAATCGCCTGGACTATTCACTCAATGAAAATAATTATTTCAAAGATTGCAATGATGTCAACACAATTTCCATGATGTTCCGCTTACGAGGAGAAATGCTGCAGCTCAATTACATACCTCATCGAAGTGACTTGCCAATTATATGCGATTTATGTAACAGGAGGGAACGGGAAGATGTCCTTCATTTTCTGGGTGCTGTCCTGTTTTGCGAGAAATAAGAAGAAACATATTTGGAGAAGATACCTTATCTGAGGAATATTGTATATTTTTATTAAACCAAATGAATGTAGAAAAGATGTATGAGTTTCTAAAAATTGCTCTTAAATATAGGAACAGAATTGTTAATGGAGATTTTTAAAAGTCAAACACAAAATTACAGAAACTAAAATTTTTAAATTAAAGGTGTATTTATACTTAACTAATTTTTAATGTTAATTGGATTGTCAATCTGGCAGACGGCAATGCCATGCTCAAATGATTTAATGTATCATCAACCCCTTAAAAATTATAAACCAATAAAATCTAAAATCTAATCTAATCTAATCTAATCTATATGTTTTACTAAATATAGGTAAATCATTTTTAGTTGGTATTTGATGTGAGTATTTTACTACTGCAGACAAATTATCTCCATCAATGTAGAATACTTTTTTAAACTTTTTAATTGTATTGATTAAGTTATTTATCTCTTCTTCATTAAGAACATCAATTTTTAATTCATTAATAATTTTGTTCATATTTGGAATTTGAAAACCATAATCATAATTCTGATTGTTAAAATAATTTCATTCTTCTTGCGTTAAACAAGGGTAATTATTGTCTTGTATTAATGGTAAGCTACAGTGGCGGATCCAGGATTTTGATAAGGGGGTATCTAAATTTTGTTTAAGGGGGAGGTAGACATTTTTTCCTTGAGATATATGCATAATTACCACGTACATACAGGTCACCATAACGGCTGGACTACCGTGTTATAGAAAAGCCATTGGTGATGTCCAATCGTTATGGCAGTGCATATAGTTTGTTCTCAAATTCAAACTGCGCGCCAACCTAGTCGCGATAACAGCGCCGTGCGATTTTTCTTTAAGTTTTTCCGTTGATATTTGCGCCATCTATGAGCGGAATTTTTGCAGATCATAAATGGCAGAACTTTCAAAAACTTCAACAAAATCCTACGAGTTTTGGCGGTGATACCCGTGACCAGAGCAATTCCAGAACGATCATTTTCGACTTTGAGGAGAATGAAAGATTATCTGAGAAACACGATGGATCAAGAGCGTCTCAACGGACTTGCATCTTTGAACATTCATCATCGCATAACTTTGACTGAAGACGAAATTCTCAGAAGGTTTTTTTGAAAATTTAAGAGTGACTAGAACCGTTTGTGGATCATATATTTTTTCTTGATCGGTCATATTGATTATCTTCGTAATTATCTTCTATTGCATTTATTATTCGAAAATAAATTAAAATTTGTGTAAAACATTCAATAAATTACGAATTTTTATTAATAACTTTGTGTTTCAACTTCACCAACATGCGCAATAAAAGCATAAAATTTGAAAGTATATGATCCCATGAGGGTCCGACCCGAACCCCCCCCCCCCCCCCGTGGATCTGCCACTGGTAAGCTAGCTTCTTTCGTAATCAGTTGCATTTTTTCGAAATCAATTTTAGCTTGTAACGGTTTTAAAACATTACATCCCAAAATACCATCAAAATCACCGGTCAGATCTGCTTCAAGCATTTCAATCTTTGTCGTTAATCTATTGAATTCCTTAAAAAGTGGAATTGTGACCTTTGAATTCACAAACATATTTGCTGTAATGGATTTAAGCATTAGAGGGTTTGAAAGATCCGTTTTCAAGGAGTTGTGAAAAATACCTTTTTTTTATTAAAAAGTACTTCACCTGAGTCAACTAATAATTTTATTGGATTTGTAATGGAATTGATAATTATATATGGAAGAAATTTGACGGGTCGAACTGAAAATTTTGTGTTTGCGAATTATGTGAATAAATATTGTCCTACGTTTGGCAATGGTCTATTTCCATTTCTTGGTTCCTGAAATTTTTCGAAAAGCCTGAAGAAAGTGGTTTTTGAAAATAACTCTCAGACAAGTTTCCAGAATTTTGTTTTTCCTTAATATTGCCAAAATTATTTGATCTCAGCGTATTATTTGGCTAACATAATTTGGATGCATTAAATTTGGATTTTTTAAATTTGAATGAGAGTTAATTGGTTGTATATTTTGAATAAAACGAAATTTTTGCAAGGAATTTGGAAAATAACGATAATAATTATCTGTATCTATTAAAATGTCTTTAGCTTCCATGAGGCTGGAGGGATTTTTGCATTGAAGAATTAATTTGGGTTCATTAGGAAGTTTATTTATAAATAGTTTCCAAATCATGAACTCATTTTGCTTACTGTTGAACCATGTTGGTAAATTTATACAAAGACTGGATTTCAAAATTAATTTTGTCAATAAGTTGTTACAGCGGCCTGCAAAAGAAATTAAATATTATTAAATGCATTTTTGAGGCTTAAATTTAATTAAATATGATGCTTACCTTTTGCCTTCGATGTCCATACATTATTCGTGTTTTTAATGTTTATGTTCTGTCAAATTCTAACGAAGATGGAAAGAATAAGAAAACGTTGCGATGTTGGGAAGAACGAGACGAGAGTATGCAATTAGGAAAGGATAATTTCATCTCGCTCTGCAAGATATTGAAAAAAATGAAGAGGAAAATGCGTTCAAGATAGAATAGATTAGAAATTAGGAAGGTTGAACAAGGAAAGAGTAATACCCTATTTTTAGAAAGCGATAGGATAGATAAGAAAGGCAGCGCTAATGATGTTAGGAAAAGAATTAGTTGAAGGAGGTTGAGTGGTTTTCACCAAATTAAATAGACATTTCACTCAGTGTCTTTGTTCCATCAGCGGTAATTTTGATGAGGCGAGGAAACCGTATAGGCTAGTACCATAGTCTATTATAGGGAGTACCGTCATATACCTACGTTGATGAAACATGAGATGATTAGAAGAAAAACCGCCGATGAGTCCACATCGAGTATAAGCATACTAAGTGAAGTGATTAAGCTAGTTAAGCACAGTCTCGCAACATATTCCGTCGCAAATTTTAAATGGTCGAATGTTGAAACATCGACTGACAGTGTATTATATTTATATAAAAACGAATTAAAATTGAAAAGGGGTTAGTTAATGTTTGAAAAGTTAAAGTAGATAGACTAGACAGGAACTTCCGATACTTGTTAGGTGAATTTTCGGGGGCACGAGTTGCAACAACGACGACGACCACGTGCAACGTTGTCGACGCCTTAGTAAAGCCGTCAAGGACTCGTTGCGAAGGAGGATTTTGGGGAAAGGCTCATTTTCGTGGAAAGCCCGTGCCAAACCCGGGTTATACAAGTAACCAAAGTAGTTTTTTTGTTTTTCGAGGATTACAAAGCGCACTCGTACAATAGAAAAGTTAGTGCTATTTTATATTCGTGTAAGGAGTTCATGTCGATCGTTACTCCCTCGCAATCTATCTCGCCCGAAATTCACCCCGCAATTTCTAATCGAAACTAAGTAAAACTAAACTCGTCAGCGAAGTAACGACTTACGAAGCCAAGAAGATCGAGGTCAGACCAAGGAGACCCGCTGAAGGGGCTCCGGCGGCCGATGCGAGTTCCGGATTTTAAGTGTTGTGTTGTCCTTATTTGTTTCTTATATATATTTATCTTTTCGGCGTGATATTTATTGCATTATTTATTAATTTTGTTTGAATACTTTATTATTTTTTTTTTTGATTATAAGATTATTTATTGATTATTTTTATTGAATATTAGATTAAATATTATTGCATATATAAGAGAAAGACGGAATTAGTAACGAGTTGGTCGGAGAACATAACTACAGGTTCACCGTAGGCCTGGACAGTTAAAAGAGCGATAGATAGTCCGAACATCCACCAGTCAGGGGCCCACCTATCACAGAGCTCTAAATAGGTAGGTTCCTGGAGATAAGATTTGACTTGTCGTTGGATTTGGGTTGCGAATTGAGGTTGAAGAAGTCCCGAAAGAGAGACTTTGTGCGCAGGCCTAAGGCGAAGTCCAAGTTTTGGTTTTTTGTTTTTTTTTTTTTTTTTTTCAGGACTGAGGTTACTGTTTTCATCTTTCTTTACTCATCATAACTTAGTCGTCATAGTTTTTATTTGTTAATCATAATAGTTCTGTTCGCATTGAAGGTAAGCATGAGTCGATGAAGAGAGTTTAGTTTTGGTGAGCAAAAGGGGAATCCATCCGCGAGACTTCGGATTCCAGGTAGGGTGGGTGCAGACATCGCTACGCCAACATCGGTAGCGACGGAGGTGAAGCGAAGATGGCTCCGAAAATTATTGGATCGATACCAGCCCGTGGCACGATAAATGTTTTTTTTTTGAAACAGGTGAGGTCCTATCTAGAAGGAAAGATCCTCCCCCATTCCGACGAGCACAGCCGCGCATAGCTAGCGTGCCACTTCCTTTTAGAAGGATGGATCGGAAGGCCCCGCTGCACCTCGGCCACCTCAGTTTCAAAGTCTAAAGTTTTGTCAAACAATTCTGCTATGGAATTTTGAAATTGTAGCATCTTCTCTTTGTTTATGATGGATTCTACACTTTCATTAATTCCACAATTAGCCATCTAAATAGCTTTTATTTCTTCCCATTCTGTTGTATTGTTATTATTTACTAGTATAATGTTAGCCTCATCTTTAATTTTTTGCCTTATTTGCAATTGTACAAACATTTTTGAACTAGGTTCGAAATTTTGACATATACTATTAATAAAATCAATTTGTTTAATAAATAAATTCAATTCTTCCGGTAACCCGGTATAGTTATTTATATTTTTAATCAAATCCAATATCTTAAGCTGGTCCATACCTGATTTTTTGTTAGCTCTCTTTTTATTTTGATGTTTTGAAGTTTTCTTCAAAAGATGAGTTCGTCTTGATGTAAGATGATTTTTTTAAGAGTTGAGCTTGACTGTTGTCTTAAAATAAAGATTTTTCTTCTTCCAGAATTGATGCTTGCTATATTTGCTTGTGAAATTCTTTTTAGTTTTATTGCATCTAATGTTGTTTATAAGCACTGCAAGTTTTTTTTTTGTTTTATTTGAATGCCTTAAGTTCTTTTTTTCTGTTTTTCTTTAATTTTTGCTTTTGTTTTTTTTTATTCAGATTGAAGATTGATTTTGTTGAAGATTGTGGAAGTGTGCAATATGTATGTAACTCTTCGTGTCGAAGCAAATTCAATTGTTTGTAAAGTGCTATAAAGTAAAGACACTGTGTTTGAAAGTAATAATTGAAAGTGTTGAATAAATAGTTTGTGACTGATTTAAATAAGAAGAGAATGAAAAGAATGTACTCAAACAACTAGAAGCTCAAAGAAATGATGTTCGGGAGCAACTACAAACTCAAAATAATGATGTTGTCGAACATCTACAAGCTCAAAGAAATTAACAGAAGCAGGAGCAAGAGCATGTTGTCAAACAACTCGAATCTCAAAGAAAACTATTAGAAGGCAGGTTTGCGGACTTCGAAGACAAAATCGATACTCTCGACAAGCGCGTAGAAAAACAAAATGCACGTTTCGAGAAAATGAACGAACAAATCGAAACCATTACAAACGAATTGGAAAAGTGCGAAAGATGAAAGCTCGAGAACCTTCTGGTGAGTGCTCAAGGAAGAGAGAAGTAAATCCTCCAAGCTTTGATGGTCAGATTCCGTGGTCAATCTTCAAGAAACAATTTAAAGCAGCAGCGTTAACGAACGGCTGGGACGATGACGAAAAATACATTACTCTCACGCTTGCTTTAAGAGGAGCAGATGCTGAACTGCTACAAACCATCCCAGTAGAGAAGATTGGTGACTTCAAATTTCTGGTAAGCGCAATTGAACAGCGGTTTGGAGATAGTCGCATGACAGAAGTCTTTCGAGTTCAGCTAAACAATAGAGCACATAAAAGAGGTGAAACTCTGCAGCAGCTGCAGGCAGGTATCGAGCGATTGGTTCACCTGGCATACCCAAAAGCTGGCAAGGAGATGATGCCGTTGAAGCCTTTGTGAGAGCTGTGGGCGATATAAATCTCCAAAGGGCTATTCGCACTGCCAGAAAGCGAACACTACAAGAAGCATTGGCTTTCGCTCTGACTACGGAAGACGCAGAACAAGCTTCCCAAAACGTGCATCGCGTGAGAGAACTAGAGTTCCAAGAATGCTCTTGTCAGAAGGCTATTTGTGAATGGAGTCAGCGAGACGGACCATCACTATGCTGGAACTGCAATAAGACTTGGCATCTACAGCGACAGTGAAAATTACCGCGAAGAGCAACCGCATGCCAACACTGTGGAAACAGAAGTAATTCAACTGGTGAAAGTAACACCAACAACGTTGCTTCCGAAGCTGTTTCCATCCAGGTTTCCCAAACCAAACGCGACAACAAGACACAAATCTGTGGCTACCATCGACACTGGTGCCACGGCGTCCGTTATGAAGACATGGCTGATGACTCCACAACACCAATAGCTATCGTCTAAAGACTACAACTGGAGAGGCCGCAAAAGTGTATGGTGAGGTACGTCTTAAGATCCGACTAGCAGAGTTTGAATTCTCTCACCTGTTCCTGGTAGCAGATATATGCGACCAGTGTATTGTTGGCGTTGATTTCATGAAAGATCACGGAGTGATATTGGACATCGGGAACAAAGTCCTGAAATATCGAAACATCGAGATTCCGATGATCTTATGATCCACTCGTATGAGACCTCGTTATCCGTGAAAACCGTCATCAAGAAGATCTCACTTTGCCTGCTTCTTCAGAAGTATTCGTGTAAATGAAATTGAGGGGTAAGCGTGGCATCCATTGATACCTCATGGTCGAACGAGCATCTGTAATGTCCTCCCAAAACGTCACCATTGTTAGACTTGTAAAGAACATGGTTCCTGTACGAATACTGAACATCAAGCCTTACGAAGTTAAGCTTAGAAAAGGTGAGATTGTCGGACAATGCGAATCAGTATCAGCAATAACAAGGATAAACGAAGAAGGGTCAAGGCAAACCTTGAAGTGCGAAGAGCTGAGTTCCATAAAGACCAACAGTCTCAAGTCATCTAATCTTGGTCACCAACAACGAGGAACTGCAGAAGGTCTCCTCGAAGAATTTGCCGACATCTTTTTGCCCCGCAAGGGAAATATGGCAGAACACAACTCGTTCAACATCGGATCTACACCGGGGATGCAAAGCCGATCCGTCAACCTGCAAGACACCTTCCGCTAGCCAAACAAGGTGAGGTTGAAGAATACCAGAATTTTTAACTGTAGAACCAATCCACACGACCAATGGAAAATGTTGAAAAAACTGTAAAACAAATAAAAGTGGCAATCTTTTTGAGACATGAAAAAAAATAAAACTAATTTAGCCACATATTCATCTTAATTTTCCATTATAAACAACTGTGTAAATAGTTCAGTCCTCATTAATATACTTTTTATGGGAAGATACAAACATTTTTTTTAGAAAGAGAAAAGTTAAAGCACAATTTTTTGAACCTTCATAGAATAAGCTCTATTTAAAATGGCCGGGCGGGAAATGCCAACAAATGGCATCCAATTCACTCGTTTTTTGGAGTAAATTGTTTTTTACATGTTGCAGATCCGCAAAATCAAAAAATGTATGATGTTGTAAATGGTGACTGCACCGAATAAATACAGAAATACAAAAAACTTGCTATCAAATTCATCTTTAGTAAAAAAAAAAAACCCTAAAATTTACTCTGAATACACGTCGTAAAAATTTATGCAATGCTCCAGCGACTTTGAACGCCTAATTGAATGCGTCCTGCAAGAAGTCACATGCAAATCTTGCCTGGTCTATTTGGATGAAGTCATTATATACGGAATAACCTGTGACGAAGACTGTACGAATCTGAGAGCCTTGTTTCAAAGACTTCGAGAAGCTCAATTCAAGCTCAACCCAGCAAAGTGTTCACTCATCAAAACCGAAGTGAAATATTTGGGACATATAATCTCATCCCTAAGAGTTAAAACGGATCCTGATAAGGTTGAGACCGTAAAGAATTAGCCAACACCACAGGACAAGCATCAACTCCGAAGCTTTCTGGGTCTACTATAGGCGCTTTGTCAAGAATTTTGCTGAGATCGCCAAGAGTCTACACCAGCTAACGGAAAAAGGAAAGCAGTTTAAATGGTCAGGTGAGAGCGAGCGCAGATTTCAAAAGTCCAAGCGACGCTTGTGTAATGCACCAGTGCTGACCTACCCGACTCCCGGAAAACCGTTCATCATTGATGCTGATGCCAGCAATTTCGGGATTGGTGCTGTATTGTCACAGGTATATGATAGGGAAGAAAAGGTGATTGTCTATTACAGCAAGGTACTCTCGAAGTCGGGAAGAAACTATTGTGTGGCCAGAAATGAATTTCTTGCACTGATTTTGACAACAAAGCACTTCCATAAGTATCTCTATGGACAGAAGTTTCTTCTCCGAATCGATCATGGAGTACTGACCTGGTTTTTGAATTTCAAGAATCCAGAGGGCCAATTGGCCAGATGGATTGAGGGGCTGCAAACCTACGTTTATGAAATCCAACATCGGAAGGGGAAGCTTCTCTCAAATGCTGATGCACTGTCTCGGAGACCATGCAACAAGCCTGTAAGCATTGCAGACGCCAAGAAGAAAAAGAAGTGGTTACTGTTCAACGAACCAGAGCCGGTCCCATTTATGGCTGGAGCAACGACGAGTTGAGGAAGGATCAACAAGAGGACCCATATATCGAACCCATCCTCGCAAGAAAGGAACACCAGGAAAAACTAGAATGGGCTTATATCTCCGACAGACGTCCGGCTCTGAAGGCCTATTGTGCACAATGGGACTCGCTGCATGTCCAAGAGGGTGTCCTTCGGCGTAAGTGGGAATCAGCAGATGAAGAGTCTCATGTAATCCAGCTAGTCTTGCCGAGATCGAAGGTTATAGACGTTCTGCGAGAGATGCATGGAGTTTTGTGAGACCATCTAGGAGTAAACAAGACGCTAGAAAAGGTTCGACAGCGATTCTACTGGCTACATGCAAGAGAAGATGTCGAGAAGTGGTGCCGAAAATGCGATACCTGTGCTGCCACCAAAGGCCCGAACAAAAAGAATAACAGTCAAATGCAACAGTATAATGTCGGAGCACCCTTCGAAAGGATTGCAGTAGACTTGGCGGGTCCATTTCCGGAAACAAATAATGGAAATCATTATATTCTGGTCGTCATGGATTACTTCAGCAAGTAGCCTGAAGCATATGCCATTCCAAACCCAGAAGCCAAAACAGTTGCAGACAAAATTGTGTTCAACTGGGTGAGCAGATTCGGCATTTCATTAGAGCTGCACTCTGACCAGGGTAGGAAATTTTGAATCAAACATATTCCAGAAAGTTTGTGGGTTTCTTCATATCAAGAGGACGGGAACAACACCACTCCACCCACTATCTGACGCACGGTTCAACCGTACCTGAAGGAACATCTTTGCAAAGTTGTGAACGACAACCAGCGAGATTGCGATAGCACATTCCTCTGTTTTTGATGGTGTATCGAAGTGCAAGGCATTGCTTAACTGGTCATACATCGTCTGAGATTTTGATGTTAAGGAACATCAGACTGCCAAGCGAAATAAAATTAGGATGTCCCACATCGGCTTGCGCCGAGGACGACTACATGGATGAACTTAAAGAAAGACTCCTTCAGATCCACGACCATACCAGGAAAACAAAGATGTTCAGTGACCGAATGACGACACGCTACGATATACGAGCGACAACAACAGATTTCCAAGTAAGAGATCGAGTGTGGCCTTACAATCCCCATCAACAAAAACTTCAACGGGACTGGGAAGGTCCATATACAGTCATTACAAAAATGAACGACGTCGTGTACCGGATACAAAAGTGAGTCAGAGGGAAACCTAAAGTTGTACATCATGACCGGCTACATCGCTACATTGGTGATGAGAATGATGGATTTGTTCGGATCGATCAATCATAAGGAGGGGGCTATGTAATATGAAAACACTTTATATCTCTAAATCTCTATGGCTCTGTATGTCTATCAATATTATTGTAATGTGTACACACTTAATATCTCTACTTCTCTATATGTCTATCTATATGTGTACATACTGTAATGTGTATACACTATTTATCTCTGTCACTCTAATATTGTCTAATTGCTGAATAGCTTTGTAGCAAAAGTTTTATTTGTAGTTGTAAGTAATTGTGTATACACTCTTTAGAGTTTTCCGTACACTCTAGTGGTTAAGAGGAGAACTTCGTTAAGCATCGGGGAGAACCTAGTAGTTTCTCGAACCTATTTGAGTTATATAAATACCCCGTTGGTGGCGAAGCAAAATCGATTGTTTCTGAACTGCTTTAAAGTAAAGACACTGTGTTTGAAAGTAATAATTGGAAGTGTTGAATAAATAAGTTTGTGAGTTATTTGAATAAAGTGAATTTGTGTTTTATTTGAAAAGTGAATAAGTTTTAATTGTCGGACCAAACCGAATATTACAATATATTACTAAAGATTGTTTAGATATTTTTACACAGACAAGTTCTATAGACAAATTCATTGGGAAAACTATTTTTGCTGAACAAAAACTATTTCGTACAGCAAAGAGGACTTCCCCACCAACCGAATCAATGATATCGTCAAGACGATCTTTACGGGAAACTACAAACTTAATCGAAGAGTTCTCTGTCTAAAAAGTACGAGCGAAAAGATCGTATGGCAAAGATTGAGAATTTTGAAAAATTGTTGCAGTTTTACTACGAAGTCCTCTTACATTTTGGTAGTAGAGGGAGAGTCTTTGCAGTTTTTTGAGACCTGATTTTCAAGGACTATTCAGAATGGGTTCAAATAAAGAATTGGGAACAGTTATTTTAAAAGACGCTATAAAACTGTTATGTTTACTTATATTAGAACATTTGATACTTGATGAATCTTTTATTACTTTCGAGGCAACCAAATGTTCTATTACGTCTTTAGTCTCAGTTTCGGGTGAAAGACGAGAGATAAAGATAGATTTAGGCCCAGGTACTGAGGTTAGAATATTTGGGGGAGAATTGCTAGTGGCAGGAACGTGAAGTGAAGACTCAAATTATCCTTATCACTAGAGGCGTCAGAGGAATTTGGTACAGAAGACCCTACAAGTGTATAAACATCCATAATGTTGATTTCATGATTGGGAGGAGGTACCGGTTCGGATATTCTGTCTGTATTACCACCACTTTCATTGCTTCTTGAAGAAGATTTTTTGGAGCCACAGAGGAAGTAAATAGATTCTCTATGTTGTTAGCCAAAATCAAAATACTTGTTGTTTTCCCTTCATGCCGTTAATTAATTAATTTAACGTGCTGATTACATATGTTTCAATTAGTTTTAAAAGTCAGCGGAAAGGAGGAGAATTTTACTATTTCAAAGAATAGATTCTTCTTTGCCTTCCTTTGATTCTTCATATTATTTGATGTTTTAAAAATGATTGTTTTCTGTTTTCAAAACTATAGTTTGTTTTTTTAATTACATTTAACTAAATTCTTATAACAATTAAACAATCTTGAGTAAACAAATAACGTGCATCCACCTTAAATCCAATCTACTACTTATTTCTACGCCATTTTAGTGATTCTGTTTCGCACATACCTTTGTACATAAATTTAACAGGTATGTCGTTTTTCATTGGTCTTTTTTTGACGTTTCTTCACCTACCTACAATGGATTCTTCGGACCATTGTATATGGAATCAGCTAGTATTACCAAGAATGGTGTTTTCGATATTTTGTGCTACATCAAACCCAAAAAGAATCCCTATACCAAACTTTGTAAAAAAAAAAAAAAAACAGTACTGTGCCAGGTCTCAAGATGGCACCACAATCGATTGTCAGGTTGCAGGTACTAGCTAGATAGAAATACAATGGTCAAACCCATTGTACATAGAATCAGCTAGTATTATCAAGAATGGTGTTTTCGATTTTTTGTGCTACATCAAAACCAAAAAAAATCCCAATACTAAAAGTAATAAAATATCACTGTGCCAGGTCTCAAGATGGCACTACAATCGATTGCCAGGTCGCGGGTACTAGCTTAATAGAAATACAATGGTCAAACCAAAGATTAAATAAGTAACAAGATGGGAAACAAGGCTGTCAAAGTGACAGTTGCCTACAAGCTTCGGACCATAGTTACTGTGAAAGTATGCGTGGTTTTACCAATACTATCACAATTTGGACCATAGTTTTTGTGAAAGTATGCGTGTTTTTACACAGTAAATATGGTCCTACCATATTGTTTTTGTTTTTATATTATTCATGTACAAGGAAAGAAAATAAAATGAAAGAAAATGAAAATTGTGGGATCTAGGGAGTGAAACGTAAGTCAGTTTCCCATCTTGTTACTTATTTAATCTTTGGGTCAAACCAAGCAGAAAACCGATCTTGATAATACTCCGCAAATGTATTTATAAAGCCAAAGACAAAGCGCAAAGGCACATACACAAATCAACTACAATCTGCTGTACTAGAGGAAAAATCATTGCCATCTCTCAATCAATTCAAAATTTCACATGTCAGTCCTTTCCTTTGTATATAAATTTAACAAATATAAAGCGTTTTTCTTTTTTAGTTCGGAGCACAGAGTCTTCAGAGCTTGCTGAACAGACTCTGAACAAAGTTAGCTTTGAACATTTTCTGAACGTTCTGATGTAATTTTGAAATACAATTGAGCACTTAATATTCAGAATTTGTTTATTTGTATAATTGTAATCAATGAATGATATAATAGACTATTATTTATCATAAAATAGATATTTTCTGCGACATCAACTTGTTTCCTTCACCATTTTAATTATTTTAAACATTTCTTTTCATTTTACCACATCTCATATGCTTGACATTTGTTTGTTCAGGCATTTTACTCTCAATGCTCGGTCTCTTTTTTCCGAGCACTTCGAACTCTGAAAACTCAGAATCAGTGCTCTGAACGAAAAAAGAAACACAATTTTTAGTGTGGCAGCGCAGGTTCTGTTCAGATGTAAAAAAGAAAAACGCCTGTATATACAAAGTGTCAGTCTTCTCTTGTCTAATACACTTTTCAACTTTCGAGAACCAATTGCAGAGTGCATGAAACTTTTTCTTCCTTTCTCTCCTATGCACAGAAGTAAAAAAGAAAATACAAAAAAATTCAACCCAAGTGAAAATGAGCATATTGTTCCGTAAAGTGAATTAATAACTTATAAATAATTTGCGTTTATTATGTTTTGCATATTGATTTTAAAACCCGAACTCAAACCCACATAAGAACACGATTTTTGTAGAATAAAAAAAGTAGGACTCCAATCTAATCGGTCTTGAAGGTAAGTAAATAGAAAGAATGAAAAAGAAAAAAAAACTTAAATAACGAGTCGTCTTCCCCCCCATTAAGAATGACATGTGAAAAAACGTCTCATCCTCAAAAGTGTATTCTAAAATCTCGTTTACTAAATTAATTAGTCTAATTGATAAAGCATGTACTTAATATGAGAATGTTGTCCAAATTTGTGTTCAAAAACAATTGAAATGTTTTGAAGAATATTTAGGGTCCAGACTGTTAAATTGAAGGGAATAATTGCTCCAAAACCGCGTTATTTATGCAGCAACGTGATTCCAAAAAGTTGTCAACTTTTTTTCTTATATTCATTGCAAAATTATTTGTTCCAGATATCCCTAAGGTTTTTCTAACAAATTCGCACAACTCATTTTAAAGACTCAGCTCCAAACTAAGTTTATTGCATTGAAATCATATGTTTTCATTTAAAAATGAAGGGTCTTACATTTCAATCTGCCGGTTACAAATCGATTAATATTTTTGTTAACCATTGACTACTCTACATGCATATGTGACATGCCCTCTTGTTCGGCGCTAAACTGGCTTTCGGTTCCAACAAGTTTTTTTCTTATCTCATACTGTTCTCTTATTTTCTAATCACTTCTGTTCAAAATACATATATGTAATTTTGGGTACATTGAAATATGTTTGGATACAATTGTTTTAAAACATGATAGTTCTTTAGGAGAGTTAAATTTTTGTGTCCACCAGTATATTCAACTTTTAAAATTCTTTTCTTTATTATCTCTGGAAATTATACATTTGTGTCTGTTGAGGAATACATTATGATAGAATTTGGTTTCCTCAATTGCAATACAGTTACTAGTTGTTTTTTAGAACCACACATTTTCGATTGTTGATATAATCTATTATGTAGTTTGATTGAGAATAACACCAGCGCCGAGATCAGACGAAGAATAACTCTTGCTAATCGCTAATCGCTAATCTTTGCGCTAAGAAAGCAATTGAGTGTAAAAGCCCTCTCTCGAGCAACTAAGGTAAAATTGTACAACACCCTTATCATCCCAGTCCTGCTGTATGGTGCAGAAACATGGACCTTGACAAAATCGGATGAAAGTGCCTTAGGCTAGGCTGCTTCTAGAGGAAAGTTCTTCGGGTCATCTTTGGCCCCGTGTGCATTGAAGGGGATTGGCGAAGAAGATATAACAGCAAACTTTACGGGTTGTACAACGACATGGACCTAGCCAGAAGGGTAAAGGTCCAGAAACTCAGATGGCTCGGTCATTTAGAGCGGATGAACACCAATGCTCCGGCCCGGAAAGCCTTCGACACTATTCCCGCGAGAGACGTAGGAGAAGAGGAAGAGAGGTGGGTGAAGACTCAGGTGGCGCTCTCAAGTGAAAGAGGACTTCAGTCGACTTGGAGTGTAAAACTTGAAACAGCTAGCTAGGTACCGAAATCTTTTTAAAGTCTTTTACATTCTTTGCAGTCATTTAGGCCCATTTGCTGATTCGGAACATAAATTTATGTCCAAAGATTTCTAAGAATGCGAGCAGTAAGAAAGTAATGCTTTCTTATGACTTCAAGTCTTTCACTCACTTACTTAAGGTGGCGCTACAGTCCGTTGTGGACTTGGGCCTCAATCAACAGTCTCCGCCACCTAGCTCGCTTAGCTAGTCGTCTCCAGTTTTGCACTCCAAGTTGATTGAGGTCCTCTTCCACTTGAGTGCGCCACTTGAGTCGCGGTCTTCCTCTCCTCCTACGTCCCTTGGGAATAGTGTCGAAGACTTTCCGGGCCGGAGCATTGGTGTCCATTCGCTCTAAATGACCGAGCCATCTGAGTCTCTGGACCTTGACCCTTCTGGCTAACCCGTAAAGTTCGCTGTTGTATCTTCTTCGCCATTCCCCTTCAATGCACACGGGGCCAAAGATGACTCGAAGAACTTTCCTCTCGAAACAGCCTAAGGCACTTTCATCCGATTTTGTCAGGGTCCATGCTTTCGCACCATACAGCAGGACTGGGATGATGAGTGTGTTGTACAGTTTTACCTTAGTTGCTCGAGAGAGGGCTTTTCCACTCAATTGCTTTCTTAGCCCAAAGAAACAGCTGGTGTTATTGCCCGTGTTTATAGCGGAGCCTATGTAGACAAACTCCTCTACTACCTCGAAGTTATATGTGTCTATTGTGACGTTCTGCCCGAGCCGTCGGTGTTGGATGTCCTTCCTCAAAGACAGCATATACTTCGTTTTTCCCTCATTTACAGCTAAACCCATTTTTGCCGCTTCTGTCTCAATTCTCACAAAGGCGCCATTGACATCACGCTGTGTTCTTCCTATTATATCAATATCGTCGGCGTACGCGAGAAGAAGTGATTTTTGGAAGATAGTGGCTCTGGTGTTGACGTTTTAGTTCTGCACTATCTTCTCAAGAACGATGTTAAAGAAATCGCATGACAGTGCATCGCCTTGTCTGAATCCTTTTTTGACGTCGAAAGATTCCGTAAGCTCGTTGCCAACCTTGATGGAGCAGTGTGAGTTCTCCATCGCAGTGTGAGTTCTCCAAGCGAACGAGCTTGGCAGGGACGCCAAAACTAAACATAGCTTTGTACAGTTCTTCTCTGTAGATGCTGTCATACGCGGCCTTAAAATCGATGAAAAGGTGGTGCGTATCGATTTGGAGTTCATAGGTCTTTTCCAGGATCTGCCGCAACGTGAAAATTTGGTCGAAGCCACATTGATTAGGACCAATCAGATTGTTGACGAAAGGCTTCAGACGTTCACATATTACGGCAGAGAGGATCTTGTAGGCGATGTTTAGTGGACTTATTCCTTTGTAGTTGGCGCAGTTTAGAGGACCTCCCTTTTTCAGGATCGGGCAAACAATGCTGAGGTTCCATTCATCGGGCATGCATTCCTCTGACCATATCTTACAGATGATTTGGTGCATGCTCCTATCTAGCTCGTCGCCTGCTGCTTTGAACAGCTCAGCAGCTAGTCCATCTGCTCCAGCGGCTTTGTTGGATTTCAGCCGTGATATTGCGGTTTTGACTTCTTCTAGGTCGGGCTCACGGAATTGTTGGCTATCATCGTGTCCGATGAAAGGTTCCTGTCTGACGGCGGTATTTTGTTCGTCGTCGCCGTTATACAATCTACAGGAGTGGTCTTTCCAAATCCCCAGCATTGACTGCGATTCTACTATGATTCTTGCTTGATGACCTTGAGCCAGCTGTTTAACCTTTCGGTAAAACCTCCGAACTTCATTCCTGCTGTTGGCTCTCTCAACATCCTCGATCTGACGCTTCTCATGCTCTCTCTTTTTTCTTCTGAGAAGCCGGCGTTCCTCTCTCCTCTTTTACTCGTAGAGCTCACTAGCAGCTCTTGTCCTTCTATGCAGCGCCGCTTTGGATGCCTCCTGCTTGGCTGCATGGGCTTGCCTACATTCTTCGTCAAACCAGGGGTATCGTTTTGGTGGCTGTGTGAGACCCAGCACATTAGAGGTGGCATCTCTAATTGCTCTCTGGCAATATTGCCACTGGTCTTCGATACTTGATGTTGGCGGCATAGGACTCCTTAAGAGGTTACTTGACACTCGATCAGAGAAGGATCTGGCGATCTCTTGCGATTGTAGCCGTCCGACGTCGAATTTTCTTGCAGTATTTCCTTGTTTTGGCCGTTGTCGGGATATTCATAGCACTACCTTGGCTACGACGAGGTAGTGGTCAGAGTCGATGTTAGCTCCTCGGAAAGTTCGAACGTCTAAAATGCTGGGCAAGTGCCTTCCGTCGATCGCAATGTGATCAATCTTAATATAATAAGATTTAAGTCAATGATGATGATGAGTTTTGATGCTTATTTATTTATTTATTCATTTCAATTTAGTAGGAGAGCCGCTGAAGGGCGACCTTCACCCAACTGTTAACCGGCTGAAACTTTTTCTTATGAAATTTAGTTTGAAAACATATATGAATATGATAGCTTGCCTAACGAAAAGTGTGCCAGGCTATATTAAATTTAACTTTATTTTAATCAATTACTAACTGCTCCTTCACCCATATGTTAAAATAAAACGTTGTGCCACATAGCCATATGTGTAAGTGGGCTTGAGACAAGAAAAAAATTGTATAGGAGAGGGGGGCCTATTCCCCCCGTTTAGCCAGGAGGGG